>VZTD01005948.1:103790-174521 GCA_013397725.1 Rhagologus leucostigma
GTGCAGGGAGTGTGTACAGCCGTGCAGGGAGTGTGTACAGTAAAGCAGGGTGTGTGTACAGCCATGCAGAGAGTGGGTACAGCCGTGCAGGGAGTGTGGTACAGCCGTGTAGGGTGTGGGTACAGGCATGCAGGGAGTGTGTACAGCGGTGCAGGGAGTGTGTACAGCCGTGCAGGGAGTGTGGTACAGCCATGTAGGGTGTGTTTACAGCCGTGCAGGNTAAAGCAGGGTGTGTGTACAGCCATGCAGGGTGTGGGTACAACTGTGCAGGGAGTGTGGTACTGCCATGCAGGGTGTGTTTACAGCCGTGCAGGAAATGTGGTACAGCCGTGCAGGCTGTGTGTACAGCTGTGCAAGGTGTGGGTACAGCCGTGCAGGGAGTGTGGTACAGCCATGTAGGGTGTGTTTACAGCCATGCAGGGTGTGTGAACAGCCGTGCAGGGAGTGTGTACNGATGTATGTGTACAGCCGTGCAGGGAGTGTGTACAGCCGTGCAGGGAGTGTGTACAGCTGTGCAAGGTGTGTGTACAGCCGTGCAGGGTGTGGGTACAGCCGTGCAGGGTGTGGGTACAGCCGTGCAGGGAGTGTGGTACAGCCATGTAGGGTGTGTTTACAGCCGTGCAGGAAATGTGGTACAGCCGTGCAGGCTGTGTGTACAGCTGTGCAGGGTGTGCAGCACACCTCTGCAGTGGGTGATGTGTGTGTACAGCCATTCAGGGTAAATCCACACCCTCTGCAGTGTGTGCTCCTGCTCCAGGGAGGGCTCACGCCACCAGAGCGCTGATACAATTCGCTCCACCTGTGCCTATGTTGGGGTAGCACAGCTCCGAGCCCGTCCCCAGCACAGGCACAACCCTCCATGTGAGCTCAGGCTGGGAGGCAGCCGCCCTGACACATGGTGCACGAGGACAGGAGAGCAAAGTAGGGACAACAGGAGGTCCAGGAGGGACCTGAGGGCTGTGCTGTGCTGGGAGCTGGCCCCTGACTCTTCATGGCTGTGTTGTTCCTCCCTGAGGAGAAGGCCTGGCTGGTTCTTCTGGCTGAGTCATCCCCAGGTCTATCAGCCTGGCTGCAAAATTAAATTCAAAGCTCGTCTTTTTAACACGAAGATCACTTACATCCAGCTGCATGAGCCGCGGCCCCTTTAGGATTTAATAATAAAATGAATGCCCATGACCTGACTGTTTGCTCACGCCTGGATCTTCCTTGATGGATGAACAGAAATTGCTCCCTGGCTCGGGTCATCCGCAGTAAAAATCGCCAGTCGATTGCTGGGCCCTCCCTCGGCTCCTCTGCGTTCAGGGCTCGCTGGCTTCGTTTGGGACCTGGCTTGGAACGGATAATCAATAATAATCAGGCTCGACGCTGTGACGGCACCTTTGATCCGAGGATCTCGGAGCACTTTGCAGCGGATAATGAACGGAGCCCCTCTGTGAGGCAGGCAGGAGCGTCTGCATTTTATGGGGAGGAGCAGAGCCCAAGGATGGGCTGCCCCTGCTGCTCTCCGGCCCCGTCCTGCTCCGCATCCCGCATGCGGATGGCTCAACCGCTTTAGCATGAGAGAGTTGCTTGAAGAGGGGATGGTGCCAAACCTCTGCGTGGCTCATTCCCTGGTAGCTTGTGGGTCTGCTTCCTTCCTGAGACAGCCTGGATTGCCCCGCTGACAAAGATATTTTTGGAAAAGTCGTGCTGGTTTAAGGCTCGGTGTGGCAGGGAACAGAGCAGCCCCGGGTGAGGTGTGTTCCCCCAGGGACAAGTGATCTCAGGGCTCCTCCACCCCCAAATTGGGACTCCCCATGATGGGCTGCAGCACCTCTGTGCAGCCTGCAGGGTCCAGAGCTGGGGCTGAGGCTGGGGAGTGTCACTCCCAAGCTAAAACCATTCCCAGGCCTGGGAAAAGAGGCTGGCAGCGGGGAGCAGAGCTGTGAGGTCCTGTCTCCAGCCATCCTGGAGAGTGCAGGCACAGCCTGGGCCCTGTTTGCTTTCAGGGGTGGCTTGCACAGTCTGAGCCCGGCGATGCCAGCCCTGCTGCTACACACCAGCTGCCCCAGTGCCATGGCCGGGGCCTCCGTGGGCCCCACACTGCCCCCAGGATGGCAGCCTGCGGGCCGGCAGCAGGGACCACCCGCACAGCGAGGAGTGCAGGGCTGGTGGCACAGACCTTGGCTGGGGCGGTGAGCTCTGCCTGAGGGAGGGCTGTGTCCCCCACGGGTGGGCAGTGGGGACAAGGGACGCAGCTCTGGGGATGCCACCCCCATGTCCCCAGCCAGGGTGGCATCCTGCTGTTGCGAGGGCTGTGTCCCCAGTAGCTGGGCAGCGGGGACAGAGGGCATTTAACTGCGGGGTGCCACCCTTGTGTCCCCAGCCTGCACCCCTTGGCCAAGATCACATCCTGCCCTAAGAAAAGCGTGTCCCCCCGTGGCCAGCCAGTGGAGGGCGGGGAGGGGCAGCTTTGGGGCTGTCACCCCAGTGTCCCCAGCCCGCACCCCACCAGGACAGGCTGCTCTGCTGGTGTCGCAGCGCCACCCCTTGCCTCCCGGGGAAAGTGCCCGCTGGCTTCATCTGCACTCTCCAGCAATTAAGCGACTAATATATTAATTGTTTCTCATCTGCGCATCTCCAAGGTCACCGGTAAGACCGGGAAAGGGAAACAAACCTCCCCGGGCGATCCCTGTCACACGCCCAAGGGATGAGGCCGCAGCGCAGGGATTGCCCTACGGACCCCCAACCCCAAATCCTCGCTGGGAGCGCGGCCATGGGGAGCAGCCCCCGCGGGGATGGAGGCGGGATGCTGGGTGGGGGATGCCGGTGCTGGCCTCCAGCGGGAAGCACACCCCGTGCTGGCGGCGGGCTGAAAATCGAGTCACCGGTTGTCCGTGCGTCCATCCAGCCGGTGCTCCCACCGCCCGCCTCCGCCTCTGCCTTTGTCTCCGGCGCTCAGCCCCGCTTCCAGTCTTCAAAGTGTTAAAACTTTTCAGTGTGTGCTGCAGATCCCTTGCCTGCAGCCTCCTGCCCTGAGTCAAATTAATCATGTACTGGGAAACACAGCAGGCATGTACTAGCCCTGGGCATGGTGTATCACGTACTTTCTGGAATCTGTCACATGGGGAGCTTTCTGTTTTAGGCTCAATTGATCCTTTCTCGGTTTGATACTGTGTTTAATTGTGAGATGGGGCTGTGTGTTTTTGCTTCAGCCGAACTTAAAGGGCCGCTCTTCCCAGCCTTGTTTTCAGATGTCCGCAAGAACAGACCGCCGCTGTCTCCTCACCCAAACAAAAAGCCTTTCTCTCCCCACACACAATATCCCCTCTGTATTGTCCACAACAAAGAGCAGGGCTAAATTAATTTTAGGTCCGGCTCTTTTAATGTAGGGCTGGGAAGGGGAGGTGCTTTTATTGCTGCAGCTGACGGCTCAAACAGGAGAGGCGAGAGGTGGCCTGGGCCACCGGGCACTCCCTGGGCGGTGGGGATGGGGAGGGGGGATGGCCCTGGCCCCCAGAACCCATCCCCCCGAGCCCCCTCAGCTGCAGTGCGCGGTGCAAGGTGAGGTGAGCTGGAGCAGAGCCCAACCATGCTCCTCACTGCAACATCACCCCAGGTGGGTGAGAGCCTTCCTGGGCTCTCCCTCCACCACCAAGGAGGGCTTTCCACCTGCCCTACACTGGGAAGAGTGGTCCAAGGAGGCTGGGTGGGAGAGAAGGTCCCTGGATTCCAAAAGTGATGTCCCCTGGAGGCTGGCATCTCCCTCTGGCTGGCCAGATAGCCATAGCAGGGCGATTTCTCATTCTGTCTCCACACAAAAGGTTCCGAGAGACAAACAAAAAACCAGAGCATCCCTTTGAAACTGGGTAAAAAGGGAAAAAATAAATTTTTTCCATGTGCTTTTCCTTCTGAGAAAGGCTTATCTGGAGCAGTCACTGCGGGCTGCCGTGCACAGCAGTGTGGAACGGAGCCGTAGGGCCTGGGACAGGGTCTCCTCCCTGCCCTGGTGGGCACAGTCCTCTGCTGTGACGTGCCACCCGCCTGCACCAGTCGCTTGTGTGGCTCGGCTGCCACAGGGACGTGGCACGAGGAGGGAAGGGCCATGCAGGCACCAGGTCCCGGTGGCATCTCCAGGATGTGGAATGTGCAGAAAGATGGGAAGGAGCCCTGGGAAACTGTCAGAATTGAGACAAGGAGAGCTGAGGAGAGCAGGGTTTGGGGAAGGGAGGTGTCTGGTCAGGGAAGTGGGGAGAGGAGGGGATGCCGAGGGGAGCAGAGGATGGGGACAAGGGACCCCGGTTGGGAGAGTCAGGCTTTGGGGAGGGCTACAGCAGCGCAGGGGTGTTGGGAGGGGGACAGGAGAGGGGAGGGAGGGAGGCTTGCGTGTTCTGGTGTGGTTTTTCACAAATTTAGGCAGAGATGTAGGATTGAAAGGGGAGGGAAAGGTGTTGCAGACAGCTCAGCTCTGGGTCCTCCCTGTCTTTATCTTCCCCTTCCCAAGTGGGTGAATGGGGCAGGTCCCACTGCCTGGCGTGTGGGCAGGGTCTTGGCCAGGCCACCGTGGCGAGCCAGAGGCCGTGTGCTGCTCTCTGCCCCGCAGCCCCCAGTTTCTCGGTGGATGGGCAGGAACTTGCTCCTGGGTTTATAAATATTCAGCGCCAGCAAAGCCCATTAATGTTGCATTAGGGCTGTGAATCGGAAAGCCCCAAAGCCAGGCAGCTCCTGCCGCAGCTGCAGCGCGATCCCGGTCCCGCCCATCCCGCTCCAGCCGGGGCTGCCAGGACACCCCACATGGCTGCAGCAACGTGCTGTTGAAGGGCATCGCCTCAGCCCCCTCCCTCCAGCACACCTGGCACAGGTAACAGGGACTGGCGCAGGTGGAAGGAAACAAGGGCGTGGTGTGGAGCTCTCAGTCCCCCAAATCTCCCGCTGCCAGGAAATGCAATGGATGGAGGTTTGGGGCTGGGTGAGTTTTTTGAGTGGGATGTGCTGCGAGCCAGACACGGCCCCCTGGGGTGGAAGATCTCCAGATCTGGCCAACTTTTTGGGAGAACAATGGGAAGCCCCTTGGCTGCGGAGTCAAGCTGACTCGGTGTCTCGGGCTGCTCCCTCCATCCGGCACCGAATCGCATCTCCAGGAATAGGCAGGAACGCGCGTATTAAAACAGAAGCTGGAGAAAGGAGTTACATCTGTGCAAAGCAGCGATCCAAGTGTTACTATCGGGACCAAATTTTCTCACTTCCAGGAGAGCAGCTCTGAATGTGACAGTCTGCAGACTTGGGCATCAGTTCAGCCAGCTTCCTCATCTCACCGCATCTCGCAGATCCGCCCAGCAGCCGTGTCCCCTCCACTCCAGCAGCATGCCAGCGAGCCGGAGGGGATGGAAGGAGCAGGAAGGGTGGGAAAGGGGGCACGCAGAGGGGAGAGAAGGGGTAAAGCTTTCGGGTGCTAGTGCGGAGCAGGCAAGGTGGAGAGAGGGGCTGGGGAGGCCGGGAAGCGGTCAGGGAAGCACTGACGTGGAGGGCACGGTGAACTCCTGGAGGTTCGGCTCAGCTCCTGGGAACGAAAGGCCCCTACTGCTTGTGCCGCCGCTGATGTGTGCGGGGTTGGCTTCCCAAAGCTCCGCGATGAACTGGAGGGAGTGGCCGTGCCAGAGAGCCGCCAGCTGCCGCGGGGCTGCTCCGGAGCCGGCTCGGAGCGCTCAGAGCAGCAGCTGATAAAGGCACTGCTCGCTCCTGGCCGCTGTGGTGACATCCTCCTCCCTCTCTCCTTGCTGCTGCTCTGCCTCTTCCCCACAAACTGTCCCTGCTCCTCCCTCCAGAGCTTGGGAGAGTCACAGGGGAGCACACCCCTGCCTGGCATGCAGAGAGCCTGAGGTCGGGATATATATGCGAAGGATGTCAAGGTCTGGAGGAGAGGAGGGGAGGGCTGAGTCCCTCTGGGCTGGAGCAAGGTTCAGTGGCTCTTCAGGATGCCTGCAGCCTCCCTCCCTGAGGGCTGGGCAGTGCAGGAAGCTGTCTTTGAGCTCCTGGAGGAGAAAAGCACTGAGATGAGAAACTACTCAAATTAATTTCTGTAGCTCACCTGAAATACTGAGCTGAGAATAGCAAAAAAATTTAAAAAAGGCTGAGAAAAGGGGAGGTGTATTTCATCAGAGATAAGAAATCCATTTTATATCAACAAATGTTAGAGACAATGAGAAGAGGTCGCCTGTCCCATATAGTTTAGATAGGGAATCATGACGAGATAGGGAAAGGTCATTTAGAAAAGCAGCAAAGAATAGAGGCTTTGCCTGTTGAGAAATAAATTGTGGGAGGAGTATGTTTCCCCAGATTTAGAGATGGGGAAAAACTGAGGATCTGAGGAGTGGAGCATCTGTGGGTAGGCAGTGGGATCTTGGTGCTGCACAGGCAAGCAGGTAACTTTATGTGGATGGAACTGGACTGCCAATCCTTAGGAAAAACTTTGAGAACAGAAAAATAGCAAGAAACTTCCAAGGAAGAAGAAAGCCCAAAGCTGCCGCTTCCCCAGCTGAGCTGGGGTGGCATGTTGGGGTAAGTCACGCTGCAATCTGCCTTGTTGGCTGCTACCCCAGTCAGAAAAGAAGGGTTTAAAATATCCCAAGGTCCATCCCCCCGACGGTAAAAAATTATGTTTTGTGACTGGGAATAATGACACCACTGGTGTGTTCTGTTACACTCTGAGCTTTGGTGCCACTGGTGCTAAATCGAGTCAGCTTTGACCAGAGAGTGCCTCACCCTCCTCCTGCAACTCCTGGTCAAAACCTGGGGTGGGAGGATGCACATCGGCCCAGTGGGTGCAACTGCCTTGAGCTGAGAACCTGGAGTTCACAGCATCACAGGAGAGTTTGATCCCACGGGAGTCTTGTGGGGACCTGGAACGCGGCTGAGCATCTTTCAGCTGTGATCTTCACCAGCAGAACTTGGTCAGTGCCTGGGCCAGCCTGAGACCTGTCACTGGCAAGAGTGCTCCCTGCTTTCCTGTCTTTTGGAACTGGCATTTTATTTATCGGAAATGGCTTTCTGATGAAAGGGGTGGAGGGAAGAGGGGAATCACTTTTTGGAAGTTATTCCATAGAATCACAGAAGTATTTAGGTTGGGAAAGACCTCAGCAGTGCCCAGCACAGGGGGACAATCACTGCGCTGGTCCTGCTGGACACATTATTCCTGGTACAGGCCAGGTGCCCTTGGCCTTCTTGGCCACCTGGGCACTCCTGGGCTCTTGTTCAGCCACTGTCGACCAGCACCCCCCCTCAGCAGCTCGGAGCAGCTCACATGGTACTACTGTGCCACTAGTGACATAGCGAGGCCTTCACTGTGGGCCCCAGCATCAGTGGCAACAAAATCTGGGTTGGGAGGCTCCTGCCTGGCCTGTACAGCAGGTGGCATCCAGGAATTTGGGGTCTGCATTTGTGGTGGGGAAGATCTTTTTCAAGGGGACACAGCCTCAAGATTCACCAGGGGAGGTTCAGGTTGGACATCAGGAAGAACACTGGAGGGGTGGTCAGGCACTGGAAGGGGCTGCCCAGGACAGTGGTGGAGTCCCATCCCTGGAGGTGTTGAAGGAATGACTGGATGTGGCACTCAGTGCTCTGGGCTGGTTCACAGGGTGCTGATCAGTCAAAGGTTGGACTTGGAGGTTGTTGGGGTGCACTATGCGCTGGAAGAGAGATAGGCCCTGAGGGCCGGAGAGAGAGCCTCTTTCTTGGACCCAGGGGTGATCCTGGAAGTGCATCCAGGTCACCGAGGATGGGCTGAGAGAGGATTGTGGGTTTCTGGACAGTGTTGGACCTATGAGATGTGATAATTGTAGTTTGTG
Organism: Rhagologus leucostigma; assembly: GCA_013397725.1. Classification (NCBI taxonomy): domain Eukaryota; kingdom Metazoa; phylum Chordata; class Aves; order Passeriformes; genus Rhagologus; species Rhagologus leucostigma. Next base: position 111,614 of record VZTD01005948.1, read on the forward strand.
ACCTTATAGGGTATTGTTTACTTGTTACCATAATAGGCAATGTCTGTGCACTATCCCAGGTGATTGGGGGACACTGAGGTGAACATCTTCCTGTTTATATGATGCGATAGCCTGTTGGGTGCTGGTATTTAGGGAATATTTTCCTGCGCAATAAACGCTTTGCACTTCTCCATCTGGTGTGCGGAGTCATGCCCTTGCGTGAATACTGCAGGAGGTCTGTTCCAAGGCCTTCTTCTTGGAGGTCATTTCTTGAACACTTCCAGGGATGGTGACTCCACCACCTCTCTGGGCAGCCCCTTCCAATGCCTGACCACCCTTCCACTGAGGAAATTCTTCCTGATGTCCCACCTGAACCTCCCTCGGTGCAACTTGAGGCCATTTCCTCTCATCCTTCCCCTTGTTCCATGGGAGCAGAGCCCGATCCCCCCCAGCGGCCCCTCCTGTCAGGGAGTTGTGCAGAGCCAGAAGGTCCCCCCTGAGCCTCCTTTTCTCCAGGCTGAAATCCCCCAGCTCCCTCAGCCACTGCTGGTGTTCCAGACCCTTCCCCAGCTCCATTCCCTTCCATGGACGCACTCCAGCCTCTCAATGCCTTTCTTGAAGTGAGGAGACAAGACGCAGGAAGCAACACAACCCAAGGGAGAGGTTTCCAGAGGCTGAAGGAACCACCTCCAAACCCCAAGAAATCCCCTTGGGAATAACCCAGGGAACCCAGGGAATAAGCTGATCGTCTGCGGGGGCAGGGAAGGAATTTGTCACCATCTGCCTCTTGTCTCTCTGCTGTGGGGAGTAATAAGCAAGTGAGGAAGGGAGGATTCAGCAGTGTTATTAGGTGCAGAACGGCATTATTCCCCCTGTCTGCACCGTATAAATGAGTGTGTATTTTTCATAATGGGGGAATACATGCAGGGAGAGAGAAAAAATGTTTTAAAAAAGAAAGAAGGAAAGGGGGGAGGGGGGAAATGAATCGATATAACAGAAGCATTAGGGCACTCAGGGGAGTGTTTTACTGGGGCCATTAATATACTTCTCAGGTGGTAAAAGCCACTTAGCCTTTAAAAATGATAATGAAATGTTAACTACCCAAAGCATTATTGCTGAGTCACGGAGAGCCAGGCAGCCCTTCGGCTCCCATCTGATCGAGGGGTGCTGGCAGGGCTCTCGCCAGCCCCGGCCAGCGCGGGGAGCGATGATCCGGCACATCCCGCCTCCCGCACATGGGAGCCCAGCTCCCGGCAGCCCTGCGCTGCTGGTGCGGCCGTTCCAGCGTGGGCACCGCTGCCAGCCATGCCCCTCGCCCCAGCTCCTCACCCGCCTGGCGCTGGATCATCCGGCCGGCCCCAGGTGACCCCACGGGAGAAGCTCCTGATGGCTCAGAGGGACTCAGCCCCTGGGAGGGCAGAGAGGAGTGAGGAGGACCAGGCCCAAATGCTGCAGCCACGCTGCTTCCAAGCCAACGGGAGCAACGTGGGAATGGGGAAGGCCACCACCATTTACGAAGATCCACGCACAGGGATGTTTTGATGTGGAAAGCTGCAGACGCCACAGTCTCGTGTGGCTGCAGAGGATCCCATGTGGGGGAAGCTCAGGGTCGCGAGTACTGTGAGTGTCCAGCTGCTGAGCCAGTGCAGGGATGTGATGTGCGAGGGCGTGAGATTCCCTCCTGGCTCTCAGGAGATGGCACAAAGCAACAGTGGAGGCCTCGTGGATTTTTAGTCTACGAACCCTTGGTGACTGCAAGTACCTGGCTGGTAACACCCTAAACCACTTGACCAGCATGAGGTCCTGGAGACCTCTTGATGTTGGTGGAGACCCCCATGTTGATGAATGTGCAGAGTTTTGGAGGCACTGGGCACCCCCAAATTACTGACCAGCTCTGAAAACCACAGGGGTCAAATTCTGGCTGTGTTTTTATCAAGGGGAGAAGGGGAGGTTCACCCTGCAAGGGGGAAGGAATTCTCGTTTCTCATCTTTTATGTATCTCTGACTCTTATTTGATTGCGAAGGGCCCAAAAAGCCCCCCACGGTGTCACACAAGGAAATTCAACAGGCTGGCATGGTCCAGCGGGCTGCAGTGTGAGATGAAGGTCTTCTCCTAGGACGATTCAGTGCCCAAGCAGAAAATTAATTTCCTTCCATCCATCTGTATATGACCCAAAACCTTCCCTAGTCAGGGAGATTATGAAGCTTTTTCATGAATGCGGATTGAAAGTCAGAGGTAGCTGTGCAGGATGCTGGAGGAGGACTGAGTCTCTGGGGGGACAGGGAGCAGCTTGGCTCCTGGAGGCACACCATCACTCTCATCCACTGCACCCGCTTCAGGCGCTACTGGAGACCTATTTCCGGGGAATCTTTTTATTGGGTGAGTTTTCACCTCTGTTAGGGAGGAACTGGCAACACCTGAAGCAACCAAACACCTCTCTTTACCCCTTTTAGCCCCACACAGAAGTCCCTGCGTGTGCAGCAGTGGGATGCATGTGGGAATGCTGGCTGTGGCGCGGATCCTGGTAACTGCAGTGTGCAGGGCAGAGTTAAAGATGTTACAAAAGCATGTCTGGGACTCTTGCACACCACTGAGCAGGTTGTGAGTGTCCCCGGCCATCCTGGTTGGTCCGAGGCTGCATTTCCCCGGTAGCTTGTGGGAGAGGGTCCTGCTCACCAGCATCTCTCTGGGAATGCAGCCCCAAGGTCAATCTGCCCTGCGTATGCTGCCAGTCCTCCTGGAGCCCAGGGAAGGGCAGTGCAGTGGCAGCTGATACTGCATGCCCAGCTCTGTACCTGGGAGGGGGAGATGGAGGAATAGGAACACTTCCCACCTCCCTCCCCAGCCCCACCTCCGCGCTTCATCCTCTTCCAGGGGAGAAATCAGCAGGAGGCAGCTCTGATCTCTGCAGGTCGTGCTGGGACGCACACAGGCAAAGCCTGGGTGTGCATGATGGAGGCAGGGTCATCCCCATGCAGCCCCCAGGAGGGCGAGCAGGAGGCCGATGTGCCATCCTGCACTCCTGCCCTGGAGCAGGGGCTGTGCCCCTACCCCTAATCCGAGAGCACCGGGTTCCCTTCGTGCTCTGCAGAGAGCCTGCAGGTACAGCGGAGAGGGCATCTGAAGGGCACCTCCTTCCAGCGTGGCACTCTTGGAATTAAAGGACACCGAGGGCTTTAGCGTCTGCTGAGAGAAGCGGTTCTCAAACGCGGGCCACGCCATGCCTGATGTCGCCGGGGAGCTGCTAAATGGGTCACGCTGCTCTGCGGGCTCCGGCACAGCCTGGCCTGGGGTGCGCACGGACCAGCCCTGCTGCTCCCCAGCCCCGCTGTCCCGAAGGCAGCCCTCGGAGCAGCCCCTCGCCCAACTGGCACCGGCAGCCCCACTGTTAAGAACGACGCAGCCGCCCTGCGCTGAAGCGCTTTATCCCCAGCGCCCGCTGTGAGCAAAATTGCCTGGGATCAGGTGGTGCGAGCCAATTTTTCTCGCAGCAGGGGCTGCAGGTAAAGCACCTCGGTGGAGAGGAGCTTGTGCTGCTCTGAACTTTTCTGTTGCCCGCCTGAACTCAGGGAAGAGGAGAAGGGATATTGTGTGCACTCAAGCAGAAGCAGAGAAGATGCCAAGAGAGGAGAGAAGCAGATGGAAAAGACAGAGAAAGCTCAAGATGAGGAGAGAGCAGGAAGGAAGGAGCAGAGGAAGGATAAAGCAAGAGGGAGGTGAGAAAAGAGCTGGAGCTGGGATGCCACAAAGCAGTGGCCAAGGCAGCAAGAGAGCTGCATCTTCTCTTTCTTGTCCTACAAACCAGACACAGACGTGGCAGCAGCTAATCTTCCTGGCTCGCGAACAAAAGGATTCTTTTCATGCCAGTAATCCAAGAGCTGCCATGCCACGGCTCTCCCAGCTCATCTGCTGCGAATGCACTTCTGTGGCGTCCAACTGAACGGGTTAGCAAAATAAAGACAGATGGCAATGGATTAGCTCTAACACTTCTCCTGTATCACAATGCAATCAGTGCCGTCTTCTCCACTGCTTCCTCTCAGGACAGTTTGCTCGTGCTGCAGCTGTGCAGCCGCCCCCAGTTACGCACAAGTGTCCCAGCTCCAGGGCCACAACCCTGCGAGCAGGAAAGCTTTGCCGTGGTTGTTGTCTTTGTTTCTTGGAAAGCCCATCCTAGGGAGAGGCTGTGGTCAGAGTGAAGGGCGAAGGCAGCCGCTCTCCACTGAAAGGGGCCTTCTTCAGGGCAGACCCTGAGGCACGTGGCAATGAAGGAGATGCGTTGATGAGCAGCACTTTTAACATCTAGACTTATCATCCCTAAGAGTGGGGCATGTGGTCTGTGAAATGATAAGGCAAATATATCGAGAAACAAAGACGGGGGGTTGATGCCACCTCTTCACAAGTCAACAAGAAGACTTCTTGTCTTCTTCATTTTGTCCACTTTGCCCAAGTCAGGCTGGCTGCAGGTGCAGAGCTTGCAGTGAGCTCAGGGCCAGGTGGTGTGGCAGGAACATGCATTTCTGCTGGACACAAAGTGTGCTGGAGACAGCCTGCCTTTGTTTAAACTAGGACATTTTTCCTGTGGTTTTCCAGCCAGGAGCTGTGTGGGAATTCTAGCATCGAGTCTCATAAAGACCTGATCTTTACAACTTTGTAGGTAACTATCCTTTCCAACTGCATGAGTTGTTTGGGCTGAACAGTCTCCTCTGGCAAGGGAAACTCCACCCTAACATCTCAGTGGGGCCTGTCTAAGGTCAGTTGTACTGGGTTTGGCATCTCTGGTGCTACTGGTAACTTCAGGGATAGCCAGGTTCCTCAGGATGGAAACGTTTCTGTGCTGCTGAAGGAGCCTCCTGATCTCATTCAAGCAGTTCATGGGACATCTTCACCTCTGACCGTGTGATTTGGGAAGCCATCCCTTCTGAATCCTCATCCAAGATCACCACATGAGCCATCCCACTTCGTCAAGAAAATGCATTTTTCCATGAAACTGAATATTTCTTAGAAGTCCTGCCAGGTACAATTCAACCAGTTTTTCTGTCACTGGTCACCTAGAGCTCATATAAACAAAAACGGCCAAGAAACTTCAAACTCTTGCTCCCTGAAAAACACTGAGACTTAGTTAATGCTCTTGACAAGAAGATATCTCGTCTCTGCATTTTCTTTGGAATTGTCCAGTTTATTTACAACCTGTAAGAAAGATAAGGCTCCAAGCAGCCTGTTTTAGTCTTTAAATTAGCCCTGCTTTGAGCAGAGGATGGAGCAGATGACTGCTCAAGGTCCCTTTTCAGCTCACTGTCTGTAAGTGGAAGATCCCACGGGGATGCTCTAACCTTGCAGCTGAGTCCAACAGCTCGGAGCTGAACCTGCCTGATGGATGTTCTGAGGGTCCAGTCCTACCTGCCCATCTGCTTAACAAAACTCTGTTCCTCACTGTGGCCCGGGATAGCCTTATGGCTGTCCTTTGCTCTTTTCTGTGGATCAGTAGTATTCCTGATAATCCTACTTATGCCTAAAAATATCAAGTTTGTTCCAGGATGCACTGGAATCATGTACTGGGTTCAGTTCTGGGCCCCTCACTACAAGACACACATGGAGGTGGTGGAGCATGTCCAGGGAAGGGAATGGAGATGGGAGAGGGGCTGGAGCACAAGTCTGATGAGGAGTGGCTGCAGGCGCTGGGGGGTTCAGATCCCGGAGCAGCGATGGAACGAGGTGTGTGGGAGCATCCCCGCCACCCATCACACTGCTGCCCACGGCAAAATCCTGAGTGAACAGCAAGCCGTGAGATCATGGATGGTATGAGGTGAAAGCAGGATGCTTTGGGAAAGGTAGGTGACCCCTGAAATGAGCTCTGACAAAATCCTGGTGCCCTCTGCACTCGGGTGTGTCCGTCCAAGATGAGAGGGAACGAGGCCGGTAGGAGCTTGGCCCTTGCTGGCATTGCACATTCCTGACAGGCTGAGTGGTTCTACAGGAATGGCTGCTTGAAGCAGGGCTGTCTGCAGCCCCCTGCACCCCTGACCTCTGGGAAAGGCACTGGCAGAGCAGAGGCCAGGGTGTGGTCCAAGCAGAGCTGTCAGTGCTCATGCGGAGCAGGAGCTTCACTGCAGCACCAGGGACCAGCCCACCCTGCCAGGCAGGGACAGTGCAGGCTGAGATCTTCACTGGACATCTACTGGTACTGATATTTTTTCCTCAAGGAGCCAGAAATCAGAATTACATATCCCACAGCCCAGCCCAGACGGGACAAACACTTCCATCACCATGACAGCATTAAGAGCTTGCCCTGAGCAGGGCCAGGACACCCACTGGAGACGCTGGGGAAGCAAAACATCAAACAACCTTCCACAGCCTGAACTTCTCCAACACAGATCAAGGCATGTTTCCCCTCGTAAAATGTAAGACTTGTTCCTTTCCTGCTGGCATTGTGAGCTCTGCCAAAGCCAGGCTGAGCGGGCAGCCTGGATTTTGACACTTCTTGTCTTCAGGGCGCTTGAGTTTTTTGCAGCCTCCTCTTTGTGTTTGCTTTATCTTGTGCAAGGTGGAATTGGAGAGGCAGCCAAGCAGCAGGCACCGAGCGCGTGCTGATGACAGCCTGCCAGGGCGTCCCGGGCTCCTCCAGGATGCTGACAACAGACAAGCCATTATCACCCCTCCCATGCCCGGGAAGGGTCTTGCCGGGGGTGATTGCAATCACAGCCCTCAGCACAGCTTTCCGTGCGAAGCACACACGGCTTTTAGGGATGCAGTTTGGCTGTGTGGGAACCAGCAACTGCTCCCTCTGCCACCTGACCTGCTCAGAGGCTGCTTCCAGCTGCTCTGTCCCACCTTTCTGCTTCCCACAGCATTACCTCTGCCCAGAATTATGCCCTCCTTACTTTGCTGCACTTCTGCCACTATTGCCAAGGGCTGCTGGTGACGCAGCCAGAGAAGCCTGGCGCTCTGGACAGCTGTGTCCTCCTTGGGAGCAGCGTGCCGGTTTGCGTGGCTCTGTTCTGCAGAGGCTCTGCAGCTCCCTTCCCACGCATCCCGAAACAAAAGGCAGTTGCTGCTGATGCTGCAGGTGGTGATTCAACCCCTGCCCTGCCAAGGCCTCCCTGAAGACCCAAGCCTGGATCCTGCAAGTGAAACTGGGGCCTCTAGCACACAGCTCTGCTCCCTGTAGTGGCCGTGATCACTCGGTTTGTAATCAGCTTGGGAGGAGGTGAGGAAGGCGGAAGAAAAAGAGCGTTGAGGTGGGCAGAAATCTGGAAAGGTTCATCCACAGCAGGAGGATGCAGGAGGATGCGTGGAGCTGCAGCCAGCACAGGATCATCTTCTTCATAAACCTCCTGAGGCAGTGCTGCAATTTGCATCTGGATGCGTTTCATTCCCTATCAATGTTCATTAGCAGCTGCCCAGAGCTAAGCTGCCTGCTTGGGAATAATTAGTCCCTTTCTCTGAAGGTCATGGCAGTGCTAACATCATAACTTCCCTTTCTTTGAACGTGCAGAGAGCTGGATGCTGCGAGCATCCACTGAAGTGCTCCTGTGAGAGGTACCCGGACACACAGGCAGCGGGGCAGCACCAACAGCCGGCTTGGTGCTGCTGGGGGTTGTTTTTACAGTTGCACGACAACTTTGCTGCTTGAGCTGGAGACAGCAAAGGTCCGGAAAAGAGGGGGAAGAATGGAATAAACCTGACAGACAGTGTTCTGTTTGAGTTTTTGCTCCTATTGTAAGCTCAGGGCTCTTCATTCAGTCATTCACAGACAGAACAGCGGCTCCAGGACAGGGTTTTAGGTGGCTGGGTCACCATAACTCTTCCCTGCCCTCAAGCCCGTGGGCTTGAGCACTGAAAAGTAATTTTCAGTGACTCATGCGTCAGTGTTAGCCAGCCAAGGGAGCCCCAGGGGCTGCGTCAGCTTTGAAGAGACTCTTCAGAGAACAGCCTGTGCAAATGGGGGCATGGGAGCTGCTGCTTCACAGCAGAGTGGGCTCCTGCTGGGGTTTGTGGCCAGCTTGGGGAAGCTGCTGTTCAGCCTCCCACGGGATGGGAATGCTCCTCTTCCAGCCGTGGATCTACCACTTCCCACCCGTGGGTACAGAGCTCCAGAGCTGCAGCCGCTCCGAGGACTGGTCTGAGCTGCCTGGTGGCTGTGCCTGTGGTCAGGGGGAAAGGGGAACCTGGGAAGGTGTGCGGCAGTTCCTTGGAGGCATGAACTACCTGGCCACACTACACAGCTCAGGACAACTTCCAGCTCACGTGCCTGGGGAGCCTTTGGTCCCAGGGCACAGCAGACGCCTCCGTAGGACAGGAACTTTGCCACCTCTGCCGGGTGGCTCTGGCTGCCCTTGAGGATCCCTGTGCTGCAATGTCTCCTCGCTGACTTGTGGCCACCACTCCTGGCTCCCCCAGCCCTGCCTGCCGTGGTCATTCCCTGTGTGCCAGAGAGCTGCAGGTGTGCAGGGCAGGATGAGAGATTCTGGCTGACAAGGGCAGCAGCAATGTGGCTCTGGCCTGTTCTCTGACACTTCATCAGGGCACTCTGCTTTGTTCTCCATGGATATCAAGCAAATTATCTTCAGGGCATGGTACAAGGTGCATCAGTCCTCCTTCAGGTCAGGATGCTGTTTCCATGGCCAAACCCAGCTCAATTTTCTCAAGAAGAATTCCCAGCACAGACAAAAGCCAGTATCCAGCTCTGGGGGCCCAGCACAGGAAGGACGTGGAGCTGCTGGAGCGAGTCCAGAGGAGGCACCAGGATGATCGGAGGGATGGGGCAGCTCTGCTGTGAGGGAAAGCTGGGAGGGATTGTTCTGCCCGGAGAAGAGAAGCTTTGGGGTGACCTCACTGTGGCCTTGCAGGGCCTGAAGGGAGCCTGCAAGAAAGATGGAAAGAGGCAATTCACAAGGGCCTGGAGCAACAGGACAAGGGTGAATGGCTTCATGTTGACAGGGAGTGGGTTTAGATTGAGTATTAGGAAGAAATTCTTCCCTGCAAGGGTGCTGAGGCCCTGGCACAGGTTGCCCAGAGAAGCTGTGGCTGCTCGATCCCTGGAAGTGTCCAAGGCCAGGTTGGATGGGGCTTGGAGCAACCTGGGACAGTGGAAGGTGTCCCTGCCCATGGCAGGGGGTGGAACGGGATGGTCTTTAAGGTCCCTTCCCACCCAAACCATTCTATGGATGTGTGAATACGGCCTTTGTGTAAATATGATACAGCAAGACTTTGTTCCACTGGAGTAACCTGGTTTTTAAAAATTTAAACAAAAGAATAAAGTGTAACCTGGAGCCATTTCAAACTCCCAGGCAGACAGATAGCTGTTTTACTTGATTGAATCCATGCAGAGACAGTTCCTTATTAAATAGACAACAGGTACTCTATCTATTAAAACCTTGCATGAAGGTGAAGCATGTTTTGGTGTCTCTGCAGAAGGCTGCATGCTCTGCTGAGACAGGGACTGGCTGTATTTTGTGTTTTACGCAGCACCTAGGAAGGCTGGAGTATAAAATCCAACAGCTGCACTCCCTGGTGTAGGATGCCAGTGCACGCACAGCATCGTATATCAGTGCAGCTGTGGGTCACCGTGGGACGGCTTGATGATGAGAGACTTGCATAGGAAATGAGAGAAAATAATCAGGCTTTGAGTGCTGGCTGCTCCTTTCAGCCCTGCTCTGACCACAGGTCACGGTCGTCAGCTGAAGCACTGACGGCTGTTCGGGAGCCCTGATCCAGCACCAGCTCTGGGGTTGTCCAGGCATCCTGGGCTGGGTTCTGTTTGCTTTATTCGGGCGCTGTGATGGGTACCAGGATTAACAGGACATCTACGATCCACAGGATGCGCTGGGCCGAGCAGCCCCTCCCCATCCAACTGCAGCTCCCTTTTCTGTGCGTGGAGTCAGGTCTCCAGCTACTGCATCCTGTGTTCTCCTGTGGAATATCATCATCTCTGATGTGCCTGTTGAGCACTTTTGAACCGATCGTTGACTAAAACTCCCATCACTGGCATGGGTGCTGGCAGATTTCAAGCTCTGCATCCAGCTGATCTGGCCCCCAAGAAAGACACTGAGGGGCTGGAGTGAGTCCAGAGAAGGGCACCGGAGCTGGTGAAGGGTCTGTGATTCTGTGCTCCAGCTGGGCATTTCTTGTTCTTCCTGCCCAGAGGTAGCTGTGCAGATCTTCCTGTGCCCTCTGAGGCTAGAAACAACCTGCTCCTCACTCCCCAAGCCTCCCGCATGTCTCAGGCTTTCCCTTCTCGCAGTTCCCCCGCTCAGGCGCTCGGGATCACAGCTCCAGGATGGGTTGGAGTGTTGTAGGGAAGTGCTGAGGGCGCCGAGCTGGAGGAAATTTTCATCAATCCGTGAATGCCTTTTAAAAAAGGCTATTTCATGTGGTTCCCCGCATAAGGACCCGTGGAATAGTACAGAACAGTCCATCTCAGTGCCCTCAATTCCATGTGCCACTGAGTCCCACTGAGAAAAACCCCAGAGCCTCTCACGCAACCTTCTCCCAGCCAGCTTCCCGTATTCACTCATTTCTTCTATTTCCTCTACTTCTGAGGACTCGCTTTGTCCCTGTAGGATTGTGTTTGTGTGTCTGGGTCTTTGCTGTAATTTCAACCAGCTTCTGGTTCTCAGGACAGACTCTCGAAAGTAAAGGGAAGATGAGGCTCTCAGACCCGTGCTCTGTTCTGTACACACTTGAATAAGCCCAAAATTTTATTGCAAACTCATTCAACTCGTTTTGGTGGTGCCCAGTCTCTCCCATCCTGACCTCAGTGTCTGTTGGGTCCTTGCTATCCCCAGGTCCTTCCTTTCCTTGAAAACACACTGGAGCAACAAATTCCTTCCTACATATTTAAACACCGCTTGGCCATGACCAACTCATGGCAGCACTGACTTGGAAAGATTTATTTAAATTCATTGAAGGGTGAAGGCAGTGCCCACCAATCTGATAGCAGGAGTTTGATTTTCATGGACGTGGGATCTGTGATTTAATAGGTTTTCCAGGCACCACGGTACAACAGTTCTCCTTCGAATGCAACAGGATTGGGGAACTGACCTCTCCTCTCTGCCTCTGAATGCTCCACCTCAGTTCCTGTGCTGGTAAGGCAGAGCCTGAATATTTCACCATTATTGGAAGATAGTTTAATCCTCTTTGTAACTTGGCAGAGCAGATTAGAGTTTCTTCTATATTAAATTAGAGGCTTCTCTAAAGCATCCTAAAAAGAGCTCATTTCATTAGCATGCTGTTGATTTATTATTTATAATGACTGTTTACAAAACAGCCTGCAAAGATGACGAGGCCCCAGTCAGGTGACTGCATATTTCTACAGGCAGATCCAGCCCTCCAGAGCAACCTGCACGCCTGGGCTCTGCAAAAAAATTAGCTGCTGATTAGAAGTGATTTGCAAGGAGAGTTTAAACATGCTAATCCAGCTCTGGTTGGAGGAATGTTGCTGTGATGAAGCTCATGGGGGACTGACCTCAACTGGGGGTTTTAGTGATGTTTGCCATGGGCTGTCCAAATTTGCTTCCTTCTCAGGAGCATGGAATCCCAGAATGGGTTGGCTTGGAAGGACCTTAAAGCTCACTTAATTCCACCCCTGCCATGGGCAGGGACACCTTCAACTAGCCCAGGCTGCTCCAAGCCCCGTCCAACCTGGCCTTGGACACTTCCAGGGATGGGGCAGCCACAGCTGCTCTGGGTGACCTGTGCCAGGGCCTCAGCACCCTCGCAGGGAAGAATTTCTTCCTAATGACATTGGTGAGGCAAGAATTGGTGCAGTCCCATATTGCCCCTTCCTGGTCTCTTCCTCTGAGCACCACCCAATTCAGTGGGCTGGTCCCAGAAGTTGTGTGTCACCAGCTCCTGACCCTCCCCAGAGGCTTGTGACCTTTTAGCATCTTCAGCCTAAACTGGAGTCATTGAGTCCTCTGGGGCTCGAAAGCAGCCTGGGGCGGTATTGCCCCTTCACCCCCTCCTGTGCTGGAGGGGTCTCTCCAAGCCCACTTTTTCAACAATTTGCACTCGTTGAGCTGATTAGCAAAAGCCTGATGAGTGCTGGGCCTGATTCTCATGGGTTGGGTGGTTCCTTTACCCTGCACAGCAGCAGGAGGGGAGAGGCGAGTGCTGCGCGGGGTGGAGCATCCCTTCCTTCAGCATCAGTCACAGAAGCACCACCCAGAGCAGTGCTTACTGAGCCTGCAGGTGCTGGAGAAATGGCTGGGGATCTCTGGCTGGTGCCGAGGCCAGCAAAGGGAGGAGATGGATTGCTCTGCTGCCGGAGCTCTGCTGCAGTGACGCAGCCTGCGAGCTCCACGCAGCAATGCCAGCATTGAGTGTTTGGCTGATGTTGCAGGTGCTTTTGTCTGAAGGAATCAGGCTGAGTTGGCTCCTTTTTTGGGAGCAACTTTCTCTTCTCTTTGTCCTGCACCTCTGGTAACTTCTGTTTCAGAGAGTCGCTCAAAAAGTCGCACCCAGGTAGAGTCCCTCGGCCTTCAGGAGGAAAACACCCTTCCCGGTGCTACACACAAAGGCAGAAATCTGACAGAGAGAAGCCAGAGATCTCTCCTGAAGCTGGGCTTTCAGCACTCTTCCTGGAGGCAGAAGGTCCTAGCCCCTCCAGGAGGACTGTGCAGGGCTCATAAAGCCACATCAGCTGCTCAGTGGAGGTAAAACGAGAAGTTGTGGCTGCTGCTAAATCTTCCATGCAGGACTGAGAAAATGCCTCCCAATAATTGTGGTTTGCTTTTGATTTTGTTGGAGTTTTTGTTGTTTCTTTTTTTTTTAGAGAACAAAATTGTCCAATCAGGTGATGAAGGAATGGGACCAACACTGCTTTAGCACAATATTCTCCTCTACATCATTTCTCCTCCAGGGGAAGCACTAAGGGAAGTCTTCAGACTGCATCCAGGTCTGGAGTCCTCAGCACAAGAAGGATGTGGACCAGCTGGAGTAGGGGCAGAGGAGGCCACTCCGAGGGCTGGAGCCCCTCTGCTCTGGAGCCAGGCTGGGAGAGCTGGGGGTGTTCACCTGGAGAAGAGAAGGCTCCAGGGAGACCCCAGAGCCCCTTCCAGTGCTCTGGGGATCAGAGGGCTCACCAGCCCTGCTACCTGCACCTCTTTGTCCTGTGCACTCTTTGGGGAGCTTGTCAAAGGATTCCATGCAGCTGGAGAGAGTTCCATCTCATTTAATCAACCTGCCTGCTGAAATCCCAGGTGGTTCCTGAAAAAGCGGCTGAATCCAGTCCTTTTTCCTGAAATGTGATGTCTGAATTCAGCTTATTGGATGGATCTGCTCTGCTCCATCTTGGACCTCAAGTCCTTGTCTCTGTGTTGGGCTAGAAGACAACCTTTGCTGCCTTCAAACACACCTCCAGAACCAGTTGAAATCCCAGGATCAGCACATCCTTGCTCCACTCTCTTCTGAAATGAGGGTCTTAGCATGTTCAGTGGCATGTAACTGAAACATGAAGCACTTGGATGGGAAACCAAGGGCAGCACTTTCTGCACAGGTACCTATGGCTCCGTGAGCTTGAGACAGAACAGGGACTCAGGGCTTTTTGTGTCAGATAGATTCACGTTCCCAAGCCAACCACCCCTCTCCTGCACTGAGAGGCTTCATTTGATTTTCACATGCCCCTGGGGAAGGCACTGGGTTCTCCCACTGCTGCCTTTGAGATGTGCTAGGTCGCACTTGGGTCAGTTCTCCCGCAGCCGCGGCACCGTCACCGTAACGCTGCTGTCTCGCTGTGACACGGCACGTGGGACACCACCTGCTACGGCAGGGCTGGCACTTCCCACCCTGGGAAGGTCTCATGTCTGCCAAAGGATGGGTAGAGGTATCAGCAGCTGGGGATGCACAGTCCAGGGGTTTTGCCTCTTCTTTTTGAGTCACAAATTGTGAGCAGGTCCAGGCCTCTTTGCCTTCATCCTTTCAAAGTTTTTCCCCTATACATCCTTTTGTATTTCCTCATGTGCTGAGTCCCCTGTTTCTTGGCCCCTGTGTGGGGTGTAGGGTAAAGCACCACCGCTCAAACACCCTATATCTGCATCTGATAAATTCTCGTGAGGTCACATGTGCTGTGTCTTGCCCTGCTGGACTCACAGGAGCCCAGGAGGTTTGTCTCTAAGCACCAACCTTGTCACTTCTGAGTTACTCTGGAACGTTAACTGTGATCAACACACGGGTGAGGCAACCCTGTTCTTCCCGAAGATGTTCTCCCTTCCAAGAGCTGGTACATTTTTACAGCAGGGAAATCCCAAACTGCACAAACACACAAAAAGTTCTTTTGTGTCCCTTTTTATTTGTTGTTGTTGCTGCTGTTGTTTTTCCAAACCTGAAGGATGAGTGGTGCACCAGAATGGGAGGAAATGACCACGATGAATGGTAATAACTGGATTAAGAGATTCAGTAGCAGACTCTCACCTGCGCTGTTTATAATGCAGATTAACTATTTAATCCATCTGCGTCTCCAGCTTCAATTCTCCATTCCCCTTGTCTCGCTGTCTCCTGACGTCCTCCCCACCCCCTCCAGTCCCTTGCTGCTCCGTGGCCTCGTAGCTGGACCCCTCCCGTGCCCTCCTCCTGGGGCTGTGACTTTGCCCACGTCCCACTGCTGGTTCTGCTCAGTTACTCCACGGGAACTCTCCGAAGTGAGGGCTGTGTGCTGGTGGTGCCTGAGCAATGAGCCCTACAATTGCTTGGTCTCTGGGAACCGCTGTAATGACCGTGCTGGCGGGGATGATTAATCAGGAAATGGTAAAGAAAATGCTTGTAATGAAGCACTTGGATTTCTGACTTTACTGGGGGGTGCAAACTCACAAACAAGGTCATGGAAAAGAAACCCACTGAGGAATTGAGGATGACTAAATACAAGGACTTTAACTCTGGGTCAGGAAGTCTCTAAACCACAAACTGTTGCAGACTGGAAGGATATCATGGGGAAGTGTTTGACAGTGATAATGCTGTCCTGTGTATTGGTCAGCACTGGGGACAGGTGCTGAGCCTTTGGACCACTGTGTCCCACCACAGCCATGACATCCTTTACCAAATTTTGATGGTGGAGACAAAGAGTGGTCCGTGCCATGTACCATGAGATGGGGAGTGAAACACCAGGCTTGGTGTGTATGTCACTCACCCCTCCTCTCTGCTTGCACTGGCCATGCCCTGTGGGAGCTACCTGTGCCCTTGGAGAAGATGGCAGAAACATCTCCAAACCTGGACCCTCCCTTCCTGCTCGACTGCAGTGCACAAGCAGGGCCTGGCTCAGGGTTCAAAGTCCTCTGTCTTCTGTGGAGAGTCTTTTCCAGTATTTAAAATTCCTCTGCCAGTTTGGTGTGGGACCAAGCAGGGCACTCTGGCACTCTGCCAGACTCAACCTGTAAACATCAAGTGGGGTGAGGTTGGCCTGAAGCCACAGGGGCGTGGGAGGTCCTGCCCTCTGCACTGACAGAGCAGGCTCCACATCCTCTTCTCACTGGAAATTTTCCACATTCTCATTTTTTTGTCTCTGTTATTGAATCCACAGCGATGATATGAGTGTGAATGCATGTTTGTTAAAAACCCCAAATATATCCCTGAGCTGCAGAGACTGTTTTCAAATCATGGATTTTAAAGGGGCATCTGCCACAAAGGGCTGAGGGTGGTTAATACAGCACACACCAGCCGCTGGCTGAGAGGAATAAGCAGCATTGCTGATAAGCTCATTTGATAAAGCCTTTGCTGGGCACTGCGGATGCAGGCTGAGTCCAGCCTTTCATATCTGTCCCAGTCCCACAGGCAGCGCTCTCAGGCAGGGCTGCCAGGAATTATTGTAACCCTGTCCACCTCTCGTGCAGCTTTCAGTGAGTCCTGACAAGTCCTCACCGTGTGGTCTTACATGTCACAGCTGTCACTGACCTGACCATAGATCACCAGCTGATACCCAAGCAAGTGCAGGTTGGCACCAAGGTTTAACAGGCAGCACAGGCCCTTTTTGCAGCTGCATGGGGCTATGGTGTCCTGGAAGCAACGATTAAATCCCATGTAATCATTCCAGCTGGTCACTTGACCACAGAAGATCTTTTCTGTTGGAAGCTGCTGAAGTTGCCCCATGAGATTCCACGTTGGGTTATAACAGCCTTCACCTGCATGAGCTTGTCCCATCATGAGAAATAACGAATGGGAAGGAGCTGTTCAAGGAAAGGAAAATAGAGTGGGTGTGTGGCCTCATCTGTCTGCTAGAAAAGGCACAGGATTGCTCTGTCCCTTGGTTCTCACACCACGAGGACTGGGTCCCTGTGGAATCACGCTGGGCTCGGGTGCTGCTGATTGCCAGGCTACACTAACCTAACTCACAGCTGATGTCTTACCAGCTCTCCTGGCATCCTGTCAATCGAGGAATTGGGAAGGGAGGATCTGGGCTCAGGGTGCTTTCAGGACATGCAAGACATGTGCCACTTGAAATGTGGCTCATTTCCCTTCTGAGCCTGAGCAGAGAGGAGTTGAAGTCTGGGATCTGCACTGGGTTGGATCCCAGAGCCCATGATTTGAAACCCGGGGCTCACGGCTCCTTTTGTGTGCTGCACTGGAGGGAGAGTGGTTGTTGAGGTTGTACACCTCGAGGGTCAGCCCTGGGTTTCTGGAGATGGCCTGAAACCAAGGAAAGGAGCTCCTAGTGACTTCTCCATTTAACACCAGTTGAAGCACAGTTTGCCAATCTACCCTGAGGCTGGGTTGAAAGACCCTGAAGAAAAACAATTTGCTTTTGGGTTCAGCACGGCTTGAATTCAGCAGGAATATTTGAATGTCTGGTGTTGCACGTGGACATCAGGCTGTGTCTGGAGGAGCACAGGGGCATTTCCCAGCCTTTCCATCACGGTCCCTGCACGATCAGCACTTCCCTCCACCACTGACCCGGAGGTGGCAGGACCTCAGGGCTCCCCTAAACGTGCTGCTGATCCAGAAGACATTAAACCGTTATCTCTGTGTCTCACTCCATCAGCATTTTTTCCGTCTGTATTAAAAATCCTACTATGGTTTTTTAGCACAAAAGGGGAAAGAAGAGAACCTTCTATGTTCAGGACATTTGGGACATCACTAGAATTTCATCCATCTGTGATTGGCCCTCAGACCGTCATACTCAATTTATTTCTCAGCCAAAGTTTTTCAGCCATCTGCTCAAGTGGAACAGCTTCCAGCATTTATTCCCAATAGTGCTCCTCTGAGGGAGCGCATGGATTTTCTCCAGTACGACAGCATCACTATTTTCCAAAAAAACCCTCAGCCCAACCCCGCAGTGACTGGCGGGGAGCCCTCCCTGCTCTGCACCCCGACCTTGAATTTTAAGCAATTGATCAAGAAAACACAGAACAGTTTCTCTTCCACTCAGGACCACCGTGACTGATGTTTTTTAAAGGGCTCCTCTGCAGAGATGTTAATGAGGTCGCCTTGGATACTCAGCTTAAAATGGTGTTGCTTCAGCTTCTTTTATGTCAGCAATCATCAACAACAACAAAAAATACACAACAACCCATCAGCGGATCTGCTTGAGGAGAGGTGGGGGATTCCTGGCAGGTGACTGGAGCAGATAGCGATTCACAGTCCACCTGCTGCCAGCAGTTCGGTGCTGAGCCTCTCTGATTGTCTACTGGAGCATCAACACAATGATCTCCATAATTATTATCTCCTTAAATTGAAAAAAAAAAAAAAAAAAAAGACAGATAAGAAAAGCCTGATTTTTCCAGCTATCCTATTGAAAGTGCCCCAGGAAAGGACTTCAAGATGGGAGTAATAAGAGGTTCAGGGACAGTCAGGGAAATAAAAGCAGTTTCTCTGTGTGAACAGAGGAGAGGCTGTGTGTTCTTAGGGAATTGTTGCCGGGCTGAGACCCACTTCCATTACTCCTGCTTAATGAGTTACCATCCATCAGCTGAGCTGCGAGAGTGGACCATGACCAGGTTTAAAAAGCAGGGGGAAAAACACCTGAGGCAGGAACACCAGGCAGGTGCATTCAGCGCTTTGATGATCTACATAACACAGTGCTCACCGTGTCTCCAAACAAGTTGCTTGGCTTCTCTGAGCCTCACTCTCCTGCCTGGTGAGCAGGGGTAAATTCAGGGCCACATCTCACAGGCTTCACTGGAGTTCTAAAGGAAAATGCGGAACCACTGACGGAAAGGTGTGAGCAAGTTCAAAGGAGTAGCTTTGGGAAACACCCCTTTATGTATGAATAGAGATCAGACCAATTCCTCAATTAGCGGTTAGATTAATCACTCTAGAAATGTTCATTATTACTTTATTGTACCTTTACTACTGCACTAATCCAGTTTATAGGAATATGGAGGACCTACCTCTCTAACCCTCACCAGCAGTGCCCAAACAAGATGATAGAAAGCATCCTCAAACCCTGAAGTAGATTGGCATCATGGTGTGAGCAGCCCTTTCCTTTGAGGAACTGCGGGTGAGCCTGGCACTCTGTCTGGATCTCAAAGCCCAGACTTAGGCCACAGAACAACTCAGGCTGGCAGGGACCTCAGGAGGTCTCAAGCCCTGCTCTGCACCTCCGGGAGTTCTGCCTTTTCTATCCCTTCCTTCAGGGAGCTGCAGAAAGCTGTTTGATCTTCCTCCTACTCTCCTCCAGGATGAACAAACCCGGCTGGTTTTGCCTCTCCTTGTACCTCAAGCATCCACTGGTGGCCTCTGCTGGACCTGTTTCAATCTGTCAGTGCTGGTTTTGTCCTAGGAAGCCCCAAAGTGGACCCAGTGTTTCCAAAACAATCTCAGAAGGGCCAAACAAAGGGGATTCTCACTCCCTTGATGTGCTGCCTGCACCCTTGCTGACACAGCTGAGGGTGCAGTTCACCTCTGCTGTAACACAGCAATGACCCGTGTTCAATTCCTGACCCGCCAGCAATTCCATCTCCCTTTCCACAAAGCTGCTTCCTATCAAGCCGCTTCCCAGCCCAGCTGTCCCCTGGCCTGTCCTGGTCCCTCGTGAGGTTATTCCATGAGGACTGTGCACTTGTCTGCCCGTTTCTCCACTCCCTCTGAACAGCAGCTGCAGCCTCTTGGGTGTCGAGTGCCTCCCTCCCCACTGCTTCCTTCGGTGCCATCTGAAAACTTCCTGAGAGTGTGCCCAATTATCCAGGCCATCAGTACCAGCCCCTCCAGGATCTCAACAGCAATGAGTTGCCAAGCAGGCTCTGTACTGCTGATCATCACCCTGTGAGTGCAACAGTCCAATCTATTCCCCAGCTTCCTTCTTTCCTATTTATTGGGCCCATATCTCCCCAGAGTGGCTCTAAGGAGAGTAAGCATTGAAAGCTTTACTACAGGCAAGAGAAACCACTTCCGATATTCTCTTATCCACCCTGCATCTTCACAGCCAGTTTCCTTGCCTTTCCAGGTAGTCAGGTTCATCAGGTGTGATGTGACTTTTGTTCTGCTGGGTTCAAAGCAACCCATCCCGGATAGACACTCTCCTACCCAGATCAGCAGCTTTACCACTGCAGTGGTACTACTTCTGTAAAAGATTCACGGAATCACAGAATTACAAAATCATTCAGGTTGGAAAAGACCTCTGAGATTACCGAGTCCAATCTTTGGCTGAAAACCACCTTGTCAGCCAGACCACTGTGCAGTCCCGTCTTGAACACTCCCAGGGATGGTGACAACCCAGTGCTTGACAACCCTTTCTCTGAAGAAATTGCCCCTGACGTCCAACTTAACCTCCCCGGCACAGCTTGAGGCTACATTTCATCTACAGGTTGTGTTGATCCTGCAGTAGGCATGGTCTGTGCATACAATCAGAGCTGCTCCTTCATCCAGAGACTCTAGAGCTCCTTGTCCAAATAGACAGCATGGTAGGAAGACAAAGAAACACGAGACCATGGGGGATCATTAGTCTGAAGGTGGGTGTTACGGTGGTTTAGTTAAACTGCACTTAGAACAGTTGTGTGGACAGTCCTACTCACAATGGAAAGAAAAAGCTGAGTTTGTTTTGTTCTCGTTTATTGTGGACACGAGGTAAGCCGGGATGAGTGGAGGCTACTTGAATTCTGAACAGGAATGTCCACATAGACAGTTTAATGAAGTTTAGCTAATCCAATTTGCAAAGGTTAATTCAGATTCATTTTCCTGATCGTCTCTGTGTAGATAAGGCCAAGGTCGCTTCCCCAAGGTGACTGGCTGAGCCAGGCACAGGATCCACACTTTCTTTCACCAGTACTTGCCCGGGCTGGTTTGTCCCTATCCATGTACCCCCTTCACACTCCCTGTGCAGAGGAACACAGTTTCTCACACTTTCCTCCATCAGCATCACTGATCCTTGCTGATCAGGATCACTACAAACCCTTTTCCTGGGTGAAGTGGAACAGGCCCTGCTGTTCCTGGGGCCACAGCTCACACTGCTGCTTGGAGGTGAATTACAGCACACATAAAATCCTTCCTGGGAATCCAGAACAGCCCTAGGATCTTGCTGGTAGAGGTGGGCGCTTCCAAGCGCTCCAGCTGGCTGACAATGCAGATCTCCTAAATCACCCTGATGCTGTTTTTTCTGACTCTCCTGGGCTCTCGTGTACGTAACTGCAGTTATCCAGAGTCTCCCAGCAAAAGCGACGGAAACAGGTTAGGAAATGAACCTCCCCTTTGCAACCCAGCCAGGTGCAGACTGTGGTGGGACCTGATGTGGGGGGATGTCTGCCCCACAGTTCTTTCAGCTGGGTTCTCACCTCTGCTTCTCAGCATCTGTTGCTGGCCCCTGCAATGCCCCAATTTCTCGTAAGGGATTGAGATCCAAAGATAGCCTAGAGTATTTAAAAAGATATATATAGTTTAACCAAAACTGAAGAGCAGCCCTAGCCTTAACTGAAAACTTTCCCAAAGGAGTTACAAGCCTAGAACAAGGAGCTTACATCTCCTGGTACATGATGAATGGGTGCAGGAGCTGTTCTGAACAGCAGGCAGTAGTGAATGGTTACATTTCCTTGGCCAAGATGAGGAAGCTTTAAGTAACTAATTAAAAAAAAAAATCAATAGAAAGTCTTTTCCCACGATCTTTTGCCATGAGTCCTTGGCAATAATTTCAGTGCTCACTTCAAAGGACTGAGGTCTCTTTTCCGGGCCTCTTTCTACCATGGCAAAGGAGTTTACAAAGAGAAGTTGCTTGAGCCCAGTAGCTGGCTGTTAGCTTGTTGTTCTGTTTTAGGGAGGACTTGCAGTCCCCAAATACTTGTGACCAGGGTTCCCTGCACGTGTTGTCCTGTAACCACGATGTGTGTCCACATCTCTGGCCTGTTGCCATCATTAGAAGATAATTTCATTTCCTCAGGACTTCCTCAAGAGAACATTTCTGATGTTTCCCCTCGTGGCTGTCCAGCTCTTCGCCCTCTTCCCCACCACTGCAGCTTCTCTCTTAGACCTGAAGTGCCCTGAACTGTCCGGGGCTTGGTCCCTGCTGCAAGGACTTAAGTTGGGAAGTGAAGAACAAGACAAGGAACAGAGGGGACAGAGAGCTGGGAGTGTGCAGGAAGCAAGGGTAAGTTTTCTGCCAGCAGTGGTGAGAAGTGCTCTCCCTCTTGCACTGTCACTGTAGCCTTTCCCTCCACACTCCATGGCACAGCTGGGACATCATCCAGCTGAACACAACCTGTACTTCCTACATCTGCAAAGCGGTTTCAAGAGGTCTGTCAAAGAGAGTGCTGAAGTTGTGATGTCCTCCCTGTCCAGGAGGATCTGCCCGTAACTTGCTACTGCACCTAATTCGCTGAAGATTTTGCCTCATTTCAGCAAAATTTTAATTCTTCTTGGGCAAGTTCCTTCTTCTTGGTCTGGTTCAGCTGCTCCAAGTTAAGGCAAAGCCCAAATCTACCCTACAGTTACTAAGGAGGGACCTGGCTGCTGCCTCTCCCCTTCCATCCGCGATCTGCTGCTACGTTTTGCTGCTCTCCTTTTCAGGAGGAAATCTCCTGGGGGCACCTGGACAGCAGACCAGGTGTGCCGTGGGGTCTGTGCTGCACATATCACAGAGGAACACATCTTTCCAAGTGGGAAAGGCCAGCTTCCGCAGCCAGCTCCGAGTATCCCTGCCTCATGTGCCCAGCCTGACAGCTTGGTAACAAGTCTGAAACAGAGTCCGAGCTCATAGCCCCATATCTGCAGGAAAATCTGCTCCACTGTTCCTCTCACTGGCCCACAAAACATTAAAGGCAACCTCCAACTCTTCCTTTCCCTCCCTCCCAGCAGTCTATTCCTTTTAGTGTGGAGCCAGAAAAAAAACCACCAAAAAGGGTTTATACTACTTTCTACTATTTTTACTATTTCTACTAGTCTTCTTTCCAAAAGGAAAAGGCAAAACAGGCAGTTGGGAATCAGATCCTCAAGGAGGTGAACTTACCTTCGCTGTGGAAAGATGGCTTTGAGCCACATCAGACCATTTCTGCCTGGTGAAGAGAGAGCCAGTTACATTGCCCTAACTGATTCATGTATGATTTGTAGCACCATATTCTGGTCTGAGTTTCTCATGTTACCACAGTATGAAGCAGGACTTAATTTCTTCTTGCAGCCCTAAAAGGCTGCCACGAGGCAGTGAAGCTCTTCTGCAGCTGCAGAGCATCTAAAGAGCATGCACAGAAGAGTTCATATAGCAAATAAGTGTAATTTTTTTACTTAATACAGGCTAAGGAGCAGCTCTAAAGACAACCCTTCATTAGTGTCTGAACTGCTGGTCCTTTCTGTTTTGAACTGAAACATCAGATAATATTTGGGTTCCTAAAAATAATATTTTTTTATGGGAGGGAAAGATATTAATAACCTTGGGTCTATTGGGTCAATCAATTTTATTATGACTAATACAAGGTCCTATTTCTTGAGTATAGACTCAGTACCCAGGATGCAGTTTGGGACCCAGTCTAGGTGCTCATTGCTCCCCGGAACCTGTCCCATTCGTTCTTCCCAATGACTGCAACCTTCAGCTCCTTCCCATGGCCATAAGAGACTGCCTCATTTGCAGGTTTTTCTTGGTCACTTGCACTGGCAATTCCGCCTGACACAACGTAATCACCCTTGAGAGCTGCTGAGCTCCCTGGATGGGTTCCTCACAGTGCTGTCAGTGCTGAATGGTGGCCTCTGACATCTTCTGTTGCTGCACTAAGGTGATCCTCCCACTGACCTGGGATGGGCCAGTGAGGGTCTGTAAATTGCAGCCTACTTGATGGAAAAGAATAATATGTTCTATGGTAAAAATATCCCCTTCCAGGAGATCCCATGCAATAGGGAATATCAGTTCTTTGACCCCACTGGGACAGCAATGATGTTCAAAGGATTGTGAGGAGTGGGCATCACTTCCCATTATCTAAAGGAATGGGAGGTTTGCGGCTGAAATGTTGAATGAGAAGCCTGAAGGTCTGGGGTCTATTCTAGACCAAATGTGGCCTTTAAGAGGCTGGGATTTTTCAAGAGTGCTCATCACCGCTCCAGCTCTTCTGTGAATGAAACCTCCTCTGATCATAATCAAGAAACAACCCTGTGTGCTTCTGACTGCCACCTTTAAAACAGATCAGACTCTTCTGACCTGCTCCACAAACACGCTGTGTCTGTGCTGCTCACGGTATCAATCAGCACCTCTGAAAAGCCCAGGTAGGAACAAGAGCTGCAGCAGTGCCTGATCCAGGCAGCTGGCAGGAGATCTCTCGGGACTGAGTTCCAGCGCTTTGGAGATGCTGGAGCCGAGGGCAGCGGCTTCCCAGCACGGGGCCCATGACACACAGTTAAACAGCGTTAGGGCCGAGGAGTGGGGATTCCTTCCACCCGAAGGAGGCCCTCAGGCTCACAGGTTCTGGGGATGGTTTGTCCACTGTAGGATCCGGAATATCTGGGATGTCATGTGGGATCTCCTGTACCAAGGAGCTCTCTGCTTTCAGGGGCTGGACACCCTCTGAGAGAAACTCAGGGCTCCCCAAGCTGAGGTTGTGCCAGTTTTCAGCTATCTTGCCAGTGCCAGACCTGTGAGAGGTTCACGCTCCCAGGACACCCGAAACAGGTCCTTGGAGTCATCCGGTGGCCTGTGGGAGGTGAGGCTGGGCTCAGTTCTACAGGAGAATTTTGATTTTTCCAGTTGCTCAGTGCTGTTCTCCCCTAGCAAATGGATTGGGCCTGCTCGCTGCAGAACATTTGTGTGTTCTGTTCACTTGCTGCATTGTCCTGCCCCGGAGCTGCGGGCGGTTCAGCGGGAGACTGAGCTCTCCCAGCGCCAGCTGCAGCCCTCAGTCCGTGCACACACCGCTCCCTGCCAGATTGCACTGAGAGTACAAAGGAGAAGAAAGAAACTGGCTCCTTGGCTGGTGTTTGTGTAGCTTACAAAGCCTCTTTTGCAGAGTTTCTGATCCCAGTTGGCCCGGGCTGCCGGGCTGTCCCAGCGCTGCTCTGCTGCAGAGCCCAGGGAGAGCAGAGCAGAGCAGAGGGAGGGCAAGCAGGAACTCTCCTTGAAAGGAGGCTGGCATGGAATGGTGACACTGGCACGGAATGAGGACACTGGCACCTCAGCACCCTCACCAAGGAGTTCCTGTGCTGGAATCTGCCTGTCCAGCCTGGGATGCATCTTTGTTGGCCCACACTGGAAAGCCCCGCATGCCACTGGGGCAGGGGGATGTGCCATGCTCTGTACCTGTCATGGATGTAAGAGCTGAGGGACACTCCCCTTCAAGTCTTGCAGTGGGTCCCTGTGCCTGGGACGCCAGAATGTACCCCTGCACCCCACAGCCCCCTTGGGCATGGCCACAGCCACCCCTGAAGATGCCAGCATCCCCGGCAGCTCTCCAGAGGAGGGACGCAGCTGGGCCCTGGGAAGCGATGGCTGTGGCTGTGCACACACGTGAGGCTGCTGATGCACCAGTGTCTTTATTCCTCTGTTCTGGTTTTGGTCACTGATGATGCAAAAGATGGTTTTCCATCATATTTTTGGGGTGCCTCTGTTGAACAATGTTTTGTTCAACAATGTTTGGGCTGCCACGAGGATGGGCTCATCTTCTGCCTGGCCCTTGTCTGCAGGTGAGGCTGCGAGCTCCTGGGCATGGGACAGCCCCGGTGAGGGCAGTGCTGTCACACCACCCTTGTCCAGGGCATTCTGCTCGTAGAAATGATCAGGATCACGTAGATCCTGGTGGGCTTTGAATTTTGACCTTGTTTGCTGTGGGGAGGGGACTGCTGGACTTCGTAGTGTAACTATCTCCTC
Source organism: Rhagologus leucostigma (assembly GCA_013397725.1). NCBI lineage: Eukaryota > Metazoa > Chordata > Aves > Passeriformes > Rhagologus > Rhagologus leucostigma. The sequence continues at coordinate 136,786 of VZTD01005948.1, forward strand.
ACAAGTGAAAGCTGTTGGTCCCTGAGGGAGGAACAAAGGAAAATCCTTCTGATTTGAGGGGGAAAGGCCAGTGTTATTTATTTTACAGCTCTGAGGAGGTAAATGGGGTGGCAGAGCCCAGGACAATTAAAATATTGACTGAGCATGGATGACATCTCAGAGATGGGTCTTTTTTAAATTTAAAGCCTGCAGACAGGGAAACAAGCTGACATCATGTGAGATTTTAGAAATGCTGCTGAGGAGAGGCCTCCCACATGGTGGCTCCAGTACAAACCAAGGCAGGGCCGCCCAGTTTGGTCTCATGGCTGCTCAGGATGGTTGGCTTCCCTGCCAGAGGCTTCTGCTGTGTCCCCCAGCAAGCCACTCAAGTAGAAATGCACAGCCTGCTTCTCTCTTCTGAGGCTGCCCCAACACACAGCCCAGGATCTCTGCACCCCCTCGTCACTGGGAATACAGAGGGTCTGAAGGGAGGGGGCTAACCCCCACGGACTGCACACTAAATCCCATCCTCTGTCCTCCCTTGGGTTGAATACCGTTGTTGATGTGCTCTGCAGCCACTGGAATCACCAGGGGATGTGTTGCGGGTTTTAGCATCAGGCTATGTTCCTCGAGGGGGGCTGTGAGACGGGGGATGTGAGAGTGGAGACCCTCGCAGTGAGGTGGGGACAGCATTAATGCAGACTTTGTGGCTGCACGTCCCTCCTCCTGCCGAGCAACGCAGGGCACGGAGCCTGCCAGCCCGCTGTCTGCAGGGACAGGAGCAGGAGGGGGTATGGGGACGATGACTCCTGCTGCTGGCAGCGCTCTCGGTCCTGGGAGAGATCCCAGCGCGGAGTCCAAGGAGCCCCGCGCCCGAGGGGGAGATGCAGACCCCGCCGGCTGTCTGCCGTGGGAGGGTGGGAGGGCTGCGCTCTGCCGGGAGGAAACCCACCTCGGGGAAGGATGCTGCGGAGGGAGGAGAAGCTCCGGCACAGCGCCGACAGGGCGAAGCTGCTGGCAGGCAGCTGTCTCCAGGGTGGCTGCAGCACTGCAGCATCAATTAACCTTTGGGGAACTTCTGCCAGTGCCGCTCAGGCGTAGCCGCGGCTCCGCCGTGCCGAGCGATGGGGCGCGAACCTGCCGCGGTGGAAGGCTGCAGCCAGACTACAAAAGCCCGACCAGGAGCCAGCCACCTGAGCCGAAGTGCCTCTGTCTCGCTCACCAGCCTGCGCTAAGTGCTTTTATCTCCTCTCCTTGTGTTTACGAGGGTGGCTTTCTCCTTCGCGCCGTGGCAGTGCCGCGGAATGCTAATGGAGAGCGAGCGGCGGCTGCCCTCCGCAGTCCTTGGCAGGCAATTTCCTCGGGGCCAGGCCCCCGACCCCTGCAGGGAGAGTGTGACCCCATCCCGTAGCCCCGCCCGAACCCCTCACCAGCACCGTGCCTGCCCTGGCACCCACCCAGCTCCGTGGGGCAGTGCCAAAATAGCCATACCCCGCCAGCCAGAGGGACCTTGGGGGACCTGAGCCTTGCTGGCTGTGTAGCACAGATGCTCCCGCACTGCAGCCTCGCCAGTGCCAGCGAGGAGGCCGTGCCGGTGGAGAGGGGGCTCTCAGCACGGGGTGTTGGCCCCCAGGCAGTGGTGAGCTCATGGTCCTGCAGCTCTCTCCTGATCACAGCTCCTGCAGCTCCGTCCCGTGAGCACTGCGCTTTGTGGGTTCGTCAGGCACCTCTGGCTATCTGGGAAGTCCAGACTGAGAGGTTACTGGGCAAAATGAGAGTGGGAGAAATAGAAAACAACAGCAAGGTTTTAGGAAAAGCAGCAGTACCAGGGAAGTGTCCTGCAGGGAGGAGTCTGGTCAGCCTCGTCCATAAATCATGCGTGCACGACCTCTTCTTGGCCACTGAACTCTGCTCTTCAGAGAGCAAGACGCTCCTTGGCCAAAGCCCTCTGAGGCAGTCAGGCATCAAATTCCTGGAAACGTGGGCTAAAAACATGAGCTTCATCCAGCCTGACGTGGTGACTCTGCTGTCAGTGCTTGGGGCGCAAGGGAACAGCCAGGGTTAGCCCAGGCACCTCTGGCACATGCTGCTGTCACTTTGGAAGCTGTGGCAGGGATGTGCCATGCTTCCCATGGCTGCCCCAGCCAGGCAAGATGCAGCAGGAGCCTTCCTCTTTCATCATGAGAGGTGGACTCCTTCATGACCCGGGAGACCATAACGAACCAGGAGTTTGGGGTAGTGTGGCAGGATCCCCTGGACCTCACCACCTTTCCCAAGGGCAGCCACTCCGTGAGCTCTCGGCTCAGCCGGAGCAGCGTTGCCAGCACTCTCCCAGCCCGTGCCTCCACTGCCTGTTTCCCCGCATGCAGCGTTCCCTGCACACTCCAAGGGAGCCATTTCCACGCTGCAGGAGAGCTGCAGGCAGCAGAGCCAAGGGGCAGCACCAGCACCTGGCTCCCTTCACGTGCCCAGCCTGGAGACACCTTCACGGCCCCTGCCTGCACCCAGGTCCTGCTCAGCGCCTGCCTGCGTGTGTTCCCTCACGGAAACAGCCACGTTGGCCACTTTTCCTATGATCTCACCCCGGCCAGAGCTGTGAGTCACTGGAAACCTGGTCCCTCTGGGGCTGAGCCAGAGCTGGCCGAACTGATGGAAAGACCACTAGGACCTTTGGGACCAGTCCGAGCTCCACTGCTGCTGCAGCCCTCGCGGTGGGGGTCAGCATGTGAGGGCAGCAGGGGGCTGGGATCAGCTCTGTGGGGAGCACCACGGGTGCTGCCACAGCAGCTCTGCCTCTCCTGCATCCCTGAGCCACCAGCAGCGATGCTGCCTCCTTGGTGAGGAGTTCAGCTCCCATGGCAGTGGGGTGGAGATCCAGCCCTGGCCCCAGCGTGTGCCATCCTTGGCATCCCCTCTCTTGCCAGATGGTGATTTATAAACCCCTGGGGCAGGGCAGTCGTGTGGCTCCGTGAGTCTGCCACAAGGTGGTTTCCAGTAAGGACAGCTCATTTCTTCCAGAGCATCTGAAAACACGAGCTGGAAATATCCCCGCCTGTCCTTTGTAAGTGGCACCCATGGTAAGGCTTCCCCAAGGTGGGGCTGGGCTTTTGCTATCCTGTAATTGCTCATGCTATGGAGATGCTTTCTGTGTGCCTGGTAATAAGCTGCTGAAAAGACAGCTCATTTACTGGCAGTAGCAAGGAAAAGCCAAAGCTATGTCTCAGTACAGCTCCACTCCTGGAGATTTCCCCCTCTGCCTCATGAGTTAGGTGATGCTGGTTATTCCAGAGACTCCCACGTACCCCTGTACATCCTTGCTACAGCCCTGCAGGGAATATGTGCTTCCCAAGACTCCTGGTGCTTGTATCAGAGTGAGTGTCTGCCTTCAAGGAGGTACCTGTGAGACTGAGAGCTGCCCTGAAACCTCCCTTTGCCCACCAGTGAAAACACTACAGGGGGAATGTGACCTTAGCTATCGGAGCTGGCATCTCTAGGGAAAACCAACTGGTTTCCACCAAGTTTCAGGTCCAGCTGAAGGTGGGAAATGAAGGACAAGAACAGGAAGAGGCGGAAATAATGTAGCCTCAAACACAATGAGAGAGCAGCTTGGTTGTCTTCTTCTGCTGTCTTCCTGCAAGGCATCTGCATGGGGCTGTACTTGGCCACATCAAGTGTTTGTCTCCAGCTCCTGTTTTCATTAAAATGCCAGGCAGTGGGCTCACCAATGCCCAGATCTCGCTGTGGCTGCTCCTCTGTGTCTGTATTCAAGCAATGCATAAAGCCTCCTCATCCAAAACCAGCCTTAACACCTACCACCACCGCTGGGAACTGCAGCGCTTTTCCTGCATAGTGAAGAGTGCTGAAATCCCCCCAAATTTCTCTCTCCATCCTGGTGTTTCAGAGTGCTCTGACAGCATTGTGGGTGTCTAGTCACTGGTCACATGGAGTCTGGCACAGCCGTGGACAGAGCCTGTATGCTGACTGATTTAAGCTCCTTTAGAATGATGTAGTGTGATATCATCCTTATATCACACTGCTGTCACACACGTTGGGTTTAGTCTGAGCAGAAACTGAATTCCCAGAGAGCAGTATATCTTTTAAAAATTAGGCTTAGCTAAATGCTTGTCGTTGCAGGTTTATTAATGCTGAATACAAGCAATAATTGGTTCAGCTTCTCATGAACTTGGTAAAACTTTGTGTGTGTGTGTGGCTTTACCTGTCAGCTCAGGCTGCTTTTTAATCTGTGTCCCACAGCTACACAGCAGTGGGTCCCTCAGCCACCCCTCTGGGATAAGTAGATATTTGCAGTTTATCCCAGAAATTCGTGGTGTCACATGGCTCTGGAAGTTCACAGGCGGTTCTTGTGCTGGACACTATGGTTGTATTTAGTGATATTTTGCTGCAATGGACTGAGAGTTGGAAAGTTACCTTCGAAATCTGGAACAGCTTCTTAAAGCTCTGGAAAGTGATGCTTTAAGAATCTCCTCTTCTTAATCTGTGGTCTGTTACAGATCTTCCACCTCTCCTTGTCCTCCCAGTTCTAACACTTGTGTTTCAGAGACGTTCAAGAGCACACAGTCCCAGGCAGGGCTGCTTGGTGAGCATAAACTCTATTGCAGAGGCAGGTGGATGTTCCTGTCCGTGAAAAACAGAGCTGGCCCAGCCCACAGTGGCCATGGTGGTGTTACAGGAAAAATCTGGGAGGTGTATTTTTAGTCTTTGCAGGATTTCCATCAATGGCTCATTAGGTTTATCGAGGCAGCAGCGATGTTGTCAAACACACTCTGCATGCCTACCCTGTTTTGCAAAGAACAAAACCATGTAACAACAAATTAATGCACAGACCAGTGGCTTTTTCATGACCAGTGGACACCAGTTTGGCCCTCTCCATACCTGGATAGCGGGTCTTAATTTTCTGGTTTAAAACCACCGAAGTGTCAAGAAGTGCCACACTGCTAGTCTGGGTCCAGATGCTGTCACAGCAGATGTCCTGGGCCTGGAGCTGTCACTTCTGTACTAAATGTCCCACTGTCAGTTTTGCCACGTTACAGGGCACAGTCCTTGAGATGTTGTGGTGACATGACACACTTTGACTGGTTTTAGCTATGACTCTCCTTTGCTTGGCTCTTTAAAGTTCTCCCTTACAACTTGCCAGCTATAGAAAGAGCTCTTTTTACTCTTGTTTTGACAGTGGAATAGATGCCAGTTTTGGGGAAACACTATAAATATCCCCGAGTCTGTGATCTCGGTGTTAGTATTTCCTGGCAGTGCTTTCAAGAGGATCTGATTGATAAGCACTCAACACAATGGTGAGTCCTGACACATTTTTAAGTGTTCACAGATGTGGCAGATAACCTCGTCCCATCATCTTTGGATGCCAGGTTGAGGGCTGGACGTAGTTTATTGATAGCCTCGGCTCCATCAAGGTCCACTGTATCAGTGAGTCACAACTCAGCCAAGTGTTCACTTCATTTCCAAGACATTTTAAAAGATTATCCTCACAGCTTCATCTATTTATTATTTTTAGGATGCGCTGGAGGATGACAATGTTTTGGTTTCTTTTAAGTCACTTTCTAGATTCTTACAGATAATTAAAGAGCATAAAGCTCTTTTTTTTATAGGAAAAGTTACTTGGGTCTTGTGCAAGTGATCTTTTGGGATATCTAATGTGAAATGGCTTCTTAGAAAATTGTTCAGTTTGTCAGTTTACTGCATTTCATGAGCCTTTTAGCCACAAAATCATTGTCATGTTTCTGGCTAACTCCTCCAATTATCATTAAATTTCCTTCTGCTGTGGCGAGTGACCTGCAAATCCACTGATGTTCCTCAGTAACATTAATGAAGCCACTTCTATGACCAACTTCTGCATTACCCCAGCTTCCTGGTGCTGAGCTGTTGGATTTTCCCCCACATGGTGCCTGGCTTCAGACAGAGCAGGATCTGCCCTTGGTGTCTGTATTTGAAACCTGATCAGAAATGCTCAGTCACCAACAGTCCCCTCCCCGTGCTCTTCAGTGCACTCCAGAGCATTGTAATGGCTTCAGATGATGAATACTATGCAGACAACATACCCAGCTGTCCAAGCAGACAGTCAGCGGAGAAATGAAGATATGCCTGCCTAAGTAAAAGTTTGATTAATTGCATTAATTAGGCCCCAAGGTATGGTTCATAAAATAAGAGTACAACTGGTGTATTGGATTGGGGAATTGACTATGTGACAGGGAACAAACAGTGGCACGAACGGGAACTCGTCTCTGTCTGGAATGGCATGATAAATTATCAATTAAATAATGGAGAGTGACAAAGCTGCCGTCTGTGAGAGCCGACCTCCAGCCATGGCTGCGGCCGGCCCGGGTGGGTGACTCGGCCGTGTCTGTCAGTCTCTCCAGTGTTTCCATACAAGTTTGTTCTCCCTTAGTCCCACCAGCTCAGCACTGGTCTTGTGGCCCTGTCAGCACTGCAGGGCACTGGACCCTCATGGGGTGAGTGTGGACTCAGCAGCCCAGGGGCCACTGGGCTCCTACAAGGACTGTAGCAGAGCACTGAGCATTCACCAGCTGCTGATCTCCTCCTGCCATGGCAGCAGGACCACCTTCTGCTGGGCAAAGTGGTGAAGAGTTATTAATTCATCCCAAAGGCACTGGTTTTGACCTTCCCATGTGTCACACCTTCTCTTCTCAGTGTGTGCCATCCTTTGGCATCACCATATTTGCTCACCAGGGTCCTGCCCCAGTGGGAGAGCCCTGGGGCAGCTCAAGCACAAGGTCCAGTAGCATTTCTCCTCCTGGATGCTGGGACTTCGTGCCAGGCCTTTGTGTGGCCACAGCTGCGGCTTCCTCATCCTCTTCTGTCCCTGCTGCTCTGCACAATGGGCTCCTCGCTGCTCTTCCCTCCTTCGTGCTGCAAATCCTTTGGGGATTTGCCTGCTGCCAGATGGGCTTGTCTTCACCTGCACAGGCAGAGGTGAGTGGATGGTCCGTGTTTGTGGTGTGCTCCACCACATCCATTGCCCATTGCCCACCCGAGTGATTGAAGAGTCGCTGATCCTCCACGCTGGACCGGCTCTCGCCGATCCGTCAAGCGCCGCTGCCGCTCCTGTGTCAGGCAGCGCTGCTGAGTGCGTGCTGCAGGCGCAGCTGTGCAGGAGCAGGCTCTCCAGATTCCTCGTTACCGGTGGTTATTAATGACTGTGCGTTTCCTCGAAGCCAATAGCAGCCTGGGACAGATGTATTACCCCCTGCCCCAGGAAGCTGATGAGAGACACTGCCTCCCCAGCGGCACCGCTTCAGTTTCTTCTAGAAGAAGGTTCCTTCAGGATCGCTTCCACCAGCTCTCACTTTCCACAGCATTTTCTCTCGCTCTGCATTGTTTTCTGTTCCAAGACTTGTTCCATTATTGCTTTTAGTGTCACATAAAGGCCTTGACTGAGATCTAGGCTGGACTCTGACTAACAAACTCTACAACAACACCTCTACAAAATGAGTGAGCAGGTCTGTCACCAGTGCAGCTGGCATGTATGATACGGAGAACCCCAGCGGAACTTCAGCACTGACAGGGAGAACTCAGGAGGTGGTGTGGGCTGAACAATCCGCTCCCTTCCCTTGGGAATGGTCCCTGTAAGCAGAGGAGGGACTAAAGGCAGTGTGAGAGTGGAAACTCAGCAGGGAAACGATCACAGTTCCACGCTGATGAATGGCTGAGTCAGGAAGATGTGCCTGGTCATCAGTTGTGTTGTCTCCACAGTGGGTGTCCAGACGGTGTAAGACGTTGCTTGAACATTTCTCTTGTTGCATCGCCCTGGCAGGGTGGGATGTTGGGGAAGTGACAGCTTGCTGGTGCTTGGTGTCTTGTTCATTCCCAAACCATCATCGGGAACATTCCTCTCACCTCCTGTCTATCAGATTTCTCTGCCATTCATCCTGTACAGGCAGAGCGGGCCCTTTCAGGCAGACCAAGACTGACCCCAGTTGCCAAACAGAAACCAGCGCAGCTCAAAAATGGCTGAAATCCATACAGCCTGGTTTTCCCTCTCTTCCTTCCCTCTTTCTTCCATAAGCCCAAGTACCCATGTTTCCTTGCCCTGGACAGAGCAAGGACAGTAGCCTGGGACAGAGCAATCCCATGCATTTGTGTTTACTAAGTGCATGCTGAGGAAGGACAGATTCCTCCCAAACCTAAAGAAAGAAACAATTCCTGGTCCGTTACTGCCTATGGCTGCCATGCTGTAATGAGTGAAGATCAGACACGGGAGGAAAGCTAGAGAGGGACAGGAGCTACAGCCATGGGATCTCACTCACCTGGGATCCAGGCACATCTCTGTGCTGATGTGAGCACTCCTCTATCAGGTGTTTTAATGACTGAGCAGCACTGGGGACCTCGCAGTCTTTTTGCTTCCCTGTTCCTCCTTTACCCTTCCTATATGACTTTTGGAGTTACAAGCTGTGGATTACTCACCACTTTCTCTTCAGCTTCCTCCGAGTCCTTTGTGTGCCATCCTCCCGAGCTAAGCAGAGGTGTTGTTTCTGGACAAGTGTCTCCTGTCAGTGACGGTGACACAGTCAGTGCTGTCTCTGCCTGTCTCTGACATGATTTCAGTGGGTTGCTCTCTGTTCCCTGACAGGCTGGTTTCTCTTGGGGATATTAGTGCAGCAGTGTCCCTATCCCTTTCAGTATCAGTACGTTTCCGTGTACTAGTTTGAAAAGCAAACTAGTGAGACACTCCAAGTCAGAAATACAATTTAATAGGAAAAAAAAAAATAAAATAAATGCAATAGTTCAAACAAACAACCCACTGACAGAGTCAGAATACAACCTGGCCCCCTGACGGTCAGGGGGGTTGTTAGCAGTCCGATTAAATGGTGGCTGCAGTCCTCCTGGAGTGATGGTCCTGTTGAAGCAGTGATTCTGTAGAAAAGGTCTGGTCTTCCCCTGAAGGTCCAGTGGTGGTGTAGAAGGGTCTGGTCTTCCTCTGAGAATCCAGTGGAAAAGGCTGCTTGTGCTGTTCCAAACCCCAGATTATAGCCACATGGGAATGCTTGGCTCCTTCCCCCTGGGTGGAGCATCTCACAATGGGATGGTGAGTCACAGGGCAAGGCACTGATGGGCCCATTAACAGGAGATAGTCCGGAGGGAGGAGGCAGCTCATGAGGATGATAATAGAATACACTGTAACCCAGGACATTCCGGCATGTGAATTTGGGGATGGGTGGCTGCTCCATGAATTTCTCTCCTCATCTAGCTGGTTTGGTTGTAATAGGTGTGGCACAGGCTGTAGTTGGGATACTGCTTTCACAGGATGGATGATCTTTCCATTTTGCTTTGAAAAACACCCACTCATTCTGCAATTGTAAAGCCACAGTTCTGTTGGAGAGGCTATACACACCTTGGGGAGGTTGTTGTCCTTGTCTCATCAGATTTCTTGCAGAACAGGGCACAACATCTCAACCCAACTTCCACGGGTGACGCTCAGTGAACTTGTAGTTGAGCTGAAGCCTGGTTTTCCAAAAGATGCTCAGTCTGGAAGTTTCGGATGCGTCTACTCCCAACCGCAGAAAATCTGGTAGAGCATCCCTCTATTCAGAAAATGAACTAAGCCTTGAGCTTGCTCTTGGAAGCATGGAAATCTACTGGCAACGGGCATGCTGCAGCAAGCAAACCTATGGCTGATTCATCTGCCTCTCTGCTCTTGCTTTGGGTGCCCCTAGTGAGGCACCCGGATGGGGATTTGATTGGTGTCACCACAAAAAGTGGTTGATGTTTAACAAAAAGCCCTGAGAGCCCAGCTGCGTTTGGCTGCAGCCAGCGCACGTTGCCTTTCTCTGCTCCGCTGACCCACGGCCCTGCTCTTTTCGTGGTCCCACAAGCAGGCCAAGCTTCCAGTGCATTGGGACATCCCACAGCGACCTGTGACACCTGCTGCTGCTACCACTGCCTGAAACTCCTGTCAGCTGAAGCCCTTTGGGATGGCGCTCCCGGCTGCCACAAGGAGCCAACTGCTGCAGGACAAGCAGCAGCCTCAGTGCTACTGCAGTTCAAGCCCCTGCCACCAGCGCTGGCTTCTGCGGGTCTGTGCAGGCTGGTGGGAGCACTGTGGTGACTGCACCCTGCTGGGTGCTGGGCTGGTTGCCTCGCACGTCTTTTTCTTTGCCTCGTTTGTTTGCATCTTTCAAACACGACCCGATAGCAGTCAGGGAGCCTCCTTCACCCTCCTCAAACCTCACTGGGGACAACTGAAAGGTTTTAGGGTGTCCAAAGGAGGGACACGAGGATGGAAAAAGGCCCAGAGGGGCCATACAAGGAGCAGCTGAGGGCACTTGGCCTGTCCAGCCTGGAGCAGAGGAGACTGAGGTCAGACCTCCCCAGGGGCTGCAGCTCCTCCTGAGGGGCAGCTCCAATCTCTGCTGCCTGGGACCAGGGACAGGACCCAAGGGAATAGCTGGAGTTGTGTCAGGGGGATTTAGGTTGGACATTTGGAAAAGGTTCTTCCCCAGAGGGTGGTCGGTCACTGACCAGGCTCCCCAGGGAATGGGCACGGCCCCAAGGCTGCCAGAGCTCCAGGGGCACTCGGACAATGCTCCCAGGCACAGGGTGGGATTGTTGGGATGCCCTGTGTAGGGACAGGAGTTGGACTGGATGATCCTTGTGGGTCCCTCCCAGCTCAGGATATTCCTTGATCCCATGGTAACTGCACAGGGCTGCCACCTTAACCAGGAAGTCCCCACACCTGCCCTCGTGCTGGCCTCCCAAAGGACCTCCAGTGCCTCCACAGAGCTGGGGATGGGCGTGGGCTTTGGGGTCTGGCAGCCTGGTCTCCCAGGCTTATCAATCCCTCACTGCTGATATCAGCCCCAGCGGGAGTTCCTGTGTCAGGGCACTTTTTGGGTGGCAGAACAGATGAAAAAACCCTATGATCAAATGCAGCAATCCCCACCCATCCCCACTGCCCTTGCCTCATCTTTGCAGCTGGTGAATTCATTGTGAAATGCCATCCACTGTCCTGTTTATTCCAGATGAAAATCTCTTCTCCAGAGACTGTTTCCCCAGGAAAAACTCTTCATTTGTGTAAGTACTTCAGAAGGAAAGACTCTGAAGCAGGCCTGAAACGAAACTCTTGTCTCTCATCAAGGCTGAGGAGTCCAGCTAAAGCAGCTACAGCACCCTTGCTTTACTTTCCAGGAGAAAAAGAGATCCTTCCCATGGCAGGGAGACAGCTCTGCCAATGTTTCCTTCTCATACCTAGCACTGGCAGTAATTTCAGATGTGGCAAGATTCATCAAAGTTAATCATCTGACCCTCATCTACATGAGATAATTTTTCAGCGAGCAGGATTTGCCAGTAGCCTCAGCTGGCATCACGCAGACCAACATGAACAAATCACATCCTGTTCCAGGTCTGGCTTTCCAAATCCCAAGCAGGGAAAGAGAGCAGCGGGCGTCAGATCCTGAGGAAGACCTAGATTCTATTCAGCTCTTGGTGTTGGGCCATACGGCTGCCTCAGGTAGCTCTTCAGCGAAAATCTGACAGTCCCCAAAACTTCACGAACACTTCTGGCCCCGAGCGGCTGGCATCTTGCACAACCTTCTGATCTGACAAGTTTGCCAACATCCTGAATGGTGAACATCTCATGGGGTAGGCGGTTCTTGGGAGGCTTCCATGCATCTTCTGTCGTCTCTGAAAACCTGTCTGAAAAAAATCGGTCTCCTTCTGGCTTTGCGTTCAGCCCGGCACCAAACCTATGGAGGCAGGTTCAATTGGAAAGGTCCCATCTCTGCAGGGGTTCGAGCCAACCTTCTGATTTGATGTGAACAGTATGTACGAATGCCACTGAATGACATGTTTCCATGATAAAGAGTGTGGTGATGAAATTCTTGTGCGTGCCAAGGATGGAAACAAAAAAGTCAGTGGGCAGCTGCAACACATCACAAGAGCTGGAAAACAAAATCCGTTCTGATTCCCAGAGCAGTTCTTGAGGTACTTGGAAACCTCAGATTCCTGCCCCCTGCAAGGGACCTGCACTTCCCCAGAACACGTAAAGCACTGTCACTGTATTAAACCTGGACAAATACTCCACAGAGAATAGGGAGATATTGTTTGAGTGACAAAGGCTGATAAATCATTCCCTGGACGTTTTCCTCTTTGCTTGGCTTCTTCCCATTGATCCACAGGAAATCGGTGGCACTTTGCATGTGAAAATCCATAACCCGAAAGTCCATGCATTGATGGCTTTGAGCAAGCCGTGCTCTCAGGTAACACACCGCTTGCTTTTGGTTTTCATCAGCATTGTTCTGTGGGGAGGAGGGTGAAGAAGGCCCAGGGTGATTTTTGATGTGGGGACAGCTGAGCTGATTGGTGTCCTCATGTCAAAGCAGCCCCCAGGCCCATCCTGCAGAAACGCACACCATGCACGTGTCACCCGTCCCTGGTGCCACGGCTCAATAGCTCTCAGGCTCCTGGGAACCGAGGGCAGATAGATAAACACATGGCATTGGTGCAAATGATCCCTTCATGGACAGCTGGAACGTGGTGGGCACCTGAGGTTCGAGAGTCCAGCAGAGACCTGAGGAGCTGGGCCTGTCTGCCCCACCTCAGATACCACCCCCGAGCTCCCCTTCTCTGAAAGGGATGGCAGCGCTTGCTGCCGTCTTGGCATGCCAGTCTGATTTTTCAGCCTGAAGGCTGCATATTTTAGGCCTGTTGTGGTGGGTTGACCCTGGCCAGCAGCTAAGCACCCTGAGAGCTGCTCATTTGCGTCCTCCCCACAGCAGGATGGGGAAGAGAGTCAGAAGAGCAAAAGTGAGAAAACTCGTGGGTCGAGGTAAAGAAACAAAGCTGTGTGCCTGCTAAGGGAAATGAGGAATTCATTCACTCCTTCCCATCAGCAGGCACATGTCCAGCTGCTTCCTGCAGCTCAGGGCTTCAGTACACATGATGGATACTTGGAGAGACAAACATCGTAACCACGAACAGCCCTTCATCCTCCTTTCCCTGAGCTTTTATTGCTGCCATCATATGGTCTGGAATATCCCTCTGGTCAGCTGGGATCAGCTGTCCTGGCTCTGTACCTTCCCAATCTCATGCCTGGGGGTGGAATGGGAAACAGAGAAATCCTCAGCACAATGCAAACACTGCTCAGCACTAACCAGAACACCAGTGTTTTATCAACACTGCTTTAGTCACCAATCCAAAACGCGGCACCATACGGGCTGCTGGGAGGAAAATGAGCTTCATCCCAGCCAGACCCGCTACACCCACAAAGCTTCAGCCCACAAAGCCCCCCTGTGCCTGGGGCATCACTTTCTGTCTGCCATGGATGAAAACTTCTCAGGCCTCTAAAATGCCACAGACAGAAATAGGTCCATCAGGATCATCTTCCCCTGAAAATCTTTTGATCCAAAGGGAGAGACAGCCTGAGGCTGGAGGGAAGAGCGAGCGGCCTAGGGAGTGCTACCCTTCAGTGTAGGATAGATACCAGGAGACCTTTGCTTCACTTAGATGTCCTGACAAAGAGCTGAGTCATTTACTTTCCTTGTGCCTCATCTTCCCAATGCCCAGGGCAGAACTGGCAGCACTTGTGTCCCAGGGACTGGCGGCGTTGTGGGGGCATCAGGGAGGCTGATGGGCTGTGTGAAATCACCCGGTGCTGGCTCTGTTGTACGGATATTGTGACACCCTTTCTCCGACCTTGTTTATCTCTGAGCTGCCTCTTCCACAAGATGTAACCTCCACCTGGATACGACCGATTTGGTTCAAGACTCACGGAAGTTTCCCTGCAGATCTGTGCCACAAGATGTGATCTGAACCTGCACGACATATGGCTCAGATCTCCTTATTTCATACAAAATGGGACTTAGCTTCGTAATCCTGAACTAAACAGAAAGAGATGCAAGCAGAGCCAGAAGGGAGCATCACTGCCACTCTCCTGCCAGTTTTCTGGGTCGGCACTGACTTACACACATCTCTGCACAAGCGTTCAGCAGTCAGCCGGTCTCACCCACCAAAACTCCTTTCCAAGCATCCAGATGGGGACTGAGTCAGGTTTTAGCTGAACCACTTCCAGGTGGTGCATCAGGTAGCCCTGGGCAGACATTGCCTTGCACTGTGCTGGATGACACTGTCGTTCAGGTCTGCACCAAGCAGGGTCCCTTCTCGGCCTCAGGGTCCGGAAAGAGCTCTGGAGTGAGTCACCAGTGGCACCACTGACCTTGTGCTGGCAGAGGTGGGCACCAAGTCCCACTGTGTCCATCCAGTACTCTGGAATACAGAACTGGATCATGAACTGGCCCATAAGGGCTTCTCAGTGTGGGAGACGGGCATGTGCCCAGGCAGGCAGGAGGGACTTTGCTGTCCTATCCTCTGGCTAGCTGTGCCTCTTCTTGAGCCTTTCTGAGTTTGACACATGTTTTCATATTCTTCTTTATCCATTTGTCGGCTGTAGTTATGCAGTTTGTTTTTTCCTTCCCGAGTTTCAGAGCAGTGAGTAGCTCAGGATTCAGTTGCTTTGGTTATTTGCTGTGTTTCCTTGCCTTCCTTTGTACCTGCATGCTTAAGATCATTCCTGGAGGGAAGTGTCAGCAGCCCTCCTCTCTGTCCCACTTAACCCCCGGGATCTCCCCTCCTGGTTCTCCGAGGCCACAGGAGATGTCTCCCAAGCCCACTGCCTTTCTCTTGCCACTCTCCTGCCACTCAGAGCTGTGAACTCTCACAGCTGCTCTCACCCAAGGTGCCTCCCACTTCCAGTTTGCAAGGATCCCACATCAAATCCGTGCAGCCTGCAGCTAACAGATGTTTTGCCATCCCATCAGCTCGCTAAGAAATTGAGATTCTGATTTTTTTCCATCGCTTGTACCACCCGTACCAAAGGTTCTCTGGGATAAAAGCCGACTTCACTGAACACCTGCTCAGCCCTTTGCTGCCCTGTGAGTCCTTCTGTAAAGGTCTTGTCATGCCATTTTCCTGCAGATGCTGTCTTAGGATGCAGAGTTGAAAATCAGTAACCTCAACAATCCTAGATATCATGAATTTGTCTGATTACAGCACTCCTGAGTCTTTCTCCAGGTCTCTTGGAGATGTTTCCCACTGAAAATGACTGCTACCTGGCCATGCTTCCCCACAGTTTACTGAAGAGCTAGAGGTCCCCTTTATAAGTTACCTCAGACAGCTGGAAAGAACAGTCACGCTCACAAAGAACCACTGTTATTTTCCCGGAGGGGAGCCTGAGTTCTGTGGCGAAACCAATCCATGGTGATTATCCCTTACTGGCCATATAAGAGAAAGTAAAGCACAGAGACTTTCGTGGCTGCATGGCTGCACAAAGGCAGGACCAGGCTGCGTGCAGCTCCAGGGCTGAAAAACCTTCCTCTTTCTCTTCAACAGTGTGGGACCTGCTGGGGAGCAAACCCTGCCTTTGTGACCCACGAGCATCAGTTATCCGGGCAGGGCCAGTCCTTCCCAGGGTGTCCCAGCCCACGTCCTCACTGGATGGGAAGCGAGGATTTCTAGTCCTCGCTTCCCACCCCTGCCACCATTCCTCCATTTCCAAGACGGAAAGGATGGTTGCAAAAGGGAAAAGAGCCAGTCTCTTTTCTGTGCCCATTGGAGCACGGCTGCTCCGCGGCCTGTGCCAGGCTCTGCACGTGTGTTAAGGGTAGGATGCGCTTTTTGACGATTCTGCAGAAAATGCATCCTGCTAGCTCCCTCCTCTGTAGCCAGCCCGGCTCTGCAGAGCTGTGAGTCATGCCAGGCAGCACGATTTAGTGCCTGTCATTACCACATCAGCTCAGGCTGATGCACAGGGGAGCTGGTGGGTTGAGTAAGAAGGTGCCATTTCTACACGGTCGCTCTGCAGGCAGGAGCCGGACTTTTCTCACAGTATTTTTTTACAGTGTCTCAGCAAAGAAAACTCTGAGCACGGAGGGTCAGGACATGCTGCATATCAATGAGAGGGATGTACAGCAGTCACTGCATTCTCTTATCTCCTGCTATCCCCTGTGGAAAGCCGGAGCTCAGCGCTGACATGTCTTGCTGAAGAGGTCTCCAGAAAGACACACAAGTCAGCAGGGAGCAGGGGGAGTCCTTGAACTGTCAGTAGGGGAGGCAGGACAGCACAAAGGGACTGCTGGATGGAAGGCAGGTTTGGAAAGCTGTGCATGACCACTGCCCTTTGACAAGATCCAACCAGAGTTCCCAAGGAAACTGGGAGAAGTAAGTATTCACCTCCTGCTTGTCCAAATCCACTCACCCTCAAGCAGAAAACATCATGGCCAAAGAGAGATCCTGCCCTGGTCTTATCCAACAGCTGGGGAGTCTTGTTCTTCTGCCCTGACCATGTGGATCTCCCTTCTGAGTTTAGAAAACCAGAAGTTTGTTGTCTAAGTGACAACAGTTTTTTGTCTAGTGATCGGATCTCCTCAGTAAGGAAGGGGGACCTCTCCTCAGAGACCAGTGTGTCCCAGCAGAAGAAAACACTTGCAGCTCTGTCTCTGGCTGTAAACAGAGCTCAGACGCCAAGCTGTGATTTAGGTAAGGAGCTCTGGGGTGTGAGAAGCCAGCTGGGATAACTCATGGCTTTGTGGAGCATGGGGCAGACCAGTCCCCCTTTGCCCCATGCCATGTCTGTCCCTGACCCAGCTGTTTGGCCATACTTCATTCAAGAGGGAAAGGGAAAAGAGTATCTGCTGAGCAAATCTAGTATCTTAAGGCTTCTTGAAGGGTTTCTCCAATGCCCTTTGTTTCCATCTCAAGTCTGGTGTGAGTTGAGGACCAGCCCATTTTTTGGGCCCAGTGTGAGAGATTCTCGTGTACTTTCAAGCTGAGAACATGCCTAAATCAGGGTAAATCAGTTACTCTGTGATCTAAGTATGTAATTTCTACATTTTGCACAAACAAGGTCTCTAAAGGGGCTGAAATCCAAGAGAGGAACAAGGCAAGGAGACTATAAAGGAAAAGGATGCATCCCAGTTTTGTTACTGAACAAAAGGGAAACCAATGTCTTCTCCATCCACATCCATCAAAGACACAAGGATGTTGATGGGGAGTGAAGATTTCTAGTCCAATTTTCTCAGAGCTGGACCATGGCCAGTGCTATGCCAGATCAGCTGTGGTTTGTTCTAACTGCTTCTTGAGAGCACCACTTCTCTGGTGACCTGTCCAGGGAAGAAACACCCACATAGATAAAACATTTTTTAACCAGAATGTCTCAAGCCCTGGTTCTTTGTTTTACTTGTCACCGACAGATCAGCTTCTCACCTCCACAGGACCACATCACACAGGGATGGGAAGGAAGGTGTTGCTAAAGGTGTCAGTCTGAGTGTGTCCCCACCAGTGTGTCCACAGAGAAGGGTTTCAGTGAGGTCTTTAGGAAGCTCTGAAGTAAAAGCCTGCACTGACAACCTCAGCACTCAGGCAGCTGGGAGCTATGTCCTGACTGCAGACATTAGATGTGCTCAAACACTGAGTGGGAGAGGCTCCAACAGGCAGTGTCAGCAGATTGTTCCTGGCAGGGCCTGACAGTATGGCAGTGCCACTTGAGTCCTGTCCAGTTTGCCTCTGTCTGGGAAGAAACTGTCAAAACCAAGTGCAGCTGCTAAGCAAGATCTCCAAGTTACCTGCAGCTGGAAGTTTTGGTGCTGCCGGGACTGAAGTCAGGAGGTTTTGCACTGGAGGATAGAGCTAACTGGTTTTTAAAATTGAGAGATTAAGATATCCCACTTCCTGGAGCTGGAGATGACAGAAGTCCTTTCTTCAGAACATGGAGGAGACGAGGCTGAGAGGAGGAGAGGAACTGGCTGTCTGGGGCCAGCTGTGCATGTACAGACCAAAGAAGTGGCTCCAGACACGTCCCCTTTGCTTATAGCACCAGACATCAATATTGCCCATCCTGCTGGGCCTCCTCGCCCATGGCAAGAGCTGGAAAGAAGCTGCTTCGTGCAGGATATTTGAAGCCATGTGCAGGTAGTTATTATTTGGAGCTGGGGAGACTGAGGAAATGCAAACCCTTTCTTACTTACTGGCAGGAACAAGATCATCTCTGTCTGAGGCACTGGGTTGAAATGGTGGTGTCTGAGTAATCAGAGAATGATGGAATCACAGAATGGTTTGGGTTGGAAAGGACCTTAAAGCTCACCTCCTTCCACCCTTGCCATGGGCAGGGACACCTTCCACTAGCCCAGGTTGCTCCAAGCCCTGTCCACCCTGGCCTTGGACACTTCCAGGGATGGAGCAGCCACAATTTCTCTGGGCAACCTGTGCCAGGGCCTCATCACCCTCACAGGGACGAATTTCTTCCAAATATTTAATCTAAACCTACTCTCTTTCAATTTGAAGCCATTCCTCTTTGTCCAAACAATAACGTTCACAAGGAGTTCAGTAGCTTCTTCAAATCAGCTTTCCTGAGTTGAAAAATGGTTGGAACGGTTGCCCGTGAACCCACCCAAGGTCTCCCTGGAAATTCTCAAGCCCCCTGATTTTTGTTTGCTAACACATTGTCTATTTTTACTGAAACCTTCTTCAAAACTGTTCAAAATTTGTCATCGACCAAAAGCATTCTGTTTAAATACAGTTTCTGAAAAAAGTGAATGCTCATAATTCTGCAGAATATGGCAAATGTCAAATTGAATTCATGCCAACTCCACTTATTTATTAAAAAGGGACAATCTTTCCGTTTAAGTAAGTTCCTATCAAATATTTTGGCCAGCTCCCCTACCTGTGGCTTTAATTGTGATCTACTTATCCCACTGGAGCCCATCAAATGAACAGAGGTGAGGACACGGAACAGAAATTGCTTGGGAGTGAAATCAAGGGCAGACGAGGAATTCCCTACCCCCATGATAGAAACCCACCCATTGCCAAGGAAAGCTCATTGCTCAGACTTCAAACACTACAGCTTGTGCTTAATTTGGATACCACGGTTCTCCTGCTAGGATGAAAAAGTGCCAGTCTTACTCCAGGCGGAAGAAATCGGGGGCTTAGCAGAGCTGCCAGGCCCCATCTTTGCACAGGAGCAATGCCATGGTCTAGAGCAGCGACGGCAGCGGCAGCCGGCTCGGATGGATGATGGTGAGCTGGATATGGGTGGGAGGAGGCCTTTCTTTACACACTGGGGAGCCAGTCTGGCTTTCTTTCACCTTAAAACAGAAAGTTATCACCCTAGAGCACAGCCCAGCGTCATTAACCCCCGAGGTCTCAGCAGTGGTGGACGGGATAACGAGAGGTGAGGGCTGCAGGGTGGAACCTCCAGGTTGGATATCAGGAAAAATGCCTTCCCCGTGATGCCTTGAGTGGCTACCTAGAAACAGAGACTAGACAGGAGTAACGGAATAAAGGTAGGTATTTACTTGAAAGGCCTTCAAAGGTACACCCTGGGGAGCCAGAGGCTACTCTCAAAATGGACCCCAAGATGGACAACGAGTCACGAGTTCTTCACACTTTTATAGGTTTGGGTCATCTGCATATCAGCATAAATTTGCCAATTAAAACTTTAGCTAATTATGTAATTTATTCAATTTCTCCACCTCTCTAGAGGCCCTAGTTTACACCTTTTGGGCCTAGGACAATGAGTATCCTTGAATAACAAGCTCGGAGCGGCTTTGTTGTGTCTATCTGGCATAAGAGAACAGCAGCTAGCAGGCTACAAGAAACTTCAGAGTTACACACCAGGCAATACAGGATTTGAAAAATATAAAAGTTAAAACCTAAGGCATCACCCGGGTGGGTGGTGCAGCCCTGGCTTGGGTCACAGAGGTGTGGGATTCTCAAGACTCGGCCAAACAAAGCCACATCTGACTGCCAACAGTCGTGCTCCAAGCAGCAGGATGGACCAGAGACCTCCCAAGGGATGGACTGTCTTTCCATGTTTTATTTCGTGTCCCAGTCTGGCAGACTGTGCCATTATCTGTGCCACTGAGCTCAGGTGTAGCATCCTCTGCTAAGAGCTCCTGTGGGCAGGCAGACCTTGTTATAAACACTGAGCCATTTCTGTGCAGTGATTTTTTGGGGGGAGGTGAGCACATACAGGCACAGGCAGGTTAAATGCTGGAAGCATTTCCAGCCTACAGCCTCTCTCCTCATAAACATTTAGAGAAATACCTTTCTTCCCAGGTAAGCTGATGCTGACACAGCTGGATGGGCTGTTGATGAACCTTCTTGACCTCAGGGCAGCTCAGGGCCAAGGAGTGAAGGTGGACCCCTCTTGGACCTCATCCCAGATCCTTCTGAGGCCTCAGCCCCTCTCAAAACTCAGTCCTGACCCCTGTGGGACCTCAGCCCCCACCCAGGCTCCCAGACTGGCTGGTTTGATTGTGCTCTACCTTCAAACAAGGACAAATGAGGTGGAATTCAGAGAAGAGCAACAGGAATGATTACGGGGGTGGAGGTAATGGCTGAGGAGGGAAGATTTTGAAATTTAAAGATGGATAGCCAGGCTACAAGCCTACATACAGAGACATTATCATCAGTCATTAAGCAACACAACACTTCAGAGCCAGGGCAGGCTCATGATTCAAGACAGCCCAGTCTCTGAACTGCTGTAGCCCAGAGGAGCAGCGCAAGGCCGGGCGGAAGGAGCCTGCTCAGGCTTGTGAGCATGAGCATTTATTTTTATTTTTTCTCTCAATGCAACATCTCACAGTATGAAGTGAATTCTGTTTGGCACTAGGCAGTACCACAGGTGCACCAGGGAAAGAGAACCTCCTAGCATCAGGACTTGATGCTTGGAGGTCTTCTCCAACCTTAGTGGCTCTATGATTCTATAATTCTATGATTCTATGACTCAGTGATTCTACGATTTTATGGTTCTATGATTCTGTGTTTGGGGAGACTATGTGGAAGTTGGAATTTTCTTGGCGTGGCACTGATCAGCCAGAGAAAGCGCCAGAGCCCCACTGCTCAGGATACTGAAGTTAGACTGGACAAAGCATAGGGGAGTAGCCAATGGTGAGGAACGGCCAGTGGCCAGCAGATGGACAGAGCAATCAGGAGAAGGCTTTCCCAGCACAGATTTGCAGGACAGGGGCCAGATTTGCCTCCGCTGTAACCCCCAGCCTCCCTGAGAGAGGTGGCCAAGCCCTGCTCACACCTTCACCCATGGGAGAGCGAGGCTTTGATCGCAAAGTGTTCCCACAAAGTTTGCAAACCGCAAATGCCACGCGGCGAGACGGGGAGGGAGCGAGGGAGCGGAGACAGGGGAGCAATTAATATGCAGCTGGTGCACGGCCTGGGAGAAAGGAGCCGCCGATGACCACCCGGAGCTGACGCTTAGAAACCCACAATAAAAGCTGAACGGATGGCTGAATGCAAGGCCCGGCAAATCAAAACAGATGCAATAATCTGGGGCCAGTGGAACCAGCAGCCAACAATGACAGCAGAGCCCACGGGCTGGGGGGCACGTGGTTGGCACAGAGAAAGAAGGAGGCCAGAGAGAAGCGCAGATGAGCTCTACCAAGGGAATCAAAGGCCTGCTGTTCCGAGAGCCAGAACAAACGGCAAGTGTGCTCCTGCCACACATGGCATTGACAGCGGGAGCTGCGTGGTCTTCTGTGTCCCTCCAGGAGCCAGCCGGAGGCAGGCTGCTTCCAGGCTCAGCACAGGATCCTCCATCCTCCCTCCTCCCTTCTCCCAGGGAGAGCTGCCCTCAAGCTCAGGGATCTGCTCTTCCAAAGCGATCCTGCAGCAAAAACTCCTCTGTCTTCCGGCATCCAAGTCCTTCCCATCACAAGGGAGGGAGATCATCCTTTCCTCACCCAGCGTGGTTTGTGGGCTTGGTCACTTGGGGCAAGGGCTGCACCAGCTTGTGGCTCCCAGGTTAGTTTTACCTCGTGGGACTTGTGTGAAAACCTGAGAAGGGAAGGAAAGGTCCACACTGCTGAGGCCACCTGTCCCTTGCCCTGTTGGGACATCGAGCTGTGCATTAGCACAGCCACTGGCACCACGAGCCTGGTGACAACACTCCTGCTGAGAGGAAAGCTGATTTTGTAGCCAAGGACACAGACACCCAGCCTGGGAGCTCTTGTGTCAGTGACATCCACAATGTGCCTGTGTAGGACGCGTGAGCACATCAGAAATTGATAGTAAGTGTTTGAGATTCACATCAAACATCTTGGGACAGCAGATTTGTGTGCCTGGTGAGGAACATTTGTAGTTTGAGCACCTCACCCCCACCTTCACATGCAGGGCTGCAAAGGCCCCGAGTCATCGGTTTTCTTGCACCAAGCTAAGGACAGCAAGGTTGGGCATATCTGCATGAACGAAATCTCCAGGAGCAGTAAACCTGCCTTGAACAACTCAGGCCTTTTAAAGAAGCAAAAAAACCCCTTAAATCCACCTGAAAACTCCCTTTTGACTCTTGGCATCTCCTCCATTTGTTTGTGGCCTCCCTTGTGAAAGACCATAAAAGAAAATTTTGCAAAGAGTAGGGTGGGGTTTTTTTAGAGATCCTTCTTGCTGCTCCCAATGCACAGCCCAATTTAGAGGAGCGTTGCTTCATCTCCCCAGCTCCTCACAGTTAACCTGTAGAGCAAGACAGGCTCTGCAGTGCTGTAACAACCCATTAGACAGCCAGTCAATCACACCAGTGATCACCGTAATGGTGCACACACCAGCGGATGCCTCCCCACCAGAGCTGGGCACAGCAGTGCACCCACCAAGCCCCCAGTGTCTACCATGGGATCAAAGGATATTACAGGGGTAAAAATTAAATTCTCAACCTGATTTATTCTCCAGCTGCCTCTTCCTGCTGGTACAGACGCAGTGTCCTGAGGATGCCATGCCCACGTCAGAGAGGGCTCCAGTGGGGCTCAGCTCTCTGGGCAGCTGCTGTCTGAAAGCTCTCCTCTCATCAGCTCACCAGCACCCGCTCCCTAGGAAGCCAAAATCAGACTGCAGGGTGTGCTGGAAACAGGAATCTCTGTCCCTGTCCTTGCCCTTGGCCTTCTTAAGCCCTGTGATGACTGATGCTGAGATCTAGTCCAGGAGCCTGGCTGTACGGGGCAAACCGATCTTCAGTGCTGTCCTGCTGCTCTCTCCTCTTCTGTTTTGTTGTGTCCTGTCCTTAGTGTGTGACGGGTACAGGGAGCAACTCCAGAGTCACCTCTTGGTTCCAGAGAAGATGCACTCTGGCCAATCCCTCACAATCTAGACGAGGACAGCTTTAGAAACTGCATCAGGAGATGTTTTTATTTCTTCTCCAGCCTGAAGCCCTTGAAGAGTGTCGCCCACAGGCTTAAGCTCTTCTCAGCAAGCCTCAAACTAACCAAAATACATCAAAGCAAGATTCTCATATACGCCCCCAAACCTTCCAAATATCCAAAGCCTTGCATTAAAACCAGCCTAACCAGCAATCTCCTGATGCCCCCAAAACAGAAGGCTTTTCCGGAAGGGAAACATTGGCTCTCTTCAAATTACTGGACATTGTGCAGCGGTGAGTGGATAAGAGCCTCTGGACTATGCCACTCAAAATGATCTAATTGTTTCTTCCGGCCTTAAAAGTCATTTATCAAAAATACGTTGACTCTACACCGGGCCAGCAAAGCCTCTGCTATAGATTTAGCAACAAGATGTCCAGATCTACAGTAGCCATTGACACCATCGTGATGGATCTGCTGAAGAAAGCTTGGGTGAAGGAGGGGTACGTATATAACAAGGAATATGGTACACATATAAATATGTGCAGACTTCAGTAAGCGATAAATCAGTTGAGAACCCCTTAGTGTTTAGAGAAAACCAAGCTATGTTCTAGTCAATCAATCTGTTGCTGAAAATATTATTAATGCCTGGCACATGGATTTATGATGAAGGCTAGATAGATGCAAAAGAAACATTTGTTAGTGGAAATTTTTGATGACTGTGCATTCATTTGTGGAAAGAAATCTAAATACAATCATCATGGTTATTTATCAAGGAACAGAGTCATCTTTATCTCTTTGTTTCCACCTTAAAATGCAGGATACCTGCAGGACTCTTCTCTGTCTGTCTTTTTGTCTTAAACGCACACAAGTTAAAAATGGGTACCTGCAAACAGCATCGTGGCTGCCCCATCATCACATCATTCCCAACACAGCCTGAGATGCTGGGCCAAGGTCGATGTTCAGAACTCAATGGCACAAAGTCACCGTGTAGGATATCACCTCAGTGATGTCTCCTGAGTGTCTCCGTGCAGGGATGGATACATGAGGAGGGAAAAAGTCCCTTCTGTAGACTTTGTTTAAGCACAGGGGTTACGAAGCTCAAAGGAATTATAACAGAACGTCTACAGAAGGTCAGCAGGAAGAACAGCTTGTACCAGCACGAGCATCTCTGGCACTGCTCACAGGTTTGTGGATGGGTGCTGAGCCAGCAGTGTCCAGAAGTGGTGTAAGTCCCAACTCCTCCTCATCCCAGCCCTGCTGGTCATGTTTCCACTTTGCTGTCAGTTCCTGCCTTCCCCAAGAAGACACCTGAGTTGCTGTTAGACCCTGGTGTGGTCATTCCTCCTCGGCCAGCTGCGAGGTCCATGGTGTGGGAGACTCAAGCTTTGACACTGCGGGATCTTTGCCAGAAGTGCACAGGAGACTGTCAGATCCTGTGGGATGCTGGCTCCAGCCCTCCCAACACCTCCACGGACATGTCTAAATACAGGCTTGGATGGAACCAACACGAGATGAGTTACAGTCTCCATAGTAGGAGGAGCTCATGGAGGGGGACACAACCCCTTACCACACTGAGCAGAGCAGCTCTGGGACCACTGCTCCAGCACCAGCCTCAAGCTGAGCTCTGCCCCTCCAGTCCCAGCCCCAGGCTGCCTGGGCCAGCTCTCTCAGCTCCCTTGCTTCCCTTTACTGCTGTTTTTGTTTTCTTTCCACAGCTCGTTTTCTCGGTCATCCATGTCTCTGTGCATCATATATCACGCCTATGTGTCCGGAGGAAAGAAAGATCCCCTCCAACCCAGCAGCCCTGTAACGGATGGACCTTCCCGATTCGCAGCGAGCTGACAGCTTGTGAGAACAACAGCTTGAATTACTGAAAGAACTTTTCCCACTGAGTTAATCTGCAATGGATGTAGGTGACCTTCTAAAGGCATCTATTAATCAAAAAACCAGTGCCCATTCACTGTGCTAGGCTGAGCCCTTTGGGGGAGGGGGAAATACTAATTTCCCTCTGAGATAAATCATAATTTGACAATAATCATCTGCCCTAATCACTCTGATTCTTCCCTTTAATTATTTGTACACATGGCTCTCCCTGCCTGAGAAACACAAAGGACAACATTAAATGTGGAAATGCTGAAGGCTCCAGCCAAAGCCTTAAATCCCTGTGTGGAGCAGAGCACCCAGCGGAGCTGAGCTGACAGGGTGCACCCTCCTTCCCAGGGGCAGGGAGCAGCCTTTCCCACTGCTTCCAGTCATAGGGAGAACACTGGTCCCAGCCCAGGGACCAGAGCATCAAGGGGAGGGCTGCTGGAGGGGACAGCAGAGAGCAGAGGGGCTCCAGAGCTGTCCCAGCAGCCCGGGGTGACACCTCAGTGCCGCACCCACTGGAAGAGGCTGACCCCCACACAACAGCCGTGCACTCTTTCCCCCCTCGGAGGGCTGTAATACCAGGGAGGCTCTGGAGAGCACAGGGTTAACGTCACATCAGTGCCCCTCGGATGTCGGGAGGAAGAGCTGCGAGCTGGGGAGCCAGCGGACCGTGGGAGGGAGGAAGGAGGGAGGAAGGAAGGGAGGGAGGGAGGGGTGGTTTGGGTGGCCTTGTGCTGTGCTGATGTGCACCCTCGGCCTGGGGCTGGCGTGGGGTGCGTGCCCGGGGTGTGACCCTCACCCGACACGGCTGTGCTGTGAGGGTGGCTCTGGCAGCCCCCTGCCCGGGGAAGCTCTCAGGTGGTGCCAGAGTGAGTGCAATGCCTGCGGGCCCATCACGGGCCAGGGCTCCACTTCTTGGCATCCCCCGTCACCTGGCCATCGAGCTGGGGGCGTGGAGCCGGGTCCCATGACTGCCTCCAGCAGCCGGTACTTTTACTCAGCCACCTCGGAGCCCCTGGGCCCCCAGGGCACGCTCCAGGCAGCACAATGCTGCGTCCTTGGGCACCCGTGAAAGCAGAGGGGACACTGATGGGGGTTTTATTTTGTAAAAACCTGCACCTGTGAGATAAGAATATAAATGGCAGCGAATTTGTGAGAATTTGTGAGAATTTTCCCGCGCCTGAAGTGGGGGCAGGCAGTGGAGTTTCGCTATGGCAGCGAGGGTACAGTGGTCCTCTGCATGTGCCCGACTGAAAACCGCTCAGCAAAACTCTTTTTCAGCAGACTCGTGGGATGAGGCAAACAGTGCATGCTGTCCCTGGGAAAATGGGACTCCTCCTTTTTCTCCTTGGGAAGAAATCCTCTAAAACTGGAAACAGCCAGGAAATGCTGCACAGCAGCTCTTGGGAAGTGAGATTTCTCACTGCACCCGTCTCCTCTCCCACCGGCCTGTGCCCATAGCATCTCCCACCCTTCAGGCACAGGCTGGGTGTGCCGGCTCCTCACTGCCAGCCCCACGGGACCGACAGCCTGGAGCCCAGTGCCGGTAGCCAGGATGGGGTCCCGAGTGCAGCAGCATCACTTCAGAAACACACCAGCCACATTTCCCCCTCTGCTTTGTAGGGTTTGGGGCCAGGACCTTTTAGGATTTAAACATCTGCCCTCCCAAAAACCCAAGCAAAACAGGAGACAGCCTCCTCAAGCTTCCCCAGTGCTACTGGGCTGACTTATGGCAATTCCCGGAGCCCAGGTCACTGTGCTGTCTCACAAGCTATACCATGGACCTACAGCACCATATGCTGGCCTAGCTTAGCATCTACACAGCAGTGCCGCCTGCCGCGCTCGCCGTGGTTCCTCGAGCAGAGCGGAGCAGAGCGGAGCAGAGGGTTACATCCGCCTGCTCTGGGCCCGGGGGAGCTGCAGGCGGCGGCGATGCTCCCACTCCCTGCGGGGGCACAGTCGGTGGCCGGTGGGGACACCTCTGAGAAGGAGCACGGCAGCGCCGGACTAGCAGCACTTGGGTGCCCGGCGCCCAGGAGAGCAGCGTCCCGGGATGCCCATCCCGCTGGTGCGAGCAGAGGGGATGAAGCTCAGCTGTGGGTCTGGGCAGCAGTGTCCTCCCTGACCTGCTCCAGCCCCGCCCTCCCCTCTGGGCTTTGTCCTTCGAGCAGTGCGGCACCACAGCCCACCCTGTGGGAAAGCTCTGCTCCAGTTTCACCAGCCCTGAGAGTACTGGTGCTCTCCCCTGGGACCCCACAGCTGCCGCAGGGCCCCTGTGCAGACCGGCAGCTGCCCCACTGTAAGCCCAGTTGAGGCCAGCTCAGGATCCTGCCCCACCGTCAGCTCAGACCTGCCGGGCTTGGCACAGCTCAGCTCGATCCTCCCTCAGATGAGAGGGACGGAGTGACCTTGAGCAACTCTGGAAGTAACCACATTAACATTGAGCTGGGGAGGAGCAGGCTGCTTCCCGAAAGTCTAATCCGTGGGACTCCCTGCCACGAGAGACTGGCAGTGCTTAGAGCCAAGGATACAGAAATAAAGATTTAATACAACTGCCGAGAACTGACTGCATCCCTGAGGAAAACAGGCACAGTGCTACTACGTGCCTGGTGCCTTCACCTCCTGGTTCTTGTCCCTACGGGCTGTCCAGCACTGACCAGTGAGCACTAAAGCTTGGACTGCAGTGCTTAGGGACATGGTTCAGGGGTGGACCTGGCAGTGCTGGGTTAACAGTTGGACCCGATGATGTTAGAAGGCTGTTCCAGCCTTAATGATTCCCTGATTCTGTGCTTACCTCCAGGCCAGTGAGGCGTCGCTGAGTACGAGCTTTCTGTGCCCACTCTGCCATGCTGTGGTGCTTCCTGAGCCATGGGGGACAGCTCAAAACCACACGTTCCTCTGGAGCAACTCTGGTGGCAGACCCTGAGAGTTTGGGACACCATGAGTGACACTTGGCCTGTTTACGAGTGAGTCCTGCCATGGGCGTGAGAGACGGATGGTTCCTCATGGAAAGAGAGAGCTCTAAAGTGCAGCATGGCCAAAACCAAAAACTACTGGGAGAAATCTGCCCTCATAGAATCACAGCATGGTTTGGGTTCGAAGGCACCTTAAAACTCATCTTGCTCCAACCCCCTGCCATGGGCAGGGATACCACCCACTAGACCAGGTTGCTCAGAACTCCATGCAGCCTGGCCTTGGACACTAAGCCATAGATCACCTTAGGTCCCTCCTGACCCCAAAACATGTAGAGGCAGAGCTGGAGTCAGCAACGACCCATCCAGGCACTGCACGTGCAGCAGGAGCTCGCCACATGCTCCAGCTGCCCTTGCTTTGCACAGAAACCCATCCCACCATTCTGGCTGAGCCTCTCCTCCGTGTGGGATGTGCCCACGAGTGAGACCACACTGAATGCCCAGCAAGCAGAGAAATGACCCTGCAGTCTCACAACACCCGCCGTGCCCCTGTTACCTGGGGATTGGTTTGCCCACAACATTGGGGCCCCAGTGGAGAGCCCGGGGAGAAATGGAGAGAGCCTTTGCCCCCACGGACCAAGGATGCAAGAAACCAAACAAAATGCAAGAGGTCAGCAAACACAAGGCAGCAATTAGCACAGGCAGTGGGGAGGAGAGAGGGAGACAACGCAATTTATGGAACTCAGGAGAGGGAATCCTCTGAGGGCACCGATCACGCACTATAAATACCTTCAAGGTAATGACAGAAATGGAGTGAATTATTCACCATCTCTGATGATGGGAGGGCAAGAGGCAGTGACCTGGATCTGAGGAAGGGAAGTCGGGGTGGGAGGAAGCCTGGGCAGCAGGAACAGCCTGGCGTGGGATGTGCTCCCAGGGGCAGCCCTGCTTTCCATGCAGAGTTCATCTCTAATACGTCCTTGGCTGAGTCCACGTCAGTCCCAGTGTTGGAGGGACCAAGGCCAGGTCGTGTGGGAGTTCCCAGCCTGCCTGTCCCTCCTGGCACGGAGGGAGTCAGTGAAGTTTCCTGCATGTGGTGGCTCTGGCCCATACACAGAGTCCGCTGCTCTCCCAGGGCTGTGGCTGAGCAGGCAAACATCTTCCTTCGCCTGGGAGAGGCATCCACTTCCACCTGGCCCCACAGAGGTCAGTTTGGCATTTGTGACAGTCAACAACCTGGGCAAAGCAGTGGGAGGGGGAGAGAAGAATCTAAGGCTTTGGCTTGGAAAGAAGAACAATGGAAAAATTGCCTCCAGCAAGATCTCAGCACCACAGACTGGCTGAGGTTGGCAGGGAACTCTGAAGGTCACCTGGCCCAGCCCCCTGCTCAAGCAGGACCACCCAGAGCCAGTTGCCCAGCTCCACATCCAAACAGCTTTTAAATACCTCTGAGGATGGAGACTCTACCACTCCCTGTGCCACCTGTGCCAGTGCTTGGTTACCCTCCAAGGGAAAAATGTTTCCTGATGTTCAGAGGGATCTTCCTCTGTTTCCGTTTGTGCCCATCACCTCTTGTTCTGTCACTGGGCACAATGAGGAACCTGGCCTCATCATCTTTGCACCCTTCCTTTAGGTTTCTAGTCACATGGATGAGGTCTCCCTTGAGCCTAAAAGATTGAGATTTCCTGTGCACAGGCAAGAGACCTCCTGCCTGCTGCTGAGGTTGTTTGTCTGCCTGTAGACGTGTGTGTCTGTGCTAAAGAGTGATGACCACACTGAGGGCATAGGGAGGCCCAGAAAGGTGCCCACTGATTCTCTTGGAAGGGCTGGGGTTCAGTGCTGCTCCTGCTCCCCGCTGCTTCACAGCAACCCCAGTGGGGAGCTGTAACAGCTTTCCCAACGCCTGCTCTTTGTTCTCCCTGCTGCTGGATCGCAGCCGATGACACGAGGAAAACGGAGGAGAGCTGGGAACAAGTCTGCTGTCCCCTCTGTCATGGCGACCTGTGGAGGCAGCAGTGCCTCCTGCATGCTCTGGCAGCCTGGAAATGCGAAATGATCAGTTACGGAGGAGACTCATTGCATCTGCTGGGAGACCCGGACTGATTTCTGGAGCTTTTTCTAGCTCTCTGCAGATGGGTCTGTCCTTATCTGTGTCTCCCCTGGGGAACTCTTCAAGTGCCTTATCATGGCAGCATGCCTGGAAAATGGCTAAGGGTCCCCCAGAACTGTTTTGGAGGTCAGGGTGGCACTGGGGTACCCATCATCAGCCACCCACCAACCTTTCTCTTGGCAGAGGCAGATGCTGGAAAGCAGGAAACCAGGGAGATGAGGGGGTCAGCTTGGGTGCTTCCTGCAACCTCTCCAGGAAACAGAAAACAGTGCTCTGATCTCATGCTCGACACGCAGAGTCACATCACGAGCCAGGACCCTGGATGTGCTGTCTGAACTGCGTCGGTCTCCTGCATTTCTCATCCATCACAGCCACGTGGAGAAGGTGGCACGGCCTGAAATGGCTTCTGGAGCAGAGAGTCTGAAGGACATTTGCTGGCTATAGAACCCACAGAAACCACAGGAGATCCTGTTCCCTCTTAGCTGGACAGGTGGCCATAGGCAGAATGGTCAGCCCCACTGCTGGGGGAGAATAGGGGAAGGAAAATCCACACTGGAAGAACATTACAGTCCTGGGCCAGCTGCCTGGTTCGTGTCTCCCGTGGAGAAGGATTGTTAAATTCAGTTTCTGGCCACTGCAGTGGCACAGAGCTGTGTGACAAGAGCAGGAGAACAATGATCCCTCAGACCCTGTTTGGTTCTGTCTGGCGCTGGCAGAGACACAGTATCTGTCCCAGGCTGATTCCGTATGCAGAGAACAAGGACATGGGTCTGCTCCAGCGTGGGACATGCAGCTCTACAAGCCAGAGGAAGAGGAAAAGCAAAGGAAACTGCCTCCTAAATGTGAAATAAGTGGAGGCTGGCTCCAGACTTTCAAGACAAAGCTATAAATCTGCCCAGCCCTGCTGCGAAAGCATGAGACACCCTGCAACAGCCACATGGCGTCACAGTGTCCTTGATCTCCGTTTTCTCTTCCATCCCTCCCTTTCATCCCCGCCAGCCCCGGGGCACGTCCCGTCTCCGGGTGACTCCGGCTCCTCCGCCCGCTCCCCGGCTGCTTTCCCGTCCCGCCGCTGTGTTTTACGGCAGCGCGGCTCAGGTTGCATCGCTGCTGGCAGTCCCGGCTGAAGGACAAGGCTTGCGGCAGGACGTGCCGCACCCCTGGCTGGCCCTGCTCCCCTCGGCGCCGTGCGGGGAATGCAGCCCGGCGGGGTTGTCCCCCGGGGCGGGGGTCGGGTCATGCGGACGCAGCGCTCCGGGCACGGCCCGTCACGGGGCGGGCAGCGGGTCTGAGCCACGGGTGACCCATGACTGGGGTGGCCATGGCTTGGAGTCAGGCACTGGTCACAGGACCCACCGGGACAGCTCCTGACCCTCCTCTGTTTGCTGGGATGGAATTTTCCTGGTAAGCCGAGATGAAAGGAGGAATTCTCCGGCTGTCCCAGGAAGGGGGAGCCACGTCGACGCCTCTTCCCAGCGCACAGCTGACACCGAGACATCCCCTGAGAGCCACGGGCTAGCCCAGCTCCCCAGCTGGTTTAAAGGCAGCTCTGTTTTGAAGCCACAGACCCCTTCTCCCACATGAACAAGCAAGGAGACGGCCTCAAAGGCCACCCAAACCACATCCAGACGAGGCCATTTCCCGCTTGTCCCCATTTGACCATGTCCTGGGCATCGTCTGGAAGTGAGGGAACAAAGCACAGAGGGCATAAAGCCATCGTCTTGCTCTTCCCCAGCTTGGCTCTGTGGAGCACAGGCGGAATCAGCACAGAAGCCACAAGTCTGTGCCACATTTGTCTCCTTTCTGTCCCTGGGCTTGCTGCACAAGGAGCGAGCAAATGTGTTCAGGCTGCAGCTAATGCCAGAGCCTAAGAAATGGATCAATTCACCCCCAGACAATTTGCAATGCAAAGGGAGCAGCTCCCCTCTTGGTTTACTCCTCCCCACGACCAAGCACATGCACAGCCCCTCTTTCCCACATCCCTGTTTGGGAGGAAAGCAGCTCACCATCCCAGTGCAGGCAGAATCCTCACCCCATCCACTCCCCCACCTCGCAGCTGATTTGAATCCCTGGCACTGGCACCCGGTGCCCGTTCACCCTCTGGCACCAGAGAACCGGGAGCGGTGAGGACGTGGTGCCAGGGAGGGGGAATGGGCACCCAGCACATTGGCAGTGCTGCCTGTACCCAGCTCAGCTCTCTGTGTCTCCAAAGGCTTCTCTCCCAAGCGTGCCTGACTAATTAGTAAACGGAGCCTAAACCTTTTGGTCTCCATCGATCTTATCTTTAAACCCTGCAGACAACAATTCCTCAATCGATACCTCATTTAATTGCTGCCACCAGGCTGACAGCTGGGCTCCTGGCTGCGCAAGCCTGGCTGTCACATGGCAGGTTGCCAGTGCCACCTTCTAATCCCAAACTGATTTATCCTCTTCCAGCTCCTCTGCCCGCCCAACCCCCCCGCTCCTGACCCTGTTCCTGCCCCTCCTTCCCTGTGCAGGGGTAGAAAAGTCCTGACTGCCTGCATCTCCCCCACGAGCACATCCCACCCCCGTGATAATTCCCCCCCGAGCATGGCTGTGACCAAACTCGTGTTGATGAACATTTGAGCAGGAACAAACAGCCCCCACACACTGCTGAGACCCGGTTCAGCCCGTTCCCAGCCCAGCACTACCACAGGGGGACACCCAAATATCGCTTGTGGTGTGTCCCAGCCAGCTCACACTGGGGGACAGGCAGCTCCTGCCCTGCACGTCCCAATCCCAGGCCTGGCCTCTGTGCATCCACAGTGAGGACCCAGCATGTGCTGGGCGTGATCTGGTGGTTGGCTGCTGCTCCTTGCCAGCCCCAGGAGCTGGATGTTTACGGATGTTCTTGGTCTCCTGAAGAGCAGCAGATACAGAGGCAGGCCATGCTATTTTGGGAGAAGCTGCCTTTGGAGTCAGGCACTGACTTCCCAAAAACCAACCCTCTGCTCAGGGCTGGGGAAGGCATGGCAAGGGGATCAGGCTCCTGTGATGGGGCAATGGCCGTGAGTGCCCTGTGTTTGCTCTGGCTCAGTTTTAATCTTGCTTCAATCATGGGGTTTTTTGCTGCAGTTTAATGATAATCATAGGTGCAACACGCATTTCTCCCAGTGGCAGAAATGAGAAATAATTGCTGTAACCTGATGGCAGATCAGTTATGTGTTTGTCATCTGCAGCTCTCGACGGCCTCTCTTGGTGGGGATGCTGATTGCTCCGTCCTTGTATCCCCAGGAAACATCAGTGTGTAATTTTGGAAGGAAATAGCACTTGTGTATGAAAACATCACCGGCAACACCACCAGAGGGAAACCTCAAGACTGGGATTGTGCCCCACAGCACAAACCCTGAGCCTGTGGACTGTCCAGCAAGGGGGTGGGTGCCTTCTTCCGCCAGTGACGCTTTGAGTGCCACCTGTCCTTGCAGCTTTGAGTTGCTCCACTCCACGGTGACCTAGAGCTGGCCTTCTCCAAACAAAAGGAAGTTCAGATGTGTAAAACGAATCACCACCTCTACTACTGGCCTTAGCTGGAATCCTGATTTTGTGCCGAGTAAGAGGGACGAGGCCTTCACTATGCAGGTGCTGAGGAGAACCCTGGGCCTGGGGGAACCCACGTCTCACCAGTGTCCAGCAGCAATGCGGAAATCTTCTCCAAGGTACCATTTAAGGTCTTCACAGATCAGCAATGAGGAACTAATGCGTGAGGAAAAGCAGGGGAACATGCCAGCAGCTTCCTGGGAGCAAACACAGCTCTGGGGAACATGGATGTGCTGTGGGAACCCGGGCTAGCTCAGAAGACCCCTGGAAGCTGCAAGGCACTGGTGTCTCCTCCAGCAATGACAGGCAGGATGTACCACGTCCCACACATCTCCTCTTCCAGTTTGCTCTTCTCCTGCAACAGCTACACCAAGGCAGGATGTGACCCTGGGCAGAAGCCAGAATCTGCTCTTGGTGGAGGCCGCTGAGGCTGGAGGACAGAGCAGTGGTCAGGCTGAAAGTAAAGGTACCTGAATCCCAGGTTTCTGGGGCAGAAACCAATTCCAGAGCCTTTCAGCCTGGACAGAATCTAGCCCATATATCCGTGGTCTTACCACTGAGCTCGAACAGTGTCTGTGCAAGCAAGGCTGGGCTCTACCAGGGTGCTGCCTTAGCAGACAGTCTGTCCTGTTTCCATCCTCCAGGCCACAGCTTCTCAGAGAGCCAGGGAGGGAGGGGAATGCTCCGTAGCTCCAGGAGTGAAGGCCAGGGAAGCTTGTCGTGGAAGTGGGAGGGGGAATTACTGTACTATCAGCAATGAGAAGTTGTTTCCACCGACAGCTTGGGGCTGTCCTGTGCAGGACCAGGAGCTGGGCTCAACGATCCTTGTGCAGGGCCAGGAGCTGAACTTGGTGATCCTTGTGGGTCCCTTCCCGCTCAGGATATTCCATGGTTCTGTGACTCTCTGACCCCTGCTACCCTTCCATAGCCTGTTTCATTCAGTGCTGCTGTCTGCTGCTCGTGCCAGGTGCCCTGTGAGCCAGGCTGGAGCAAAGGGAACCCAGGCAGGCAGTCCTGGTGGGAGAGGAGAGCCCCACGGGCAGGGCAGGGGTGGCTCCCTGTGCCAGCCGTAGCACAGGAATGTGGGAATGCCGATCCTGCAGTCGTCCTTCGCCGTGGTGCCAGAGGGTGCCTGACACATGGCACTGGGAGCTCTGCAGTTGGCCCCGAGCGTGCCCCAGATGGTTTGATGCCAGGGTGTTTGCACACAGCTCTGGCATTTAATGGGGAGAGAAGGCAGAGCTGATCCCAGCTGAAGCCACACACCAAAACGCTGACAGACTGTTTGTCGAGACACAAACATTGGCAAATGGCCCCGCTTGCCATGTACTCAGAGTCACGGCAGGGAGGGAGGCAGCCCAAGAACAGGGATGTCTCTGGCAGGGACTGGGAGTCCTCAAAGTGCAGTTCAGAGCATGTTTCTGGGAGGAAGGAAGCCACTTTCTGGGAAGACTTGAAGCATCCTTCTCCAAATGGGGGGAACTAGGATGTCCAGCTTCCACAGATGAGGCTGGGGGCGATGGGGACAGCAGGGTATGGTTCTCATCCAGCACGGTTTGGGGATGGAGCATCGTGCCTGTCCAGCCAGGACAGGATCTCTTTGGTCCTCTGGCTCGGTGTGTCCAGGGGTATTTGTGTAGAGAAAGTCAGACCGTTGGCACCTTGGGTGTGTTAGTGTCCAGTCCCAGCAGGAACGGGCAGTCCCAGCGGGCAGTGTGGTGCTGGGGCTGCCTGTGATCCGTGGGTTTGGTAGGGCTGTGCCTTCCTCACCAACACCTGCTGTTAGCTCTTCCCCTCTGGGATCCCGTGCTCCAGAAAGGAGGGGATGGGAGCTGTGGCACTGAAAACATGAGCCAGAGCTGGGCAGCCTGGAGCAGAGCCAGGCACCAGCGGTGGGACCAGCGGGTGGCACAGGTCTGCTCACCTCAGGGACAGGCTGGCACCTTCCCACACTGGTGTCATGAATTTACAGCGGTTCTGGGGAGGGAAGGATTGCCTTCAAACAGCACCTTCCGGCCTCTAGCACCTCCCCTGGGGCACCTGGGTTTGGATCCTGGGAAAGCCGGGTCTCCTTACCTGAGTGTCCAGCCCAGAAAATCCAGCTCTCAGGCCACCTGGGTGGCAAGAGGTGGCTGAAGGCACGGAGCTGGGAGGCTTTACAGGTTCCCATCAAACCAGGGAAAACAGGAGCCGCTCCTATGCTGATCTAGCAGCTTCACTTTGCCAGCAGGAGCCTTCTGTGTCTCAGATGATCCCCCCGACTGGAAATATCTTTGGAATCTAATTGCTAGCCTGGCTGGGCCTCAGTTGAAGGTGATTGACTGCTGCAGACAAGGACCCTGTATTTCCAGAAACTCTGCCCTGCAAAATGCTGAACACTTCCCAGGGCAACAGGGAGAGGGGCTCCCAGAGAAAGGAAAACATGGCCCGTGTGGGTGGGGGCACAGAAGGGTAATGAGGGGAGAAAGAGCTGCCAGCTGCCAGAATCACAAACAAAATAAGGTTTTGTCATCTACCAGGACACCAGAGTGATGTTAAAGGAGTCTACAATTTTAAATTACCAATAATACCACATAAAAATATCAAAATTTGGGGTGAAGGCTCAACACACTAGGGAAGGATTCCTGTGTTTTGGTGACAGATGGGGTCCATCCATCCACCAGCCACCATCACAGCCCTGCCCAGCTCCAGGCTGAAACCAACCCAGGCTGTGGCACCCACTGGCCCCCGAACAGTAGCCTCACCAAGGACTGCTTGGGAGACCCGCTTGGGGATGTAAAGGCCTGGGAGAGCCCAGTGAGCTGCCTGCTTGGAGCAGCCATCCCTTAATTTGCTTTGTCAGTGCAGCCCAGGACTTTAAACTTGGTGCCTGTAACTGCACGGGATGCTCAGCCAGGGAAAGGCAAGGGATGCAGAGCAGCACGGTCAGTCTGGCTTGTTTTGTGCTTCCTTCTGCTCTCTCCTCCCTCATGCTGCCAGCATCACAATATGTGATGTTGTTAAAATCTTCAATCACATGATAGAAGGGGTGGTCACCTAAAAAGCAAAGAAAGGTTTTAGCTCATCTGAGTTACTGTGAAAGACATGAAAAGGACTTGCACAGAGGTGGAAAAATGCCCGTTGTGGTACTGAGGGGCAGCTACTCTGCAAAATCACTGCGTGTGTCAGACAGGGACACCCTGTTGCCCCAGTCCAGGCTGTGGGACAGTTTTCCACCTCACTTGCACTGGGGAAATGTCCTGGAATCTGTCTCCCATATCAACTCTGACCGTTTTTCTCCCTGGCTTTCAGGCCCCTCATGAATTCCTCGCCGTAAAAGAGAGGAGACAAAAGGGGCCAAGTGAGTATTTCTCAGCCCAGTGTGGATGCCCCGGGCGGGGCAGCCCCGCAGTGCCCAGCTCCCCGTGCACTCATCCTTGCCCTCAGTGTCCCCCTGCCGTCCCCTCTGCCAGGTGCCCCCTCAGCCTCCCCTCTGCAGCTTGCACACGTCAGCTGCTCCCGAAGAGCCTCTGCGGCCCCAGGAAGGGGAACGGGCTGCTATCAGAAATACCTCACTTCAGCGTGATCTCCCTGACCTGAAACCCTCCAGAGAGCCCTCTCCAGATTATCATCATCCTGCTGATGCTGAGCTCTTTCTCCTCCTGGCCTTGACCCTTTTGTCCCCACTGCAGGGGTTTCCCTGAGACGTGTGGGGCTTTCTCTCTCATGGTGCCTTGCGGCAGCCTTTTGTGCAATCTCCCACATCGTCCTCCCCTCAGCCAGAGGTTCTCCTGCCGATGTGCCGGGCTCAGCGCTGGCCCCGCAGCATCCCGTGGGATGCCGTCTCTTAGCAACGCGGAGGAGGATGCTGAGCGCACGTCTGGTCCATCGGTCCGTGGAGGCTTCGTGCACAGGGCAGAGGGCAGCGGCTGCCTGGAGGGAATGCAGCTCCCCTGCACGCACCATCTCCTCCTCCCCTGCCCCTGGGAAGTGGAGGTTCAGGAGGTTGAGCGCTCTTGTGCGACATCTCAGCCTGGTACCCCAGCCCTGCTCCTCCGGCGCGTCACAGAGCTTCCCAGACCCCCTTCCCGCACCAGCGACCTGCAAAACTCCCACCACCCTTCCTGTCTTCTGCCGCCGCTCTTCCACCACTAACGAGGCCGTCAGAAGGCGCTCGGAGCGCCCCGGAGGAGCCGGGGGGGTGGCCGAGCA
>VZTD01005949.1:0-18353 GCA_013397725.1 Rhagologus leucostigma
GGGCTCCAGAATCCTGGAATGGTATGCTTGGAACAACAGCTTGGAAAGGATCTTAAATCCCATCGCATTCTACCCCATCCATGGGGAGGGACACCTCCCACTCTCCCAGGTGGATCCAAGCCCTGTCCAACCTGACCTTGGACACTTCCAGGGATGGTTCAGCCACTTCCACACAGTTTTTAAATCCCTCCAGGGATGGTGATCCCACAATTTCCCTCGGCTGGAAGATCTCCCTGCAGGGGATGGATCCAGCTCAGCTGCTCCAGTTTAAAATCTCTCCTATCGTCAATCCTAATTTTCAGATATTTTCCCAAACTTTGTCATTTAAGCCACTGATTAAACCCAAACCTTTGCCCAAGGGCCAAATTCAGGCACAGGATAAGAAGATCTACACTTTTCCTGAGGGAATGTTCTCCAAAAGCACCCGGGACTCTGGAGGTGACTCATCAGCCATAGGATCTCTGGTACATCATTCACACATCCCAAAAAATGTGAGGACATGGCGGGATTGAGAAAGAATTTCTGGAAATAGTGGATTTCACAGATGAAAAATGTATGATCCTTAAAAAACCTGATCTGTCCGGGGTTTTTTGATTAATCAGTCTGGAAAATTCCCAGGATTTGCAAAAGAGCACTTGGAAACAGCGTCTCCAGTGGGCCACTGAATCCATTGTTCCCCTGGAGAAGGGAAGGCTCCAGGGAGAGCTCAGAGCCCCTTGCAGGGCCTGAAGGGGCTCCAGGAGAGCTGGAGAGGGACTGGGGACAAGGCCTGGAGGGACAGGACCCAGGGAATGGCTTCCCAGTGGGAAAGGGGAGATTGGGGTGGGATGTTGGGAAGGAATTCCTGTCTGTGAGGGTGGGGAGGGGCTGGTCTGGAATTCCCAGAGCAGCTGTGGCTGTCCCTGGATCCCTGGGAGTGTCCAAGGCCAGGTTGGGCACTGGGGCTTGGATCCACCTGGGACGGTGGGAGGTGTCCCTGCCCATGGAATGGGGTGGGACTGGATGGGATTTAAAGTCTTCCCAACCCAACCCATTCCATGATTTCTTGGATTCTACCGAAACAAGCACTGCCCGGTGGGACCCTATTTGTTCTCCGAAGTCTCATCCTTCTCTCCCCAGTTCTATCCCACTCTCCACAGTCCAACCCCACTCTCCAAAATCACATCCCGCTCTCCAAAGTCACATCCCCCTCTCCAGAAGTTTTTCCCCCCAGTCCTGAACACTTCCCGTTTTCCATTTCTTTCCCTTCCTATGGATTTCTCTCCCTCATTTATTCCCCCCTGGTTGTTTTCCAGGCGTGTTTATCCAGGAGGAACAGCTCTGCCTCTTCCCTCCCCTGCAACACAAATGAATCGGACGCTTTGTTCCCGGGAAAGCTCCAGGGAGCAGTAGGACATTATTTTGGGATTGTTTATCCGTCTGATCAGCAGATCCAGCTGGAAACCTATCCCAGTTGTTGGGAGTTTTTTTGGGATTGTTGCTTTTTTATCCCTGCTGGAAACAAATCTGGTTGTTATTAATCCTCCCCAATCCCAAGATTTCAGCAGGGCTAGGATGGCTCCATCGTATCCCAGAAATTGTGGGAAGAGGTTGGATCATGGGGATGGAAGTGAGATCCTGGCTCCGAGAGCTTTTAAGTAGCTCAGCTCCTTAAATCTCCTTGTTGTCCATGGATAAAGTCAATTTTGGCCGTGATGATCCCAGTGGGAATATTTACTCCAGATATTCCCGCCCACCCGAGTTAAACTTCTCCTCATCCTTCCAAATTCCAGGAAAACAAAGGGAATATTTATGATATAATAAAACCTGGACATAAAGAATAAAGAGTTCATTTTGGTTTTTATCCTCTCGGATTTTGTCCTTTTTTCCCATTATTTTCATCTTTCCATCAGCTGTAAAATATCATGGAATTGGAGATTCATGGAATGGTTTGGGTGGGAAAATCCCATCCAGTTCCATGGGCAGGGACAGTTTCCACTATCCCAGGTTCCTCAAACCCAGCTTTGATGGAGAACCCAAACTTGGGAGACAC
This sequence comes from Rhagologus leucostigma, assembly GCA_013397725.1. Classification (NCBI taxonomy): domain Eukaryota; kingdom Metazoa; phylum Chordata; class Aves; order Passeriformes; genus Rhagologus; species Rhagologus leucostigma. The sequence goes on from VZTD01005949.1 coordinate 2,033, forward strand.
TGGAATGCCTGTCCAGGCTGCCTTTGTGTCAATCCATCGGGATCTAATCCCGATCCATTGGAATTCTCCTCACAGGAGGATTTGATGAGATTACAGGCGTCTCTGATTCCTTGTTTGGAGATGGTGCAGAGGAATCTGATTTTTGGGATTTAGGAAAATGGTCTGTTCCTGGAGTTGTATGGATGGGATGGGGAAGGAAAAGGGGGAGAGAAGGAGGGAAAGGAGGGGAAGAAAGGAAGGAATTGGGGAATTGGATTCCTGGATTGAGGAATGAGGTGTGGAGGCCACTGGACCCTCCAACACAGTGACGACATTCCAAATATCTCCAAGTTTTTCCACCTTCCAACTATTTCCTTGTTTTCCCACCTTTCAACTCCTTCCTTGTTTTCCCACCTTCCAACCATCTCCTTGTTTTCCCACATTCCCACCGTATCCGTGTTTAACCATGGCTACAAACTGGATGTTCCAAACCCGATTTTTTATGTTTTCCCAGGATTTTTCCTTCCCTGAACATCCCTACAAAGACACCAAAAACCACGTCTCCCAGGGGGATGTAGGACACATTTTCACCCCAAAAATTCTGGAAAAATGCGGATGGAGAAGGGAAGATGAGGCTGAGAAAGTCGTACTTACATCCATGACTTCCCTTTTCCATAAAATCTGCAAGATCCGGAGGTTTGTGTCCATCCTGGAGTCATTAAATCCGTTTTTCCCTGTGGAATACAAGTGGCCACTCCCTGGTGCTTCCAGCAGCCACATCCCATAATCCCAAAGGGCTTCCAGCAGAAACGGAGCTTTGTCTTGGAAAAAGGGCCGGGAGGTGCATGGCTCCGAGCACTAAATCCCGACACTTTGCTGGAAAAGTCCCTCTCCCGCCTCTTCCAAGAAAAACAAACCTTTGGAATGTGCTCGTTTATCATCAGCAATTAAGGATGGGAGCAATCCAAAGGAACGGCTCCCCTGGGAATGAGGGAAGGAGGGAGGCAGGGAAGGCTCTCCCAGAAATGTGAATCCGGCACCGTGCAGGCCTTGGAGATCCCGCCTGGATTTGGGAGGCTCCGTAGGACCAGGATCTGGCTCTGGAAGGGGCATGGATGGATCCCAAAGCTGCTAGGATCAGGCTCTCCTTGGAGAACAATTCCAAAACAGGAGTTCGTGGCATCTCCGGCTTCTTCTCCTTTTTTATTTCTTGGAGTTTGGATGGGATTGAATTCCATCCAGGGAATCATTAAGGTTGGAAAAATCTCCAAGATCATCAAATCCAGAGGGACGTGGAGAGAGGTGCACACAACTATTGGGATGCTCTTCCCAAATCCCACATCCCAGGTTCAGGGTCCAGGCAGGGCTGTGCTATTGGGAATTCCCTAAAAACGGCAAATTGGGCTCCAGGATGGAATGGGAGCAACATTCCCATCCTGGGGCTTTGCCAGGCCCCCTTCCCTGTGATGTGGTTTAACAGGGAATGGTTGGGAATGGCTCCAGGAGAATTCCAGGCAGAGAGCAGACAGAGAAACTCTGGATTTCAGCAGTTCCTGAAGATCCGGCTGGCTCTGTGTTCCTGGAATTGCTCCCATGGTTCTCCTGGAAGAATTTTTCACCCCCACCAGAGCTTGGGCTCCCCCAGTTTTCCAGAAAATCTTGGCTGCTCCATGTGGGAACACCTGGAATAACCCGCGGGATGTGGGAACAATGTCACACCTCCAAAGTGGCCCTTCCATGCGGGAATGTGTGGAGAAAGTCCGTGGGAATGGCTTTTCCCATCCTCCATCCCTGCTCCTCCTCCCTTCCCAACACTTTGGGGACTTCAGGAAAACTGTCACGGGAACAAGGCGGGAATTTCTTTCCCAGCCTTTTCATGCCTCTGGGAAAGGCTTGACAGCCAGTAAGGAAAAAATGTTGGATTTAGACCAGGAAAAGTAGGATACAGCTCGAAGGGCTCAATACTCACCATTCCGAGAAAACCCCTGGATCAACTCTGTGTCCATGAACTCTCACGCTGTTCCAAGGAATTTTTTCCTCTCATTACTGCCCAAATCCTGCTCCGTTGTGTCCACGGGATAAATCCCACCAGGAGCTCATCCAGCAAGGAATTCCTTGCCAAGCACAGCTTCCCAACTCTGCTCCATAGGGAATGTTTGGGATGAGTGGCCTCTTTAACTTTGTGCTTCTTGGCACCATTGGATTGTCCAAATGATCCAACATTAATCCCAATTCCCTGAGGTTCCCATCGGAACGCCACATCCAGGATCAGGCCCCAGCTTCCCTAATCCTGGCTCTTTTCCCGCCTGCCCTGCCAGGCCAAGGCACGTTCGGAGCTGGCCTGGCGGGAATTTTTGGAAGGGCCAATTTTCCACTGGCAACCACTGCATCCATGAATCTCAAAAATTTTGTGGATGTAGCTCCATTTCCATGAAATTCTCCACAAAAACTGGCCAAACCTTTCTCCCCACCACTGAAACCTTGGATTTGCCATTCCAACTTTTCCCTTGTTTCCAGCATTGCCCACGAGCTCATTCCCACTTCTTGAATTTTCATGGGAATTTTTGACTTCTAGGAATTCCTTAAATTTTTCATTTTCTGGTGCTATTTTGATGGAAAACATTCCAAAGTTTTTACAACCAAATCTCCAGGACTGCCCAAATCCAGTGTTATCAAATCCAAATATTCCCACCATAATTAAATCCACCAACTCCATGATATCCACAAGGAATATTCTGCTATTCCCAACCAGAGTTTTTTTGGAAATACCATTTTCCACGGAGTTTCAGATTTTCACTTCCGGCTTCCAACTGGGAATAAAAAAACAGAAGGAAAAATGCTGGCATTTTCCCTGGGAAGGAAATGTGATATTCCAAGAATTTTTGGGAATATTTTGGGTTGGAATTTTTAAAAATGAATATTCAGCCCTAAAAGTGGTGGGAAAGGAATGGATTCAAATATGGATTTCCAGGGGTTCGATGTTTCCCCTACGGATCTTTTTATGGATCTATTTCACCTTCCCAACATTCCTTCTTTGTTCCAAGGGCTGGAATTTTTGATGGAGATTCTGATTCTTCTTCAATTAACTGGGAAAAAGCAGCTCTGATCCCAAAAATGGAAAAGGATTTGGATGGAAAACCAGCCTGGAATTTTATCTATTGGCAAAACAGCAGCAAATTCCATAACTGCATTATTTTTTGGGATCATGGAATATCCTCAGCTGGAATGGATCCACCAGGATCATCGATCCAGCTCCCAAAAATTCCAGGCCAAGTTTGGATTTGTTCGCAGGTAAAAAAAAATGGAAAAGAGGGATTAATCCACTGGGAATATCCCAGAAAAGCCATGGCTGAGCTGTGTTCAGGAGCTCTGGATGTTCCAACACCACGAGGGTGCTCCGGAATTGCGTTTCCAGCCCCCTGGAACTGCATTTCCAGCCCTTGGAATGATCCATCCCAGAGGATGACAGAGGGCCTGTTAAATATCCCTTTAATTCCCTTAAAAAGAAGCGCTCCCAAAAAAATCCGGTGTTTATTTGACAACACCAACATTGGGAAATCTCCGCGGCTGGAGTCGGAAAAATCAACAGATGGAAACAAACAATGGATTTAATTTGGGATTTCAACACCAGGCTGGAATTTGACGGGGTCGTATCCGACCGGTTTGTTCCGGGAATCAAACATTCAGGGGTTTTTTTGGGATGAGTTGAACTGGAGCTGAACCCAGGCTGGATCCGGCTCCAAGACGGGTGGAATAATGCCCATCTTTGGAATCCTTAGGGATTTAATGTTCTCTTATCCTACGGGAATGGCTTCCAGAGTGACTCCTCATCCAGTGGGAAACAGGAGATAGCAGATTCCCTGTTTTCCTCAGGAATATCCTGTCTAGATGCAGGAATACACAGATTCCCTGTTTTCCTCGGGAGTATCCTGTCCAGGCGCAGGAATACCAGGATTCCCTGTTTTCCTCAGGAATATCCTATCGAGGTGCAGGAGGACTCAGATTCCCTGTTTTCCTCAGGAATTTCCCAGCCTGGTGCAGGAATACACAGATCCCTGGAATTCCGTCTCATGCTCCTGTGTGAAATATTCCCATCTGCCTATGGATATTTAGGAAGATGATGAAAAAAGGGGGTTTTTTTCCTTCCTTCCTTTTCTTCGGATGGCAGCAATTTTCCAAAGGAAAAGTTTTGTGTTTCCCATGGAGAAAAGAAAAGAAAATATAAAAGAAAGTAAAAACCAAAATAAAACAAAATAACATAAAATAAAAAATAAAATTAAATTAAATTAAATTAATTTTTCAAACAAAATAAAATAAAATAAATAAAATAAAAATAAAATAAAACAAAATAAAGAAATTAAATTAATTTTTAAAAACAAAATAAAAAATAAACTAAAACAAAATTAAATAAATAAAATAAAATATAAAATAAAAATAAAATAAAATAAAACCAAAATAAAAAAAAAAACAAAATTAAATTAAATTTTAAAAATAAAATTTAAAAGACAATGAAATGAAATTAAATGAGATAAAAATTCCCAGTTTATAAATCAGCTTCTGGCAACTTCCAGTCCCTGGAAAAATGGTTTAATCCATGTTTTTCCAAACAATTCTGCCACATTTAATGGATCTTTGTCCTTTTTTGGGGAAGAAAAGGAATTAGAGAGGTCCATGAGCAGCTCCTGAGCTCCAAGGCCATGCAAAGGTCTCCTAAAGTAGTGAAATTAGGGAATTCTATCAGCAAGGAGGGAAATCGGGATGTGGGAAGGCAAGATGAGGCACAATCCCATGAACCTGAAGGATTTCAGGGAAGGGATAAAACAGGACAAGGAATTCTTAATCCATTGCCAATGGAGAGCAAAGGACACATCCAGGGAGCTGCCAATTCCTCCTGGATTTTCCGTGCCAGAGGCATCCAAATAAAATCCAAGTCCTGTGTTAATGGGGCTCTTACCTGTGATTCCAGAGGGACAAAGGAAAGGAAAACCTCGGTGCTCCTCTGGATGTCAGAGCCAGGCCTGAGGGAGCCAAAACAAATGGATTTGGACAACAGAGGGATCACTGTTCCCATGATCCCGCTGTTTTCCGATGGATGGTTTGGAGGGGAAGGTGTCGTTAATGACATCATCTGTTAAAGGGATTTGGGATGTCACCTCCTGGTCACCCCCCACCTAACCCAGGGCACGGCCATTTGTCATGGAAAAATCTTGGAAAAGGTCCCCAGCTGGAGAAAAGTCTGGAAAAATTCCTGTTTTCTTTGAACAGGGGGAAAACAGAGCAGGAGTTGCTGTTCTGGCACCCACTGGGCAGTTCCATGTCCCAAAATCTCCTGGAATTTCCTTGAGAAATCCAATCCCAGTTTGGATTTCGGAGGTAAAATTCCTATCTGGAATTGAATGAATTTACCCCCATCGTGGCAAAATTGGGATCAAAATTCCTTCTCCATCTGTGGATCCCCAAGTCGGGAAAGGCAATGAGAAGTTAATTCTCTCCAGTGCTTTTATTGGAATTTGGGATGAAGAAAAGTCCCTTTGGAAGCCAAACTGGCTCAGGAGACTCTTCCAGGAAAAAGACGATCCTGGTGGGATTGATAAGTGTCCGGAATGTCCATCAGCAACACGATGTCAGTGACAAAACCCTGATAGTGGGAATTTTGGAGAGGCGACTTAAAAGAGTGGGAAAGGGGCCAAAAGCCACAGGAGCACCAGGGTCAGCTTGGAAATGCCTCCAGAATGGGATGTTCTGGGCGGAATCCAAGGGGAATGTGGACAAACCCCATAAAGCGGAGAGATTAGAAAAGGGGATTTCACATCAAAGGCCTGGATGGTTCAGAGGCAGAAAACAGCAGAGTGTCCTGGGATTGCTGCCGGGATCAGGCCTTTCCGAGCACAAAGCTGCAAATCCCAAAAAACAACCTGAAATTTGGGGTGAAAAATAGAGGTGGAGCAGCCAGGAGAGGCTCTGGGGCAGAATGGGAAAGAGCAAAGTCATGGAGCAAAGTCACCGATATTCCCAGAGAAACTGTGGCTGAACCATGTCAGGAAGCGTCCAAGGCTGCTTGGATGGGGTTTGGAGCAACCTGGGAGAGTGGAAGGTGTCCCTGCCCATGGATGCAGGGATGGGATTTAAGGTCTCTTCCCATTCAAACCATTCCAGGATTCTGCTCTGGAGCCAGGCTGGGAGAGCTGGGAATGTTCCCCTGGAGAAGGGAAGGCTCCAGGGAGAGCTCAGAGCCCCTTGCAGGGCCTGAAGGGGCTCCAGGAGAGCTGGAGAGGGACTGGGGACAAGGCCTGGAGGGACAGGACACAGGGAATGGCTTCCCAGTGGGAAAGGGGAGATTGGGGTGGGATGTTGGGAAGGAATTTGTGTCTGTGAGGGTGGGGAGGGGCTGGTCTGGAATTCCCAAAGCAGCTGTGGCTGCCCCTGGATCCCTGGGAGTGTCCAAGGCCAGGTTGGAAGGGATTTGGATCCACCTGGGACAGCAGAAAGTGTCCCTGCCCACGGAATGGGATTTGTCTGGGAGGAAATCCCACGGATTTGAAATCTGGTTTTGTTCTCGAGTTCAGGAACACCCAGACAAACCCAGAATTACTTGGGTCCCAAAAATTCCCTGCGAATCACAACCAAATTTATCTGTTCCTTTAAAAACCGAGCCGTTTCATCCAGGGTTTGACAGGAATATTTTTCAAGCTGGAAAAGAGAAGTTCACACCCACCATGGAAGAGGTGCCCTTCTTCCCTTCCCTTCCCTCACAGTCATTCCCCTCCAACCTCATCCTGCCCTTCACAGCCTTGGATGTGGTTTCGGGAATGGGAGGCGGGAGGGATGACGGAGCCGAAAGAAAACACGGACAACGCTGGATTTTCCCTATTTTTAGCGGGCGGTTCCGAGCCCGCCACTCCAATCCACATTCCCGATAAGTGAATAATGCCTGGCAGGGCATAAAAATAACTCTGTGGCTCCAACCATAATTACACGGGAACGGCTCCGTAAGCTGGCATGTGTCAATCCCGCTGGATCTGGGAAGGACGGGAGGAGTGAGGAAAATGAGTTTCATTTTAATTTCATTTTAAAGTTCAGGGTCTAAAATAGAACGGTTTCAACCCTAAAAATACGACTGGAAAACTGCAGAGAATGGGATCGGGAATGGGTCGAGAAATCCTTCGGATTTGGGGGTTCAGGAGTGGCAGACAGGTTGGATCATTTTTATCCCGCTCTGTTTCGCCCTTCCCTGAAAATATTGGATTTTCTTGATCTTTTCCTGGATGAGCATTTTAGGGAATTCTGGTGGAGGAATCCAGAGCTCCTGACTGGGAAAAATGGATGGAGATGTCCCACTTAATCCCTAAATCCGTCTTCCCAATCCCCTGCCTCTAATATCAGGAAAGCCCTTTTTTCCCAGCTGGAAAGATCTCTATTTTGAGGATGGAGTGGGATATCCACAGGAGAGGGATGTGGAGGATCCGCCCTCAGTGTTCATCCCTCTTTTTACGGGAATCTTCTCCTGCTCTGAGTTCCTGCGGAGAGGAACCTCAGCCTTGAAGCAGGATCACAGCACACCTGGAATGGGATGAGGGGTGGGAAACAGATGGGCTGGCTCACACTGCCAGGGATCCAGGGGCAGCCACAGCTGCTCTGGGAATTCCAGACCAGCCCCTCCCCACCCTCACAGACACAAATTCCTTCCCAACATCCCACCCCACTTTCCCCTTTCCCACTGGGACGCCATTCCCTGGGTCCTGTCCCTCCAGGCCTTGTCCCCAGTCCCTCTCCAGCTCTCCTGGAGCCCCTTCAGGCCCTGCAAGGGGCTCTGAGCTCTCCCTGGAGCCTTCCCTTCTCCCCGGGAACATTCCCAGCTCTCCCAGCCTGGCTCCAGAGCAGAGGGGCTCCGGAATCCTGGAATGGTTTGGGTTGGAAGGGTCCTGAAAGCTCATCCAGTGCCACCCCATCCATGGGGAGCGACACCTTTCCCTACCCCAGGCTGCTCCAAGCCCTGTCCAACTCGGCCTTGGCTGATCCTAATTTCTCCCAGAAAATATAATGTCTTTTCCCTTCAAGAATTCCTTGGATGGAATTCCTGTACCCTTCCCTGCCCCGAACCTCAGGAATTTCAGAGAGGTGACCTTACCAAGGCCACAGTTTTTCTCCAAAGCTCCACGATCCAGAAATCACGAGGAAAAGTTGTATTTCCATCCCTGGAAGTGTCCAAAGCCAGTTTGGATGGGCTTGGAGCAACCTGGAATAGTGGAAGATGTCCCTGCCTATGGCAGGGCTGGAATGGGATGGGATTTAAGTCTCTTCCCACCAAACCATTCCATGATTCTGTGATTCCAGGACCCCTCTCTAAGCAGGATGATGGGATAATTCCCAATTTTTTTTCCCATCCTGCTGCCGGAAGGTGACGTTCCCACTCCCTCCCCGCTGCGAAATACTTTGGAAAACAGGAGAACAACAAATTCCAAGGGTTTAAAACTCCGGAGAGTGCAGGAAATCCCTGTGGGAGCCAACATTTGACCAATCCCGGGATTATTAAAGGAAAAACCTTTCCTACTCCAGCCCACGTTGTGGTTGTGGCACTACTCAACCTTTACTCAACCTTTACTCACACCCTCGGCTTCTCCCTAGGGAATTATTCCCAGGACACACGTAGGTACTTGGAATGGCCACCACAGCCAGGCCATGGAGATCCAGCACTGCCACCCCTCAGAAAAGGTCCGGCCACCACCGGATCCGTCTCAGGATAAACTCATTCCGAGGTAAAACTTCAAATAAATCCCAAATATCGCAACAAATCCCTTTTCACCGGAAGCTCCACGTCCCCAACGGCTCAAAGGGAAGCCACAATTCCCCCTCTGTTGTTTCCCGACCTTTCTCAGGGTTTGGGAAGTGAAATCTCTCCTTGTTCGCTCCGATTCCTCCTCGGGGATGGATCCACGACGTCGGCACTGGGGAATGTGTTTGTGTTTGCTTGGAATTCTGCCCGGAGCCACCACAAATCCTCTGGGATGGAGTTCAGTTGATGCTCTGGGCTGGGCCTGTCAGCAAATCCATGATTTTTTGGGAGGGGAAACCTTCTGCTCCGGGTCAGTCTCAGAGCAGGAGGAGGGAGAGGGAATGAAGAGGGAATTCTGGGATTTGCCATCCAATTTGGGGCCATCTTGGCCCCTTCATTTCCAGGTTTTTCCTGGATGTGTCTCCTCTCATCCTTTTCCCTGGAGCTGGTGTTAGAGCTGTTCCCAAATCCCACACCTCCAGGGAAACCACGATGCCATTCCCTGCCCAGCGTCCATGGATAAGAGAATCCCTAGGACAAGACTTTTTCCCAGTTCGTGCTCTTCCCAGCCCAGGAGCAGCATCAGGAGCACTGCGAAGGTCTGGATCCCATTAAATGCGATTTCGTCTGGATTGATTATCCTGAATACCTATTTTTTTTCAGTGAATTGTTTTCCGTTCCCTACTGCCAAAACCACTGGAGGATCACGGAATCATGGAATGGTTTGGGTGGGAAGGGACCTGAAAGCTCCAGTTCCATCCAGAGACACCTCCCATTACCCCAGGTGGATCCAAGTCCCAATGTCCAGCCTGGCCTTGGACACTTCCAGGGATCCAGGGGCAGCCACAGCTGCTCTGGGAATTCCAGACCAGCCCCTCCCCACCCTCCCAGACACAAATTCCATCCCAACATCCCANCATCCATGTGCAGGGACCCCTCCCACTATCCCAGGCAGCTCCAAGCTTCAATGTCCAACCTGACCTTGGACACTTTAAGTTGCCCCCCTTCATTCCAGCTGGGAAGCATCGTGTCTACCATGGATCCAAACAGATCTCGGCCCAGAGAAGCTGTGGCTGCCCCTGGATCCCTGGAAGTGTCCAAGGCCGTGTTGGACATTGGGGCTTGGATCCACCTGGGTTAGTGGGAGGTGTCCCTGCCCTTCTGGGGTTGGATCCAGATGAGCTTTCAGGTCCCTTCCCACCCAAACCATTCCAGGATTCCATGAGAGCCCTCGCCGCTGGTACTTTTTTTTGGAACAACCCTGTTACAATTCCCTCTTTGAAGCACTAAGTATTCCCTGCTCCCTTTTTCTCTTGGACCCTCCGGAGCATCCATCAACACAGAAGGAGGGGAAGGCACAGGAGGGATCTGGCTCAGCATTCCCGACCCCCCGGCCCTGCATTCCCACTTTTTTGGGGGCTGTGTGAGTCTAACAAAGAACAAAACCTGGCCTTGGCCCTGCTAATTCCCAGGTTCCCGATTTCCCAGCGCTCTTTAATGGAGCAGCGAGATCCAAGGCTGGAAACAGAAGCCAGACAAATTCTCCCTGGAAAAGAACACAGTTTTCCCTCATCCAATGGGATAATTAAATCCAGGAATAACTTACCTAAGGCTGGTGTGGATTCTCCTTTCAAATCCAGACGGGATGTGTTCCTGAAGCACGTGGATTCCCGGGATTCACAGCACAGGAAGGGCCATGTGGGGGTCAAGGATCTTTCCTTGTCTTACACTCCATGAATCCACAACGTCCGGCGGGAACTGGATCCTTTTCCCTCTGAAAGGCCTCATTCCTGTCCAGCAGGACTCCTTCAGCCTCCGAATCCAGTTCAGATTTTCCTTTCTCTTTTCCAAGCCCTTTTCCCGATGGGTCCAGGACCTCAGCGCTGCCTCCGGTGCCAGCTCCACTTTCAGCTCCTTTTTCCCTCCCACTTCTCCTTGGAACAACCCTGTTGCATTGCCCTCTTGGAAGCACTCGTTATTCCCAGCTCCCTTTTTCTGGGAGACCTCCAGAGCAACCATCCATGGCCCCTCCAGAGCATCCATGGACATGGAAGTGCTTTGGTTCCTCTTACAAGGGAGGGATCTGCCACATGGAAACTGCGGATTTCTTTTGGGAAAAACCAAGAATTCCAGATAAATCTCAGCCACGGGATTAATTCCAAATTCCAGTTAATTCCAAAGGATCTTAATTCCTTTTTTCCCTGATTTTTCCAGTGTGGAATTGCTGGGCAGCTGCAGACGTGTATGGATATCATCAGGTCTGCAAACATGGATTTTTTTTATCCTTTAAATGATATCTTTCCATGGATTTGGGGCCATTCCTCGTTCCTGGGATACTGAAATCCAAAATCCAAAGCCTCACTTCCTTCTCCACCTAAATCCAGTCTCCACAAGGGGAGAGATGGAGACTTTTCCACATTATCTCCATTCATGGAATCGTGGAACGGTTTGGGTTGGAAGGGGCCTTTAAGATCATCCCATTCCAACCCCTTGCCGTGGGCAGGGACACCTCCCACTATCCCATTGGGCTGGATAATCCCTGGTTTTGAGTCCTTCCAGAGGTTGGCCCACCCCTGTTGTGGGAGGGAAGCCAGGAGCTGTTCCTTGGATTCATGGATAAGGACGAAACTCCAAAAAAAGAAAGGGTTGAGGAGGAGGAACTGGACACGGAACGCAGCGGGATGAGTCTGTCCCATCAAACACAGGATGGGACTGAAATTCCCGAGGCTCCAGCCCACGTCAGAGCTGCGCTGGAAGGCTGAATCCTGGGAAAACCCAAATTAGTGGCAAAAGCCTTTAGCCCACTGAGGACTCCTACTATTTGGGAGAGTCTCACGGCTCTCCCAAATTCCCTCTGTCCCTCTCCATTCCATGAGAAGCTGTGGCTGTTCCTAGACCCCTGGAAGTGTCCAAGGCCAGGTTGGACACTGGGGCTTGGAGCAGCCTGGGATAGGGAAAGGTGTCTCTGACCATGGATGGGGTGGGACTGGATGGGATTTAAGGTCCCTTCCAACCCAAACCATTCCAGGATTCTGGAGCCCCTCTGCTCTGGGAGAGCTGGGAATGTTCGCCTGGAGAAGGGAAGGCTCCAGGGAGAGCTCAGAGCCCCTTGCAGGGCCTGAAGGGGCGCCAGGAGAGCTGGAGAGGGACTGGGGACAAGGCCTGGAGGGACAGGACCCAGGGAATGGCTTCCCAGTGGGAAAGGGGAGATTGGGGTGGGATGTTGGGAAGGAATTTGTGTCTGTGAGGGTGGGGAGGGGCTGGTCTGGAATTGCCAGAGCAGCTGTGGCTGCCCCTGGATCCCTGGCAGTGCCCAAGGCCAGGCTGGACACTGGGGCTTGGGGCAGCCTGGGACAGTGGGAGGTGTCCCTGCCCGTGGATGGGGTGGGATGGGATGATTCTTTATATTGTTCCTACCCAAACCATTCCACGACTCCATGCCCACCACTGACTCCACAAACCCCAGCCAAGGGCATATCCAGCAGCTGGGAAGCACCAGGAAAAGGGAATCACTGGGAATGCTCCAAACAGAGCGGTGGGAGCTGCACGGAACCCCCAGGGCAGGAGAGGAGAGGGAAAATGTTTCCTTCCTTGAGTTACTCCCAATTCCAGCCTGAAAGCAGGACAAACTCTTGGATAAAAGCAGGAATCTCACAGGGCTGCACCAGGCAGTCACAGGATGCCATGGAGAAGAGACTTCCTTGGCACGAATTCCAGAGTTTCCAGCCAGAACAGGGAAGCGCAGAGACACGGAAAACAGCAGAGGAAGAGGAGAGAAACAACCAAAAATCTTGGAGCACCCCCCGGGAAAGGTCAGGAGGAGACGTGGGATGAAGCACGGGGCCACCTTGGAACATTCCCAGTTCCCGCCCTCCCCGTTCCCCACGGAGCAGCCGGGACGTGCCGCCGGCAGGATCCCGGGAAGGCTTTGATGGAGGTGGTTTCTTTCCCTGCTCCAACGTTCCCACTCCCATCTCCACGTCCCCGGGCCACCCAAACCACGGGATAATTGGATGTGTCAACATCTCCCGCATCCGGTGATGGAAGAGGCTATAAAAAGAAATGTTCCTGCTGTAAACGCTTTGGGATGAAAAAGAGTTGGAAAAGGACAAGGAATGGGAAGGCCTCGTTCTCCTTTTGGAGGCGTGTCCGGGATCCTGCAGCACAAAAGGTTTGGAAGGAGGAGTTTGGATCTTGATCCCACCGCCATCCAGCACTCTCAGGGTTTTTTAGCCTCTGTTCCATCACGGAGGATAAGAAAGGTCCGCGTTACACCCCTTGAAGTGTCTCCTGGAGATGCTGCATCCCTGGGGCTGCTCGGTGATGTCCAGAAATCAGGATGGATCCTGGAATCATGGAATGGTTTGGGTGGGAAAAGGACCTTAAAGCTCATCCAGTGCCACCCCATCCATGGACAGGGACACCTCCCACTGTCCCAGGTGGATCCAAGCTCCAGTGTCCAACCTGGCCTTGGGCACTCCCAGGGATCCAGGGGCAGACACAGCTGCTCTGGGAATTCCATTCCTAGGAATTCCTTCCCAACATCCCACCCCAATCTCCCCTTTCCCACTGGGAAGCCATTCCCTGGGTCCTGTCCCTCCAGGCCTTGTCCCCAGTCCCTCTCCAGCTCTCCTGGAGCCCCTTCAGGCCCTGCAAGGGGTTCTCAGCTCTCCCTGGATTTTTCCCTTCTCCAGGGGAACATTCCCAGCTCTCCCAGCCCGGCTCCAGAGCAGAGGGGCTCCAGAATCCTGGAATGGTTTGGGTGGGAATGGACATTAAGGATCATCCCATTCCACCCCATCCATGTGCAGGGACACCTCCCACTATCCGACATGGCTCCAGGCCCCAGTGTCCAACCTGGCCTTGAACACTTCCCAGGATCCAGGGGGAGCCGGTGGGATCAGTGGGATGAGGAGCTGTCAATCAAAGCTGTCACCTTTCAGGAGCCTCCAGCACTCTCCAGGCACTGAAAACGTTCCTGGCAGAGCAAAATTCCTGAATCCGGGAATTCTCCCGACTGTTAATCATCCAGAAACAAATCAAGGAGGGTGAGATGCACCAGCAGAGCCTTTCCTGTTCAACGGACAAATCCCAATCCAACCTGGACACCCACCGACAGCCATGGATGAAATTTCCCTGGGTTTTGCACCCGAAATTCCCCCTTTTTACAGGGCTGAAAAGCCACTGTGCAGACAGCAGTTAACATCACCTCCAATAAAATCCATGGATTTGCTTGTGCTCCGAGCCTATTCCCTCTCACTGCAGCCTTCCTGTGGTTTTGGCTGCCCTGGAATTTGGCAGGACTCACAGGCGCACTCAGACACGGAACTGAGCCATTCCCAGCGTGGCCCCGGGATGACAGGAAAGTGCTTGTGGATTTATTGGATAATTACGGAGACGGGCACGTTGGGAAGGGAGCGGGGAGGTGGCGTCGGTGACTCAATGGGTGGCAGAATTCCATGTGCCGCTGGAAGAACGAGAGGGAGCAACGGCGGAGACAGAAAAAGGCATTGTCCCGGCTCTGGAGGCTCCACACGGCTCCCGGTGTTCTCCTTTGGTTTTTTTCCCCAAGGAAAAGGTGTTAACCTGTTCCTGCACCTCTCTTCCGAGGGTTTTCCCATAGGATAGAGTGGTTATGCCACTTTTCCATGTTTTTCGGAGTGTCATTGTCAGTGGAGTGTTCATGGGATGTACCTGGTCAGGCAGCTCCTGGTTTTTAATGGATCTGAACAATGCTGAACATCCCAGAGCTCCAAGTCATGGAATTCCGGAGTGATTTGGGTTAGAAATCACCTCCAACTACCCCAGGTGGATCCAGCCTGGCCTTGGACACTCCCAGGGATCCAGGGACAGCCACAGCTGCTCTGGGAATTCCAGACCAGCCCCTCCCCACCCTCACAGACACAAATTCCTTCCCAACATCCCACCCCAATCTCCCCTTTCCCACTGCGAAGCCATTCCCTGTGTCCTGTCCCTCCATCCCTTGTCCCAAGTCCTTTTCCAAGTCGAGGCATTTTCCAGTTTCCAGATACTCAGGAAATGTTGGTTTGCAATCGGAAGCCAAACTTTTCCTCAGCTCACCTTTGGGATTTTGGATTCCCAGTGGCAGCTCCGGAGCTCCATGGATGTTGTAGACCCATCTCAAATCTGGTTCCTCAGCCAGGCTGCAGCTCTCCAAGGATTTCCACAATCCTGGAATTCCTGTGATGTTCTGTGATGGATCAGAGAGAGGAAAGACACAGAGGAGGCCCTGGATCTGCTCCCAGGGCTGGAGCCCCTCTGCTCTGGAGCCAGGCTGGGAGAGCTGGGAATGTTCCCCTGGAGAAGGGAAGGCTCCAGGGAGAGCTCAGAGCCCCTTGCAGGGCCTGAAGGGGCTCCAGGAGAGCTGGAGAGGGACTGGGGACAAGGCCTGGAGGGACAGGACCCAGGGAATGGCTTTCCAGTGGGAAAGGGGAGATTGGGGTGGGATGTTGGGAAGGAATTTGTGTCTGTGAGGGTGGGGAGGGGCTGGTCTGGAATTCCCAGAGCAGCTGTGGCTGCCCCTGGATCCCTGGAAGTGTCCAAGGTCAGGCTGGACACTGGGGCTTGGATCCACCTGGGACAGTGGGAGGTGTCCCTGTCCATGGAAAGGGTGGAATGGGATGGGATTTAAGGTCCCTTCCCACCCAAACCATTCCACGATTCCATGCCCACAAGAAGAAAAAAGGGATGAACATCCCAGTGCCCCTTAGGGGACAGAGAGGTGCCACCTCTGTCTGGGAACATCCATCAGTTCTGTTTTCTTTGGGATTGGGCTCTTTGTTTGGATCAAAACCCTTTCAGCTGAAACAGAGCTGAAAACATGACAGGTTTTTTTTCCTAGAAATGTTCAGTGGTTCCCGGTGATCCCGCGGCTGCCAGGAGCTGAATTCCGGGCCTGAATTCCCTGTTTCTCACTCTCCAAACACTCCCAGCTCCCGGCTTTTAAAAGGAGCGAAGCCATTTCGGTGGCAGCTCCAAGGAAGGTGCAAGTTTGGCATCCAGGGAAAGAAATGGATTCGCTCCCAGTAAATCTTTCCGTGGAGCCTTTTCCATGATGCACGGGGCCTTCAGCAAATCCAGGGATTAATCCTCCTGGAGGTGTCTCCTTGGTAAATTCGACTCCAGACAGAACACGGAGAAATAAATTCCCAATTTCTTGTGTTTGGCGTTTTTAATTCTGCTTTGGGATTCTCTCCTCAGTAAAATGTGGGAATTTTTCCAACGTTTTTTTCCTATATAAAACACCTCTGGAGACTCTATCCTTGCAAATACTGGTACAGAATTCCTGGCACAGCTGTGGCTCCCAAAGGATTGGTGGGAAGTGAGGCTTAGTTCCTGACGAGGATCGTGGGGAGGATGTGGAGGAGCAGAGGATCCACCTTGGGAGAAAAAATTATCCCGGCTGTTGGGTTGTCCATGGAACAACATCTATGGGTTCATGGAATGATTTGGTTTGGAAGGCGCCTTCAGAAACCATCCCCGTTCCATCCAGGGACACCTCCCACTGTCCCAGGTGGATCCAAGCCCCAGTGTCCAGCCTGGCCTTGG
>VZTD01005949.1:18466-102309 GCA_013397725.1 Rhagologus leucostigma
CATGGGCAGGGACACCTCCCACTGTCCCAGGTGGATCCAAGCCCCATCCAGCCTGGCCTTGGGCACCTCCAGGGATGAGGCAGCCAAAGATTTTTTGGGAAAATTAAGGTGCCGCTAATGGGATCTGGTCAGTTCCTGCTCGGATTCACTTTTCCTTTAAGATTTATGTTTGGAATCCTTCAGGACCCCCCAGATCTCCCGATACCTCCGGAACGAAGGGAGCTGGATTTAATCCCAGCCTTTTTAAGTCAGCCTGGAACAGATTAATTCAACCTTCAGCTCATCAATGAACAAAACATCAAATTCCTGGACTTTTCCCAAACAACAGCTCCGGAGAAGCATCCCTTGCTCCGAGACATCACTGGTTTTGATTTTGTGGGGAAAAGATTGACTGAGATTTCCCAAAAGAACCCCATTTTTCCTTGTCCTGCTGAAATATCCATCCTTCCAACACCCCCTTCCTGCTTTTGATCCCAGCTGGAGCCGGGAAACACCAAAGAAGCCACAAACTGGGATGGGGGAGGGAGGAAGGGAGCGGGAAAAGGGAATTGAACTTTCCTGAACCACAGCGAACGTTCCCGGGATGAGCTCATTTGATGGATCCATCATGGATGTGCCGGTTCTTCCATCATCCCAAAGGGCTGGAAGGCATCCACAGCTTCCCTTGGAATCTGGCAAAGGAGAGAAGAGATGATGAAGTCATGGGATGATGATGGAGACCGTTCCTGCATTTGGGGTTGGAGAAACCTCAAGGATCAAAGCCCCATCCAGGAATCTCTTCATCCGTGGTTTCCTGAGCTGCTCCTGCCACTGCCATTCCCAGATAATTCCTTTTCATTAAAACAGACCAGGATTATTTTGAACACGCTTTTTCCATGGATAAAATGGGATTAACAAGTTTCCATCTCTTTTCCGGGTGTCCTGTGTTCAGCTGGTCCCTTAAATCCGGGTCCTGTGATGGATCCTCATGGAATGTTGAGGTGCCTCAGAACAAATGGTTCAGCTCCTGCTCAGGTGTTTCATCCCGAGGAAAAGGTGGAAAACACCCTGGAGCCACCCTGAGCTCAGGGAGAGGCAGAAGAGAGGTCCCAAAGAAGTCCCACCTGGACTTCTGGGATACAGGGATGCACCAAGAGCTGCCCTGGGCCAAAATTCACCTGACCAAGCCCAAATCCAGGTTGTCCTACAGGAGCCAGAATTCCGAGCAATCCCATCATTTTCCCATCTCAGTCAGATGGATTATTCCCAATTTGGTCTTGGAAAAATCACTGAGTGCTGAACAAACTCAGCCTGTGGACCATGGAATCATGGAATGGTTTGGGTTGGAATGGACCTTAAATCCCATCCAGTTCCATGGACAGGGACACCTCCCACTATTCCAGGTGGATCCGAGCCCCATCCAGCCTGGCCTTGGACATTTCCAGGGATCCAGGGGCAGCCACAGCTTCTCTGGGAATTCCATGCCAGCCCCTCCCCACTCTCACAGGGAACAACACCTCAGAATCCCGAAAAGATTTCAGTCAGGAAAGCCCTCCAGGATCACCGAGTCCAAGCTGTGCCCGATGCCCACCTTGGCACTGAGTGCCACATCCAGGAATTCCTTGGACACCTCCAGGGATGGAGACTCCAAACCTCCCTGGGCAGGAGTTCCAATATCTAATCACCTTTTCCATGAAGGAATTCCCCCTGATTCCCAACATCACTCAGCAGGATTTGTTCCGAGTCTTCTTCAGCTCCACGTGGGATTACAAAAGCCTCCAAAGAGGAATCCCAGATCCATCTCTTTCCAATGATTCTTTCCCACCTAATTCCTGAGCTTCATTTCTTCCCTGGCCACGGAGAAAACACAAAAAAGGAAAAAGGAGAGGGAAAAAGGTCTCCCAAGCAGCAGCAAGAAAAATGGGAGAGCTTGTCATGGATTTTCCCGGTTGTTGCTCCAAGGCTGGGATTCCAAGTTCATGGAGAGGCCAC
Organism: Rhagologus leucostigma; assembly: GCA_013397725.1. Classification (NCBI taxonomy): domain Eukaryota; kingdom Metazoa; phylum Chordata; class Aves; order Passeriformes; genus Rhagologus; species Rhagologus leucostigma. The sequence continues at coordinate 20,438 of VZTD01005949.1, forward strand.
TGGCACTGACCCCAGTCTGCAGCTAATTCCATCCAGAAACTCCCTGGAAAACTCAGCCAGCTCTGACAGATCTCCGGGATAACTTGAAGCTCCCCCAGCAGATAATGTGAAAAATCTGTTCCAAATCCGATGCACCTGTCGGATTCCACAAAGGCATTCCCCAAAAAAAAGGGATACAAATACAGGGGATGTCACCACTTACGGGATCAAATCCTCCCATCCCAAAGAACTCTGTCCTTGGCATCCCTGGTTTTTCAGAAAAGAATTTTCCCATTCCCATCCTGATCATTTCCCCACCACAAGGAAAGAGATGCTTCCCTTCGGAATACGGCAGGAATTGGGATGAGTGGGATTTTTATCCCCCCTCCAGTAGGTGGTGATGAAATCCAAGGTTAGTTTCCCAACTTCCCAAAACCTGGAATGCTTTGTGTCTGAGTTACCCCCAACTTTTCCACCTGGAAAAGGGGAAAAAAGGCAAAAATAAAGAGAATTTCCAGTGGTTCGGGAAGCCTCCGGATGAAATTCCCACCGATTCCCTGCAGTGACTCCCTGGTTTGGAAAATAAATCAATAAAAAATTAGGGATCGGACACATCCAAATTGGATCATCCGTTCCATCTCTCCATGGATCCCTGCCCCACCAGAAACCATTCCCAACCCATGCCCCTGGAAACCATTCCAAACAAAATGGATTTCATGGATGGCCTAACTCATCATTCCAACCTCATTATTCCATGCTTGGAATGACGTTTCCCTCCACGGCATCGGCACATTCCCTGTTTTTAAACCATTATCATGTCCAAGATTTAGCTGGGATCTCCCATCCAACCAGAATCCCAGGAATCCTGGGCTCCAGCACATGATCCATGGAAATATTTCTTCCCAAAGAAAGCTCTTCCATTATCATTTTTTCTCCCAACTCTCTCCAACTTCTCCGCGTCTTTCCGGGCACAAGTTGAGCAGGAATAAACCCAGGAAGTCAAATTTCCCACGGAATTCCCACTAGTTTAGGCTGCCAAGGTGCCAAACCTTTCCCAAAGGAACCAAATACTTCCCAGGAGGCCAAGATCCAGATGGAACCTCTGGTTTTTCCCAAAAAAACCCTGGATTCCTTCACAGAGCTTGGATGAATGGAGGGAAGGAGCTGAGTTGTGCATTCCAAGGTCATTCCAAGCAGCTGATGTAGGACAGCAAATCCAAAAGTGGGAATTCCCATTGTTTCCTTGACGGATTTTCAGCTTCCACGGCTTTGTGGGAAGATCCCATCTCCCGGAATGAAGGGATGTGGTGGTGGGTGGGATTAATGTGGGACAGATATTGGAGAGCGAAAGAGCGACTTTGGATAAGGCTTTGGAGCTCCAGGAAAAGTGGGAATGGCTTCCCACTGCCAGAGGGCAGGGTTGGATTGGCCACTTTTTAAATCTTGGAATTCCCACTGGATTTAACTTTTGGATTTTCCTTTTTCCCCCTATCTCTCTTTTCCACCTGAAATAATCCCACCGAGTCCCAAACCAGGAATTTTTTTCCTGGATGGATTTAACTCTCCCTGGAATTATTCCCCGGCTCTCTCCTTCTGAACCTGTGGCTTTAGGAAACCTTGGAAACATTTTAATATGGAATTATTATAATTTATAATTCCCTCAACGATGCCCTAGGCAGCAATTCCCAAAAAAAGGGCTTTTCCGTCTCTCCTGGTATTCCTTGGCTCCTTGGCAAGAGCAAGGGGAAACAGAGGATAAATCCTAATATTTAAAAGATTCCTGGACCACAAACCATGGAAAACCTGTGGAAATACATCCTGTTAACTAGAGATAATCCCAATATTTGAGAAGGTTTGATGTGGACATACCACTTTTTATGGCATCACAAGGATGACCGGAAGCCAACTTTTTCCGGAAGAGTTCTTTTCCCTGCACGGAATCTCATCCCAATGGAAAACACCACCACCAGTTCAGTGAGGTCTTTCCACCATGACACGGGATGGGAAGCAGCCTCGGGAGAAGGATTTGGGATGTTGTGGATGAGGCTGGAATGGCCCAGCCCAGACCCCTCCATGCCCTGGGCTGATCCCAGCGTGGGCAGCAGGAAAGGTGGGAATTCTGCCTCTGGGCCCCCTCAGGTCAGACACCACCTGCAGAGCTGCTCCAGCTCCCGGATCCCAAATTCAGAAAGACGTGGAGCTGCTGGAGCAAATCCAGAGGAGGCCCCGGAGCTGCTCCCAGGGCTGGAGCCCCTCTGCTCTGGAGCCAGGCTGGGAGAGCTGGGAATGTTCCGCTGGAGAAGGGAAGGCTCCAGGGAGAGCTCAGAGCCCCTTGCAGGGCCTGAAGGGGCTCCAGGAGAGCTGGAGAGGGACTGGGGACAAGGCCTGGAGGGACAGGACCCAGGGAATGGCTTCCCAGTGGGAAAGGGGAGATTGGGGTGGGATGTTGGGAAGGAATTTGTGTCTGTGAGGGTGGGGAGGGGGTGAAATGGAATTCCCAAAGCAGCTGTGGCTGCCCCTGGATCCCTGGCAGTGTCCAAGGCCAGGTTGGATGCACCTGGGATAGTGGAATTTGTCCCTGCCCATGGAATGGGGGTGGGACTGGATGGGCTTTGAGGTCCCTTCCAAAGCATTCCATGATTCTGCTGGGTCCTAAATCTCAGGATCAGGAAGTGCAGGAGAATTGGAATCAACTCTTGGTGTGGGCTGGGATCATCCCATGCCACTGTGAGATTTAGGGAATTTAGTGCCTGGATTCTCCCTACCTGAGGGAACATTTCCCCTCCTCTAAACTCCTAAAATTCCAGGTGGGTCCAACCTTCTCCTTTCATTCCCAGTCCCATCCTCATTCCTTGAGTCGTGTCTTCCACGATTTTCCATCAGCCTGGAAAAGACTTCCCAGTGTTTCAACTTCCATGGATTTGAGTCGCGTGTCAAAAATCCTCCCCAAAACCTCCCTGCAGTGCTGCTCCCATCCCTTCCCGAATCCCAAAACCCTCCTGTCTTCCTTTAAACCTCCAAAACATTTTGCAGGAATTGCCTCTGGAAGCAAATCTTCTCCAGGCCAGTGGAACTTCCCGTTTAATGAGGAACCGTCTCCATTAGGACCGGGAATTGCTTCCAGTTCCTCCCTTTCCAGCAGCTGCGGAGCTTCCCAGTGGCCACCACCTGCCCCAAGCAGCTGCCTCGACACCTTCCATCCCGGGATGAGGAGCCAACACCTGGAAAACATCATGGATTTACAGTCGGGAACAAGAGGAAAACTCCCTCCATAAAAATGCTTGGGGATGGTCTGGGCTCTTTCAAGTGGCTGATGCAGAAAACATAGTTTTTTAGAGATTTTTCCCCAATTTCTGGGAAGATGGGAGGTTTTGGGAGCTGGGATGGTGGTGGGAAGTGCCCATCAATATCCCGCTCTATCCTGTATCCCTGGAAAAACAGCAGGAAGAGACCGGGGGAATTTTGGCAGGTAGAAATTCCTTAGTTTGGGAATCAAAAATGAGGAGGAATGGGAAAAACTTGGAAGAGGAGATGTTGCTCTGGGAGTATCCCAAGGGTGGGATCTAATCCATTGAATTTTTGGAAATTGTGGAAGAAACTTCCTTGCTTGGGATGAATTCAGCCAGAATTTTAATGGAAATTCCACTTTTCCAAAGATTTTTCCACAAGCCAAAGGTTTTTCCACATGGAATGGAGGCCTTGGAGAGCCCGTGGGATGTTCCAGGTGCTGCTGGCTCTGGGAATCGGGATTTCTCCTGGAATTTTCTCTTGGAAGTGCAACTTCCATAGGCGAGAGGATGAGTTTCCAGCTTGGTTTTCCAGGTGAGGAAAGGGAATTCCTGCCCATTCCCGAGGCATCCTGGGGCAGAGGGAGAAGCTGAGCAGGTTCTTGGTCTGGAAAACAACAGGGTGGATTTGGAGCAGGTTTTTTCCTGCCCTGGATTCTACCCAAGGATGATCCCAAACCAACTGCGGGGCTGAGGGAAACAGGTCATGGAATGCTGGACAAGTTTGGGGTGGAAAGGAACCTTAAATCCCATCCCATTCCCGGCAGAGACACCTCCCACAATCCCAGGGTGCTCCAAGCCCCAGTGTCCAGCCTGGCCTTGGACACTGCCAGGGATCCAGGGGCAGCCACAGCTGCTCTGGGAATTCCAGACCAGCCCCTCCCCACCCTCACAGACACAAATTCCTTCCCAACATCCCACCCCAATCTCCCCTTTCCCACTGGGAAGCCATTCCCTGTGTCCTGTCCCTCCAGGCCTTGTCCCCAGTCCCTCTCCAGCTCTCCTGGAGCCCCTTCAGGCCCTGCAAGGGGCTCTGAGCTCTCCCTGGAGCCTTCCCTTCTCCAGGGGAACATTCCCAGCTCTCCCAGCCTGGCTCCAGAGCAGAGGGGCTCCAGAATCCTGGAATGGTTTGGGTTGGAAGGGACCTTAAATCCCATCCCATTCCACCCCATCAGTGAGCAGGGACATCTCCCACTATCCCATGTTTTTCCAAATCCCTTCCAACCTGGCCTTGGAGACTTCCAGGGATGGAACGGCCACAGCTTCTTAACAGTGAACCTTAATTAGAACAATCTTGTTAATTTTAACACTCCAGAGGTTCCTGCCCGGATTCACCGAGGATTTCATGGAGGTCCAGGAAATACCTGGGACTGAGATCCATGTGGAATGTGCCTTTCATTCCCACCAGGATGGTTCAGAGCTTTTCCAAGCCGGGAGGGAAGAGCAGCGATATTCCCATGGGAGCCCCAACATTCCTGCTGCAGGAGGTCCAGGATGGATCATGTTAGGGACAGGAACTCCTGGAGAACATTCCTGGTCGGAAAGGAGCTCAAAGGATCCTCAGAGACAGAATTTCGGGGAAAACAAAACACAGATGGCATGATCCAAACCTTAATCCTGGAAAACTACGATGAGTTATCCCTGAACCTTGGATATGGCGGGAATAGAGCAGCTGATTTCTGGGATGGAATTCCCTGCTCTCCTCTCCTTGCTGCCGAATCTCGGCTTTTCCCTGCTTTTTTTACCACTAAATATCCCAAAATAAAATGGAAATGGGGGAGGAGCTGCCCCATGATGCCATTTTTCCACCCATTTTTCCGCTCCCTTTCCCACCTGGAGAAGCTGCCGGTGTTCTCCGAGCTTTTTGTGGGAGGAAAGGAGCACTGGGTGGGATTTCTCCGGGTGGAAATTGGCACTGGAAGAGGAACTCCACCCTTCCAGAGAAGATTTTCCTTGGATTAATGCGATTCCAGCCTCTCTGTCCCCATCCGTGATAATTTTGGGGCCAATTAGGCCTTTTATCCTTGGGATTTCACCAAGGAAAAGGAATTCCAGAAGAATTGAGGAGGGATTCGTGGTCCTGGTTGGAGGCTATGGGTCTGGGATTCTCCAGGTGTTTTTTAAGGAGCAAGAGGATCCTGAAACTCCAAGTTTTCCCAGGATACCTTTATTAGGCACTATCCAGATAACTCTGGGATGGAGAGGAAAACAGGGAATTACTTTCAGCATGGAGGAAGCAGCAGAGGAGCTTTGGGAATTCCCATTTTTATAGGCTGTCCTCCCAAAATTCCAGAAATCCAGTGTGGGATTCCCGTGGAATCCTTTCCCTCTTGGAGCGGAAAAATCCCCCAAAACACAAAGGAAATTTGGGAATGAGCTGCTGATCCATGGATTCCCAGCAGCACTGAGGTTTGGGATATTCCATGCTGAAATCTTCACGGAATAGTTGATCCCTAAGGATCGTTTAATTCCAGCCCTCCTTCCACTGGCAAGGACAGCTTCCCAAACCATTCCATGGTTCCATGATTCCATGTCCCCTTTCCCTCATGGCAAAATTTGTATCCCTGGCAGGACCTTTTCCCTCGTCACGGAACTGATCCCATCCCAAAGCTGCTCCCACCCGTTCCCAGGTGTCCACCCGGATTTCCCAGAGATTAGAAAAGGAATTAAAGGAATTCCAAGAGTTTTTAGGCTCCCAGGCTTTTCCACTTAACCCTTTCCTCGCCCTTCTGGTTTTCCAAAGCCGAATCCACGTTTTCCAATCTTTGCCTCTCCTGGATCCTCTCATTGCTGCTACTCAAATCCCTCCGATTTCCCTCATTTTCTTTTCCTAGGAATTCTGAGAGTGCCACGTTCTCCCAAATTCCCAGGCTGCCCTTCCAGGACCTTTGGGCCGTCCCACCCTAGGGAATGCTGCAGATCTTGGAATGTTTCACTTGAAATCTCTTCCAAGAAATCCCAAGAGGGTTTTTTTTTTCTATCCTTGATTTTGTTCCATCCCTAAAAATTGGGAACAAAGAAAATCCCTTGTTCCTCTCCTTTATCTCCAGGACAGATGGATTTCGGGAACATCCCAATCCTTGCATCCACAGCTTTTGGGGATGGATTCAGGGATGTATTCCCAAAGTTCCCCACCCAGCTGCGTGCCAGCACGGGACTGGAAGCTGTAACAGCGGGAAAAGCTGTTCCTGGAGTTAATGATTCCCTGGAATCTGAGCTGCCTGCAGGCATCTGGCAACTCCAACTCCGAGGTGTAAAACCGGAGGAAAACTCCGGGAAAAACACTGGGATGGGGGGGTGTAAATGCCTTTTTTATCCTGGGTTTTTTTTCCCCTGCTGTTCTGTCTACCAGCTTTATTCCCAGCTTTTTCCGGGCTGCTCCCGCTTCCTGCTGCACAGAAGGGACCTGGAGCAGCATCCCAAAAAAAAAAAAAACAGGGATGTGACAAAATCAGGGATGTGGGGTTGGGTTGGTTTTTTTTTTTTTATAGCGTCCCTTTAATTTGAATCCCGGTGGGAATGAGGGGGATGGGAGAAAATGAAGGGATTTTGGGAGCTGATAAATCTGCCAGAGAATTTATTTGATCTTTGAACCCTCGTCTCCCTCGGAGCCGGATCCGGGGGCCTGGAAAAGCAATCAGCGGGAATATCAAATCCTAATGAGGCCTGGGCTTGATCCCCGTGCTCCAGGTGAAAATTCCAGCGGCTGGCAGGGAATCAGAGCCCTTGGAAAACTGGGAAATGTGTGGAGATAGCGGAGGAGGATGGACGGAGTCGCTGGGGCTTCTCTGCTGATGCTCCGGCCTTTGTGCTCCTGGTCTTTCCTTTGAAAATCCCATTGGGATTCCACAATATCCTGCTGCAAATGATTTGCTCCGAGGAAAACCCCAGAGCTTTCCTTGGATTTAGCATCTCCCTGCTTGGAATTCTCTGACCTGGTCAGGGAGAGGTGTTCAAATGTCCCTGCCTGGCTTTGGAGCACAATTCCCATGACCTGTGCTTTTTTCCCAAGTTTATTGGGAAAAACTGAGGGAATTTTAGGGTCTGGAGGGGAAAGCAGAGGATGAGTGACTGAGATCCCTTGGAATGTTCACCTGGAGGCAGAGACTCACCAGGATCTGGACCTTCTCCGGAGGGGCAGCTCCGATTTCTGGGATCGGCCACAGGAGATGGATGCTGGAATATCCAGAGGGATCCGTGTGCCACGCCCGAAGCTTCCCATTGTTTCCAAGCTTCCGGCCTTGCTTGGAAACGATCCCAGCTCCCGAGATCCCGCTTTTCCCTGACATCTCCTTGGAGCGTGCTTCAAGTCCTGGAGGAGCTGGATGCTTCCAGGGCTGGAGTTTTCCCATAAATTCGGCTTGGGCTGCGAACCAAGTGAAAATTCCCAGAAGCAGCCGTGAGTTAGGGTTTTCCAGAGCCTTTGGAGAAGGGAATGGTGCTCCTGGATTTGTATGGGGAATGGTCCATCCTGGCTCTTTGGATCTTCCTTGTCCCAAATCCCTCTCCAGCTCTCCTGGAGCCCCTTTAGGCCCTGAAAGGGGCTCTGAGGTTTCCCTGGATTTTTCCCTCCTCCAGGTGAACATTCCCAGCTCTCCCAGCCTGGCTCCAGAATCCTGGAATGGTTTGGGTTGGAAAGGAACTTAAATCCCATCCCATCTCACCCCATTCCATGGGCAGGGACACTTCCCACTATCCCAGGGTGCTCCAAACCCCCTCCAACACGGCCTAGGGCAATTCCCAGGGTCGGGAATACGTGGATAGATAAGACTGGACAAAATTCCTGCCAGGAATGAGTGGTACCAGCAGCTGAGAATTCCAGGAGCGGCTTCATCCCCTTGTAACGCCGACACGGGATCCAAATCCACGGATTCAGGTGCATCCACATCTATGGATCATCCCCATCCCATCCCACAGCAGGAACTGACACCTTTTCCAGAACTTTTCCACACTATTTAAGGCTCAAAACCCCTGGGTGAGTCCTTACCCCAAAAACCCAGGAGAAGGAAAAAGCTCTTCCCGCTTTTTTGAGAAAAAGCTGGAATTCCTTCCATCGCCTCCCTCTCCTCATCCAACCTACCTTTAAAATCCCAAATTCCCGGCCCGTCCTTAAATATCCTCCCCAGTTTCCCACTTCCAATCATTCCTGGGATCATCAGGAGTTGATCAAGCTCAGCTGCTCCAGGGGGTTTTCCCTTGGAGCACCCAGGGTTGGAGGAGAAGCTGGGAATGGGAAATCTCCTCCTGGAACGGGGTCAAAGTGGGAAAAATTCACTTCCAGGGATTGTGTTCGCTCCAGGGAAGGAGACTTTGGGAATGAGAAGGAGACCTTGAAGGGCTTTTGGGAAGTGTGGGGGGGAAATTGATATAAAAAGGGATTAAATTGATGTATAATGGGATTAAACTGATATAAAATGGGATTAAATTGACAGAAAAAGATGAAATTGACATAAAATAAGGTGAAATTGATATAAAATGGGATAAAATTACCATGAAATAAGACAAAATTAATTAAAAAGGGATAAAAATATAAAAAGGGCTGAAATTGCCATAAAAAGGGGCGAAATTAATATAAAAAGGGATAAAATCTATGTAAAAAGGGATAAAATTGGTATAAAATGGGGTGAAATTTGTATAAAAAGAGGAGAAATTAATATAAAAAGGGATAAAGTGTGTATAAAATCAAGCAAAATTAATACAAGAAAGGTACAAAATCGATGTAAAATGGAATTAAATTGATATAAAAAGTGATAAAGTTGATATAAAATGGGGTGAAATCTATATAAAATGGGATAAAATTGATATAAAATGGAGTGAAATTAATATAAAAAGGAGAGAAATTAATATAAAAAGGGATAAAACTAATACTAAAAGGTATAAAATTAATTTAAAAAGGGATAAAAGTGCCATAAAATGAGGTGAAATTGATATAAAATGGGGTGCAACTGATGTAAAAAGGAACGAAATCGGTATAAAAAGAGGTGAAATTGATATGAGGTGAAATTAATATAAAAAAGGGATAAAAGTGATATCAAATGGGATAAAATTGATATAAAATGAGGTGAAATTAATATTAAAAAGGGATAAAATTTATATAAAACAGGGTGGAGTTAATACAAAAAGGGATAAAATTTATATAAAACAGGGTGAAATTAATATAAAATAGGGTGAAATCTATATGAAATGGGATAAAATTGATGTGAAATGGGGTGAAATTAACATTAAAAGGGTTGAAATTGATATGAAATGGGATAAAATTGATATAAAACAGGGTGGAGTTAATATTACAAGGGATAAAATTTATATAAAACGGGGTGAAATTGATATAAAAAGGGATTAAATTAATATAAAATGGAGCTCTCCCAGCCTGGCTCCAGAGCAGAGGTGCTCCAGAATCCTGGAATGGTTTGGGTGGGAAGGGAACTTAAATCCCATCCCATTCCCACCCCGTCCATGGGCAGGGACACCTCCCACTGTCCCAGGTAGATCCAAGCCCCAATGTTCAGCCTGGCCTTGGGCACTTCCAGGGATCCGGGGGCCGCATATTTAAACCAGTCTGAGCCATATTCCAGCAGAAATATTCCCAAATTTTCCCAGGTAACTTCACCACCTTTCAAACTTGCCAAGATCTTGCCAGGCAGGGATTGGAATTCTGCCGACTTCCATCACGAGATGATTCCACAGAGAATCCCAGAAGCAGGACACGTTCCTCTGGAGATCCCTGGAGCCCACTCCCTGTTCCCAGCCCTGCTCCCATCAGAGTGGGATGGGGATGGCAGGAAGCCGGAATTCCCTGCTGGATCACCGCTCTGCATCTCTCCGTTGGCAGCTGTTTGGAAAAGCTGGGGAAGCATGGAGACCTTCCCAAGATTTGAGTCAGATATTCCCACATGGAGGTTGGACAGCTCCGGAATCCGGGGTGCCTCAGTGGCCTTTTCCAAGGAAATCAACATCCCGCCTCATCCAAATTCCAGGAATTTCTCCACCCTCACTTGACTTCCCTGTTCCTCTGTAAAGCAAAGAAATAACTGGAATTGCTCCCCAAAACACCCAGCATTGAAAAAATGGGATAAACAGGAGAGGGTGGGAATGACTTCGGACATGAAATTCCAGGTGTTAACCTGGAATTAGCCAGCCTGGATGCTTTTCCAGGGAAGGCAAACCTTGGGATATGGTTTTTATTTCCTTGACAGATTTGTTGGGAAAAAAATAGAAAATTAAAAAAAACCCCAACTCCTTGATTTTTCCATCCGAGCCAGGATGAGAATTCCCAAGCTCTCCATAAATGTTTTACGTGGAGAAAAAAAATCTATTTTTAGTTCTGCTCCGTAAAAACGTAGGAAAAGGAATTGGATTGTCCCGCTTGGAGCTGAGACTTGTTTTCCCTTCTAATTCCTTTCCCTTTCCACGCTGGGAAGGGTCAGGCACGGTTCAGGAATATCCAGTCCAGGCTGGATTTTCCAGTGCTCCTCAGCGGGAAGCTGGGATTCTTCCCTGATTCCCAGATCCACAAATAACATCGATTTCTTCCCTAATTTCCAGCACCGGCCTGTTCCAAGAAAAAAGTGGCACCGGGACAAGGGAGAAATGAATCCAAGGACGGTCCCAGAATATCTGCTACTGCTCGTTCCTGGATTTCTGACAAAAAACTCCAAACTTCCATGAAAATCCCTGGATGTGGTACTGGGTGGGAATCGATCCCAGTTGGATTTGATGCTCTTGGAAGACTTTTCCAAGGGGAGTTTGATCCATGGTGAGAAAAACGGGAATGGGATCATGGAGGGCTTGGATTCCGATGGCGCTCGGGGATGGAAGGAAGATGATCCAGGCAGTTGGAAAATCAGGAAAAAGGCGGATTTGGAGCTGTAAATGTGGAATCACCATCCCAAGGATTTGGGGTGGGACATCCCTTGGAAGGCTCCCTTTCCGTCATTTCTCCACCTGCATTTCCCAGCCCCCTGCTTGGAATTTTTTCCATTTTCCACAAAAAGCTGCGTTTTTCCGATGGCGTTCAGCCAAAGAGGCCGAATCCCTGCAAATTCCAATCCCAAAAAAAGAGGATTTGACACCATCAAGGCAAATCTTCCAGCAGTTTTCCCATGGAATTCCAGAAATTCCTTAAGGACAGGTTCAACCATTCTTTGGTACTTACTGGTCTCTTAATCCAAAATTAATCCAGGAGGGAAAAATCTCCCAGTTATTCCTGCTAAAATCTGATATCCAAGGATGCTCCAAATCCGCTGGAATTCTCAAATCCGGGGAAGGCTCTTTGTTCCCAGCATTCCCCGCTAAGAGCAGATCCAGACAGAGCAGCGGGATCTGAGGAGGGATAAAGCAGGTGAGGAATAAAATCATGGAATCATTGAAGCTGGAAAACGCCCAAGTCCGATCCTTGGGTTGAGAAGAGGAAATTTGGGATACTGGGAATGGCTGGGAAAGGAACGCTGGGACAGGGAATAGGAAAAGGACATGGAAACGAGGAATTGGAGCTTTTGGGAACAGGGATGAGCCAAGGGAGCAGATGTTGGGATGGGCTCGGGAAGAAGGGAGTTGGATAAATCCCAGGAAAAGTATTCCTGAGATGGATCCACACTTGGATAAACTTTTGGGAGGGCTCAGCAAATCTTGGATACGGAGCGGGGATTCTGGAGGGAACACGGAATGCTCAGGGATCCCCCATCCTCCCTTCCCAAGGAAATTCTTTGGAAAACACTTTAAAAAATCCATGGATTGGTCCCGATTATTTGAGCCTGTGAGAAAATTGACCGGATCCCACTTTTTTCAGTTTCCAAAGGAAAAGAGGAATCTCCTCTCCTTTCTTTTTTAGATCTCTCTTCCTTCTAATTCCTTGGAAAGAAGGAAGTGAAAATATTGGGATGTCTCCAACAGGAGCTGGAAAGGGAATCCCTGGAAAAGCTCTGAGGGATCAAAGGATTCAGAATTCCATAGGGTCCTGTCCCTGGCTATTCCCTGATATTGGACTTTCATCCATGATCCAACATCCTGACCTCAGCAGGGAATGGGAATTTCTGCTCGGAATCCTCTTGGCTCCGGTTGTCCCATCTGGAGAAGATTTTCCAGGATTTTCCACGATTCTTCTCTCCTATCAGCCTCGCAGCCTTTTTCCAGCCTGGCAAAAAAACCTGGGAATGTCTTCAAGTGGAAATTTTAGAGGGAATATGGAGAGGAGATCCTTGAAGGGGCTGAGGACGTAGGATTTTCCAGGAGGGATATTGGGATAAGTTTTTTTCGGGAGCCTCAGATGACGGGGATTGGGAAGGGTCTCTGGCTGTTCCAGGGGGATTTGTCACATCCTGGAAAAACCTGGAATGGGATATTATGGATTAGGCTGATTCTGGCCTCATCTGCAATGGAAGGGCTCCCTCTGGTGCTGCCTGGAATTCTCACTTTTCCCGTTTTTCCTCCTTTTCCAGGAGAATCACCCTTGCTGCTCCAGAGGGAAGGACAAAGCTCATCCCGACTCTTTTCCAGAGCCAGGAAAACCGAATTCCTCCTTGGAATATCCCAATTGTCCATGGACACCCCAAGAGAGGCCAAAATCCCAGGAAATCTTCCCTGGAAGAGCAGGGCAGTGATCCCATCTCAAAGAGTGTTACAGAATTCCAGGTTTGGAATCCATCCAAGGAATTTTGTCTGTGTCCAGCAGGATGGGACCTGAGTTGGGAAATGTCCCTGGGCACCAAAACCAGTATCCCACATTTTTTTCATCCCAGTCTTTTTCCAATGGGAGCTGGAGATTTTCCCTCCGGAAAACGAGGGAAAAGCTCCAGGGAGGATTTTTGGGATGGAGCAGTTCCAGAGCTGCTTCCTTGGCCACGGGATCTTCTCCAAGGGCAACCTGTGGATTGAGGAGATTCCTGCCCTCTGAAAGAGGAGTTATCCGAGGTTTTTGTGGGATGCAGGGATAAGGGAAGTGTCCTGCAAAAGGCCATCCAAGAAAAGTGTTCTCGGAAGGTTCCAGGGAAATCTTGGAGCCCTTTCCCGAGCCTAAAGGGGCTCCAGGAGAGCTGGAGAGGGACTGGGGACAAGGCCTGGAGGGACAGGACCCGGGGAATGGCTTCCCAGTGGGAAAGGGGAGATTGGGGGGGGATGTTGGGAAGGAATTTGTGTCTGTGAGGGTGGGGAGGGGCTGGTCTGGAATTCCCAGAGCAGCTGTGGCTGTCCCTGGATCCCTGGAAGTGTCCAAGGTCAGGTTGGACACGGGGGCTTGGAGCAACCTGGGATAGTGGGAGGTGTCCCTGGATGGGCTTTAAGGTCCCTTCCCACCCAAACCAGTCCGGAATTCCATGATTCCATGAAAGGTTTTTCCCTCCTGCAGTTCCTGGTATCCCCCTCAGAACGATATTAATGGGAATTATCCCGTTCCCGTCCCTTTAAATCCTGCTGCCATCCACAGCCATAATTAATCCACGGAATTTCTCCCCATCCAGCACATTTCTCCCTGCCCAGACGAAGCAGGAATCAGGATTTTTCCAAGACCTCTCCGAGTGCTCCATTCCCTAGGCCTGGCCAGGATTCCAGGTTTTTCCAGTTGCTTTTGTAATCAGGAGAAACTTAATTAAAAGAAAAAAAAGAACCAAGGAATAAAAGCTGAAACAAACAAACAACAAAATCCTGCGGGAATTCTCAAATCCTCCTTTGCCACGTTGGTTTTGGGAGGGGAAAAAGGAATTTTGCCGGGATGGAGCCGTTCCCTTCCACATCTGGGACGCATCCATCCCAACAGCTGCTCCATTGGAGCACCTCTGATCCCTGGGGCTTCCCAGGCCCCTTTCCCAGCTATTTTAGGAGGGAATGTTTTGCCCGGCACCCCCATGGAGCCTTCCCGGGAAAAGGAGGGAATAACCTAGGGCTTTGGATGGATGGAAAACCGAAGGCAGAGCTCGGGATTCATGGAATCATGGAATGGTTTGGGTGGGAAGGGCCTTAAAGATATTCTTGGGATGGGCAGGGACACTTCCCACTATCCCAGGTGGATCCAGCCTGGCCTTGGACACTGCCAGGGATCCAGGGGCAGCCACAGCTGCTCTGGGAATTCCAGACCAGCCCCTTCCCATCCTCACAGCCAGGAATTCCTTCCCAAGATCCCACCCCAATCTCCCCTTTCCCAGTGGGAAGCCATTCCCTGTGTCCTGTCCCTCCATGCCCTCTCCAGTTTCTTCCAGTTGGACTCCGCACAGGATCCAATCCCAATCCTTGCAGCCTCCTGTCCCAATGGTTAATGGCTCCTGCCTTTGGAAAAGTGAAAGAGCTTTATTCCCTCCTGGAATTCCGAGCTGGACTGAGCAGAGCACGTTCCTTTTTTATTCCCACCTTTCACATCTGCTCTGGGAAACTCCGGCTGGGCTGGGGCGGGATCTAAACCCAGCCTAAAGCCAGGGCTAAAGCCAGGCCTAACCTCCCACTGGCCTGCATGGAAATTCCACGACTTGCTCCCTCACACCTGCGAAATTCCTCCTTGGAATGGCCCATCCTGGTTTCACAGTCCCATCCGAAGGGAGGACATGGAATTCCAAATTCTCGCAAAACCTCCCCATTTTCCAGACACAAAGAGGGGATTTAAGCTTTCCCTCACCCAGAAAGAGGGAAAAGTGGAATTGAGAGCAGGGAACAAAGCTGTCATTCCTCACTTTTGCTCCATGGATTTCCTTTCCGGCTTTAAGGAAACCCCGGAATTGCTGTTTTCCGACTGACCACGGGCACAGCTGAGCAGAATTCCCTCCAAATTGCAGGAAATGTTTTTCTGGGATGGAGCTAAGAGTAAGTCAGCAAACTCTGCCTCCCACCCGGAGCCACTGACCTCGGAGTTACCCGGGAATGTTGTCCTGAACCCCGGCTCTGGAGTGGCTCCTCTGGGATTTGCCGGCTGCAGGCTGGTGTGGATGTTGGGAATGTGGGATTTTCCCTGCCTGGAGCAGGGATGGTTCCTGAGGTGCTGATGCAGCGTTCTGGGGAGCACACGCCCACCTCGGAGGCGGTGTTTCCATGGGATTGCCGTGTCTGTGTTTTCCTTGGATTTCCATCGGGGGAACAACCACCCAAGGTTGGATAAGGCCTGGATAAACCTGGGATAGTGGGAGGTGTCATTGCTCATGGAAAAGGTGGAATGGGATGGGATTTAAGGTCACTCCCAACCCAAACTATTCNTCCCTGGGAGCGTCCAAGGTCAGGCTGGACACTGAGGCTTGGAGCACCCTGGGATAGTGGGAGGTGTCCCTGCCCATGGATGGGGTGGCACTGGATGGGATTTAAGGTCCCTCCCAACACAAACCATTCCATGATCTTATGAGGGAGATGGAAAATTCTCCTCAGGCAGCCTGAAGTCCCAAAAAGGAAGCAGCACATCCAGGGAATCCCAGAACTCCCACACCGAGCCGGAGCTGGGCTCACACCCCAGACCAGGACCTTTCCATCCCATTCCATCTCGAGCCGGGATGCGCAGGGAAAAACTCTCCATGGGACATCATTCTGCCTCGAAAAGCCGAATCCATCCCTGAGAAGGGGGAAGGGAAAACCTCGGAGGGAGAAACGCTCGGAGAGGTTTTCAACGAGACGCCCTCGTTCCTTTGGCTAAAAATAAATCCATGGAGCACAAAAAAGCTCT
The DNA here is from genome assembly GCA_013397725.1 of Rhagologus leucostigma. NCBI lineage: Eukaryota > Metazoa > Chordata > Aves > Passeriformes > Rhagologus > Rhagologus leucostigma. Next base: position 36,329 of record VZTD01005949.1, read on the forward strand.
CAGGGGCTCACAGGTGCTCAGAGCCTGTTGAAATTTTCCGGGAATTGCTTCTTTTCCGTGAAAATGGGATAAAAATCCATCCAGGGCACGGAAGAGCCCTTGAAAAACACCCACGGAGCAGAGACATCCTGCCTGAGCTTGGATGAAAAGTCATTGATTGGAGATTTCTTCCCGTTTTCCCTCTTGATCCATGGAAAAAGTGGCTCCTTTGACGTGTTTGTCAATGCCTCGGGAAGAGGGAATGAGCGCAATTAGCTCGGGAATTGTTTTGGAATAAAGGTCGGCTCGTTAGCACACGTAATTAATTCCCAAGTGGTTTTTCCAGGAGCTCTCCAGGCTCAGCCAGGTGAGGAGGGGGAAGGAGGGAATTGTGGGAATTGTGGCTTCTCCGGTGCCTCCGGCACGAAACGGATCCGGAATTGTCCTCTTGGAGCAGCTGCACGAGGCAACACCGGGGGCAGCTGTGGGGTTGCGAAAATTTCCGGGTTTTCATAGAATCCTGGGAAAGTTTGGGTTGGGATGGATTTAAAGCTCAGCCAGATCCACCCAGGGACAAATTCCACCGTCCCAGGCTGCTCCGAGCCCCAGTGTCCAGCCTGGCCTTGGACACTCCCAGGGATCCAGGGGCAGACACAGCTGCTCTGGGAATTCCATTCCCAGGAATTCCTTCCCAACATCCCACCCCAATCTCCCCTTTCCCACTGGGAAGCCATTCCCTGNCAGGAGGATCCAAGCCCAAATTTCCAGCCTGGCCTTAGACACTTCCAGGGATGAGACATCCACAACTTCTCTGGGAATGGTCAACCATGAGCCCCCCAAATGCATTTTTTTCCCCCAAATCCCTGTTTTTTCCCCTCATTCCAAGCCCAAACCTTATCCATGTGCACCACCAAGAAAACCAGGATCCAAAATATTCCGGCATGTCCATCCCTTCCACATGGCCACGGGATATGAGACAAACAGAAGCCAGACTGGGAATAAACGGGAAAACAAGGGGGAATGTGGATTTTAGGGCAACAAATGTTATTTGTTTACCTTCCCTGCCAGTAAAATTCCCAACATGGAAATAATGAAGGGAGCTGGGAAATCAAATCACTCGGAATCACCAAGCTCGTAAAAAATTATGAGCCCAGAAACAGAAGGATTGGAGGGAAAAAAGGGGAAAAATGGTGGAAAAAGCCAGAGGAGTTTTTGTCTTCAGCTGGATTTTTATTTGGGAATTAATGGGGGTCGCGTCAGGGCATGGAAATCCCATAAACCGGAGCAGAGACAGGAAAGCTCTTCCTGATGAAGGAGTGGAGCTGGAATGGGGGCAAAAAAGCAGGAAAGGGTTGTTGGGAAAGCTGGGGATTTAGCCAAAAAAAAAACTGGAATTCCAGAGAGAAGCAGGGTCCTGGATTTTTAAATCCCAAATCCAGCAGGAACAGACGGCGCCCGACCACGGCCTTTTGTTCCACACTGATTTTGTCCCGCAGATTCCGGGTTTTCCTAAGGACTGCAAGACTCCTGTCTGTCACTCCAAGTGATCTTGGGATGAAAGCTCGATTTTCCAGCAGAATTGCCACACTTGGAAACGCAGGAATGAGGATTGAGTGCTGATGGGAGTTCCCTCTCAGGCCCTAAACTGGGATGTGGATCCATAACAAGGAAAAGCTGGAATTGTGGAAGAGGTGGAAGATCCTTTGATTTCCAGCACTTTCACTGAATTTTTGGTTGGGATTCGGGATTTTGGGGGTTTTTTCGGTTGGGATATTTTCTTTAATGCCGGAATATGGAGACCCCAAATTCATCCCAAGCTCCATCAGCGCTCCTGAAAAACCTTTTCCAGAGCCCAGCTTTTCCCAAGCCTCCTCATGGATATTTTAGGAGCAAAGATCAGGATTTAGAGTGGCCGTCCAGGGGCTGCTCCTGTTTTTTTTTTTCAGGACAGGGATGTTCAGAGGGATGGAGCAGCTCTGCTGTGGGAAAGGCTGGGAGAGCTGGGAATGTTCCCTTGGAGAAGGGAAGGCTCCAGGGAGAGCTCAGAGCCCCTTGCAGGGCCTGAAGGGGCTCCAGGAGAGCTGGAGAGGGACTGGGGACAAGGCCTGGAGGGACAGGACACAGGGAATGGCTTCCCAGTGGGAAAGGGGAGGTTGGGGTGGGATGTTGGGAAGGAATTCCTGGGAATGGAATTCCCAGAGCAGCTGTGTCTGCCCCTGGATCCCTGGCAGTGTCCAAGGCCAGGCTGGATCCCCCTGGGATAGTGGGAGGTGTTCCTGGATGGAACTGGACGAGCTTTTAAATCCTTCCCATCCCAACCTATTCCATGATCCTGGTTTTTTTTTCTCCTGGGATGAAAGAACCTCTCCAGAGGTACAAATGGCACCAGGGAGCTGCTCCTGCTCCCAAAACCTGGATGCTCCGGATCTGATGAGCTCCAGGTGACTCTTCCCAACCCCATCAGGGTGAATCCCCTCTCCAGGGGCTGGAGAAGGAGCCATGGAATTAATACCCAGCAGGAATCTGGCCTGTGGATCAGGGAAACTGTGGGAAACCACCTGGATTTTGGTGCTGTTTCGGGAGAAACTTCCCAAAAATCCTTCCCACTATCCCACCCAACCTTGCCCTCTGGCAGCGAGAAGCCATTCCCAATTTTCCTGTTGCTCACCAGTTACAATCCCATAAATCAGCTCTTTTCCCACAAAGCTGCACATTCCACCTGAATCCGGACCCAAAGATCTTTTCCCGCCTCTGGATCATATCCCGCCTTCCCAAAAATCGGCTTTTGGGTGCCCTTTTCCCGGTTTTTATGCCAAGGGAGCACCTTGGAATTCCAGGGGATTGACATGGACAAATTCCCAGCGCAGTTAAATAAATCCCATCACGGATTCTTCCCCGGAGCACAGGGCTCCATCAGCAATGCCATTTTTCCAAAGAAAAATCCTGGATTTCTCACTCCCAGAATGGAACCTCAGTTTAAGTGACTTCCAGCTAAAGCCAGGAATGGGAGATGCAGATTTCCAATCCCTTCGGGAATACCACGGCTCTGGGTTATCTCCTGCCGAGATTTCTCCCCTCCTCTGCTCCAAGGAGCTCGGAATTCCCTCCTTTCCACCCATCCAGGCTTCTGGAACAGCGGCAGAGTCTCCTTTTCCAGCACTTCTATTTTTGTGGCTCCTGAGTCCAAGGAATAAAAGCCCAGCTGGAAAACCAGGAAAGAAGGAGCCAAGCAGACTTTGGGCTCCAATTTAGGCAGAAAAACCTCTTGGAAATTGATTCCAGACCTGGAGCGACCGGGATGAGGGAACAGCTGCCACCAGCCCGGCTCCGAGTGCATCCAGATGTGCCACCACCCCCGCTCCCTCACTCTTCCCACCCTCCCTGTGTTCCCAGAGCCAGAAAAAACCTGGGATTAGCCGTGGTGACAGGATGGATGGGTTGCTGCTGCTTCCCGACCTCTGGAGAAGGGATATTTTTGGGTGTCGGGAATGTCCTGACGGCTCAGGGTTGTGACGTCACCGTCAGCTGATGGATCCCGGCTTCCAGGAGTTCAGGAGGCCAGGTTGGAAAAGGCTCGGAGAAATCTGGGATAGTGGAAGGTGTCCCTGCCTTAATGGGATTTAAGGTCCAGTCTGGGACCAAAAATCCCAGTCTGGGATTTTAGGATTCTTTGATTTTCCAAAACTTCCCTGCGGGTGGTGCTGAAGGATCCCTGTGAAGCCACCTTGGATTGAATCCCCCTGCTCCCTCTGAGAGCACCTGCAGCCCCTTCCAGGTCTGGAATCCTGCAGCAGGGAGAGCTTTGACTTGGAATCCTGGAATGGTTTGGGTGGGAAGAGACCTTAAATCCCACAGATCCAACCTCATCCATGAGCAGGGACACCTTCACTATCCCAGGTGGATCCAAGTCCCGATGTCCTGGACACTGCCAGGGATCCAGGGGCAGCCACAGCTGCTCTGGGAATTCCAGACCAGCCCCTCCCCACCCTCACAGAGAGGAATTCCTTCCTGATATCCCACCCCAGTCTCCCCTATCCCACTGGGAAGTCATTCGCTGTGTCCTGTTGCTCCTTGTAAGTGGGAGTAGGGAGAGGAAGGTGCTGCAGAGGGGCTTGGATTTAACACATTCCCGCTATCCAAGGCCCGGCAGTGGGAGAACAATTCCCTGGAGCAGGAGCAATGAAAGGTTATGAGCTCGGTTTTCCCACCTGGCCAGGAGAGCTCCTTTGATGTTAATCCATGGATTTCCCATAAATTGTTATTGGAAAACCGGCTGCCGGCTGTTGCTCAGGCTCCATGGGGTGTGGAAAAGCAGCGCTGTCCCAATTCCTTGCTGTTGGTGGGATCCTTGGAGCAGGGAGATGCTGGATTGGTCCACCGGAGAACCACCTGATCCAAGGGATTGGTTTGGGAATGTGTTGGGAGCTGCAGAGAGCTGGCGAAGGAGGCAGCTACAAATCCCATCCAACCTTGGACACTGCCAGGAATCCAGGGCCCGCCACAGCTGCTCTGGGAATTCCAGACCAGCCCCTCCCCACCCTCACAGACACAAATTCCTTCCCAACATCCCACCCCAATCTCCCCTTTCCCACTGGGAAGCCATTCCCTGGGTCCTGTCCCTCCAGGCCTTGTCCCCAGTCCCTCTCCAGCTCTCCTGGAGCCCCTTCAGGCCCTGCAAGGGGCTCTGAGCTCTCCCTGGAGCCTTCCCTTCTCCAGGGGAACATTCCCAGCTCTCCCAGCCTGGCTCCAGAGCAGAGGGGCTCCAGAATCTTGGAATGGTATGTGTTAGAAAGGACCTTAAATCCCATCCCATTCCACTCCATCCATGTTCAGGGACACCTCCCACTATCCCAGGTGGATCCAAGCCCCAGTGTCCAGCCTGGCCTTGGACGCTTCCAGGGATCCGGGGCAGCCACAGCTTCTCTGGGAATTCCATTCCAGTGCCTCCCCACTCTCACAGCCAAGAATTCCTTCCCAGTTAATGGCTTTGAACCACTTCGGTTCATTCCATTCCGTTTCTCCCGGTTTTGAGGCCTCCCCGGTGGCACCTGTAGAAGAAGGATCTCCATCCCTATTCCCAGGCAATCCATTCTAGGGAAATTAAAATCCACATTTCCCTGTACAAGGTCAGGATATTTCAATCTTGGAATTCTGGATTCTCCATTTCCTCCAGGTGAGGAAGAAGCCAATATTTCTAAAAGGGCTTTTCCATGCCCGGGATGTGGGAGCAGGGAAGCCGTGTTTGATATTCCGATGGCTTTTTCCATCCCACATCTCGTCATCCATTTTTTTTTCCTTGCTTTTATTCATTTTTCTGCATCCATTGCTCAGCTCCCTGGATATAAAAATAAACAGCTGGAATCAAATCCCATTCCTGAAATATGGCATTTAATGGACTCCAGAGCTCCAGCTGCTCTCCAGCACTTTAATGGGAAGCAGAACTCCTGGAATTAGGCAACCTGGAATGTCTCGTCCACCCACTGGCACACCAGGAGTGGAATTCCTGCTCCAGACCCTCTCCAGCCTCTGCTTCTCCTTGGCATGGGGAGGACTTGGACACGAGGGGTTGGAATTTCTCCATGGAGCCCAGAAGTTGTCAAAGAGGAATTTTCCCAGTGGGGAGGAGAGGATGGAAAATTGTCCTCAGCAGCGGAGCTCTGAACCATCGGAATTTGGGATTTGGTTCTCCATGAACTTGTGGTCCCCTGGATCTCTGGAAGTGTTCAAGGCCAGGCTGGAAGGGGCTTGGAGCATCCTGGGATATTGGAAGATGTCCCTGCCCATGGAATGGGATGAGCTTTAAGGTTCCTTCCTTGACCCATTCCATGATTCCACGATCCTGTGGCTTGGGAAGATGAAGGATCATGGAAAAATTTCCAACCTTGAGTGAAGGTCAAGGCCCAACCCCACCTCAGCTGCTGCTCCTGTTGGAATAAAATCCTGGATGCATCCACAGCCCTTTCCTCTCTATTTTATCCCAACATTTCCTCTCAGTTTTCCTCCTTGGCCAGGATGTATTCCCGGGTGTTTTCTGGTTCCGCATGGGTTAAACAAGCCTGGGAATTCCAATCTCATCCCACACAGAGTCTCCCTTCTCACAGATATCCCATCTCTCTTCCCTGTGTGTGTTCCGGCTCCTTGTCCGATTCCCTCCCATCCAGTTTTGTGGGAAGGCTGGAATTTCCCAAAAATTAAGTATTTGAGACAAATCCCTCTTTTGTGCTAATTCCTGGTTGGGATGGAGGTGGGAAAGGTAGGAAAGAGGGAAGGATCCTCTCCAAGTTAATTTTCTAGGATCGAGTTGAGAATTAATAAATTAATTAACAACAAATTAATTAGTTAAAATGAATTAATTATTAATTAATTAATTAAGGTCTTCAACAGCTCCAGGATTTCCAGAGCTCAGGCCACAAGGGAGATGATCCCAGCTGTCTCCATCGCCCACAAAATTTGGGATTTCTGGTATTCCTTAAAAAATGGTGTTGGAATTGAAGGAAATTTCCATTATCCTAGGGGAATGAGTATTTTTAGGGTTTTTGCCTTGCAAAGGAAAATATGGAATTCCCAATCCCTGATTATTGAGACGCCTGGAAAACAAAAATAAAATCCAACCTGCCTCTGTGTTATTGTTCTATTTGCTTTTCCTCAGATTGCATAATTCCTAATAAAAGCCAGAAATCATTCGGAGGCGCCTGACTCCGATTGCTCCCAGTCCCCGGGGTGAAAACGGGGATGATCTTTTCCCAGCATTCCAGCACGGAGACCTCCAAACCTCTCCAGTGACCTCCTTGTCCCTCTTTGGCATCACTGGGAAGCTCCAAGTCCATTCCCACCCCTTGGAAGTGACTCAGACTCATCCCAATTGTTCCCTCTTATCCATAGAGGTTGACGGTGAATCCAGGCTTTGTTTTCCAGACACGGATTTGCCAGCGGATGATTCTTCCCGCTGTTTTCATTGGCAAAAAGAATTGTAAATCTCTGCCTTGTCCTGGGATTTATTTTTCCCACCTTTCCATATCCACCAAATCCTATTTTTGTTTATTGGCTTGGGACAGAAGCACAGCCTTTGGAGTCCGCTCCGAAGCGTGGAAAAAACAGGGATAAAGAGGCTTCTCCTTCCTCCACCAGCCCCAGGAATTCCATCCTGCTAAAGTGCCCTGGCTCCATCATTTTCATAAACATGGGATTATTCCGTTTCCAGGGAAAATCTCCAGGAGATTCCAACACTGAGGTGGGAGAATGGATGAATTTCATTCTCATGGGTTCTGGGAAGAAGGAAAAAGAGGGAGAAAGAGGCCGGGTTTGGGAGAGCCGAGGCTTCCCTAATTTGTCAGGCTGTAATTCCCATCCCTTCCTGGGATGGAGGATTTGGATGAGGCCTGGATACAAACCACCAGTGGGAAAGGAGGAGAGGATGGAGGGAAAAGTGGGTAAAGACCAAAAAAGATGGGAAAGCAAAGGGAAGGCAAAGGGAACAGCACCGGGGGAGGTTAACTTTGGATATCGGGAAGAATTCCTTCACGGAAAAGTTTGCCAAGCGTGGAAATTCCTGATGTTCCACCCCACGGACAAGGAATGCTGACGCCACTCCAAGGCAGGGATGAAGCAGCCAAGGGCCAGGGAATCTCTTGGGAGTCATCTCAAAGGCCAAAGTGGGGCACTCAGGGAATCCTAAAAGTTGGGAAATATCTCCAAATCCAACCTTCAAAATCCTGTTTTCCAGGGAGGTTTGGATTCCCCATCCCTGGAAGTGTCCAAGGCCAGGTTGGACAAGGCTTGGAGCACCCTGGGATAGTGGAAGGTTCTGGATGGGCTTTAAGGTCCATTCCATCCCAAACCATTCCATGATTCCATGATTGAATCCAATATCCCCAGTATCCACTAAACCTTCCCCAAAAGTCAGAATTCCATGGCCTCAGCTGGCTTTAAGATAAAGGATCATGGATATCATGGAACAGGAGGAGCTCAAAGGTCCCTTCCTTGACCTATTCCATGATTCCATGGTTCTGGGACAGCTCGGGAAGATGAAGGATCATGGAAAAGTTCCAGCCTTGAGGGAAGATCCAAGGCCAATCCAACCTCAGCTGCTGCTCCAGCTGGAATAAAACCCTGGATGCATCCACAGCCTTTTCCTCTCTTTTTTTATAAGGGATAAAAATACCCAGCACGTTTCAAGGATTGGTTCTTTGGGAAGGCTGGGATGGGAATGGGAAAAGCAGACCGGACAAATAAAGCTCATTTTCCTCTGGAAGCAGATTCCGGATGGAGACAAACCCGGAGCAGTTTCACGGCTCATTTCTTGGGAGTCTCCTCCAGATCCCCACAAATCATCCCTCAGTCCCGGGGTTTTGGCTTTTCTGGGATGAATCCCGACTGCAGCTGTCCCACAACACGGGGTTATCCATGGAAAAAGCCAATAGGAATTTCAGGTTGTCAATCCACCTTTAAACTCATCATGACCTTTTCCACGGCTGCGTCTTCCAGGGAAACATTCCAGCACTGGGAATCACCATCCTAGGAAAGCTTCAAGGGCTCAGGCCTCAAGTCACTCAAATCCAGGGAAATCTCCACCTTCTCACCAGAAAATTGATGGATTTGGGAGCCAGGAGGCCACAATGGTGTTTTTAGGGAGCATCCCGTTGGATCTGTGTTCCAGGGAATGAGCAGAACCCACAGGTTCCGCAGGGGTTAAACCAAAAAATCCAGCTGCCGATGGCTCCCAAAAAAATTTATGGAAGTGCTTGACCTGGATCCCACCTCTCACCCCCCTCTCCCTGAGCCACCTCCCTCCTTTCCAAGCGCTCCGGCACAATCCGCGTTTGTGGGTGGAAAACTGTCCCTTCGGAGAGAATAAATCCAGGCGCTGCCTGGAAAATTGTTATTATGGAGGAGGAAAATCCATCCAGCTCATTCCCAGGGTTTTTCGGGATGGCTGCTGGAGATTTAGGGAGTTCAGCCCCGGTGTGGGATGAAAGTTTTCCAGTTCCTCCGGCTCCCAGGGCTGAGCCCAGGGAATGGGAACACAACAGGGTCGTTGTGTCCGGATGGTCCCAAAGGAGCTGCCACACTCCGTAATTCCAGCCTGGAATTACTCCCAGCATCAAGCCGAGGAAATCAGGGATCAGGGAAGCGCTCGAGCAGCAGAACATTTGGCAATTAAATTCTGTGCACGGGCAGGGAACCATGGAATCATGGAATGGGTCGGGATGGAACGGACTTTAGGATCATCCCGTTCCACTCCATCCATGGGCAGGGACACCTCCCACTATCCCAGGAGGATCCAAGCCCAAATTTCCAGCCTGGCCTTAGACACTTCCAGGGATGAGACATCCACAACTTCTCTGGGAATGGTCAACCATGAGCCCCCCAAATGCATTTTTTTCCCCCAAATCCCTGTTTTTTCCCCTCATTCCAAGCCCAAACCTTATCCATGTGCACCACCAAGAAAACCAGGATCCAAAATATTCCGGCATGTCCATCCCTTCCACATGGCCACGGGATATGAGACAAACAGAAGCCAGACTGGGAATAAACGGGAAAACAAGGGGGAATGTGGATTTTAGGGCAACAAATGTTATTTGTTTACCTTCCCTGCCAGTAAAATTCCCAACATGGAAATAATGAAGGGAGCTCCCTTGGGTTGAACAATCCCGATTTTCCCATTCCCACTCCCAGGAGGAGGCGCAATTCCATCCCCACAATCAAAACACCGGGAACGGGAAGGTTTCAGAGCATTTCATTGGGAATCACAGTGCTTTGGGCATTACTGCAGATAAGGCAGGCACGGGTGATCCAGAACAAATTCCAGCCAATTCCCTGGATAACCAGAAGCCACAGGGAATTCTTTCTACAGCTCCTGCCTGGATTTGGAGGAGACACAACCGGAGCTGGATGTGGCTGTTCAGGGAAAAGAAATGGGATGGAGTTGGTTTTTCCGGATGCTCCAACCTGAATTTACCCACCGGAATCCCACGGAATCCTCTTGGCATGAAAACTGGACTGGGAGCACGGATTTCCTTATGTAAATCCCTGTCTCTATGGAATTGGATGCCCTGGATCCTTCTCTCCTATCACTGCTGACCCAGGTTTGCCAGGGGAATGCTGGGAGCAAAATAGGATTTCCCACTGGAAGTGTTTCTGGAGTGAATCCCAGAACTTCAAGCCCATCCCATTCCAGGCAGGGACACCTTCCACTATCCCAGGTGGCTCCAATCGTTATCCAACCTGGCCTCAGACATTCCAAAGGTAACCCACGGATGGATTTTGATTCCTGGGATAGACAGTGGTGTTCCCAATGGGATGGGGGATGACCATCCCACATTTGGCATTCCAACATGGATCAACATCCATTTGGGGCTCTTGCCTCCAAGACGTTGTTTGGGAGCTAAGTCAGGATCACAGGGAATGGCACCAGGATGGGAAATCCCAGAGTCCCTGCAAATCCAAGAGATATTGGACCTGAATTCCCACTGTGGATCCCAAGAGGGCACTCAGGGAATGTCCAGATTCCCTCTGGCACAGCTGGATCCTGGTGGGAAAGGTGCTGGGACCACCATACCCATCAAACCCAAATTCCCAAACCCTCCAAGGCCCAAACAGAAGCAACTTTTGTCCTCGGCTCCTCAAATCCTCCAGGATAATAAAACCTCTGGAAAACTGGAGCGAATCCCAGTGGTTTGATCGTGGCTGTAAACAGGGATGGGGGTGGGAATGAGGTTGGGAAGCTTTTAGGGAAAAACTGAAGGAAAACGAAGCATTTAACGATGGAAAATGAAACCTCCACCCTGGGATGTGCAAATCCGGAGCCGATTCCTCCACTCCGACTTTTGGGAAAGGGCCATGGATCAGCCAAAGCTCAGCAGCAGGGATGGGGTTATAAATCCCTATAAATCCCAAATCTATGCTTTTCCCGTGTGGAAAACATGGAGAAGGATTGCCCTGTGCAATCCGGGAACTGTTACAATGAGTATCCCGGGATTTAATCCCCCATGGATTACATCCCAATCCAACAAAGCAATTTGGCTGGTTTTCCCTATTTTTTAAGAACAGGTTTAAAATCCCAGCTGGAGCGGGCCAGGAGCACAGATTTTCCCAGGAAACTGATCCCTCGGGATCACTTTTCCCAGCCCCTTGCTCGTTCGGAGAAGCCACAGCTCCAAGGAAAACGTGGAATCAAGGATAAATCTCATCCTGCTGAAGGGAGGACGGGAAGATTCCGTATCAGCAAAGGTGCCGGAGCAGCCGGATATCAACGGGAATTTTGCAGTGGAAAAACTGGAGATGATTCTTTGCGGGATCAGAATTTGAGGCTGTGTGGATCAACATCCTCCCGGCGCTGGAGAACACTGGGAATCATGGAATTATGGAACCATCCAGGGTGGAAAAGACCTCTGAGCTCGAATCCAACCCTGCCAAGACCACAAGTCCCCAAATGCCACATCCCATGGGATCATCCTGCTCCAGGGGCAGGAGGGAACAGCAAACAGCGGGAATGTCCCAGCACTCCCATCAGATCCATGGGAGGCTGAGCAGGTTGTGGTTCATGGATTTGTTTGGAAAACAAATCCCATCAAAGGACAGGTTTCCCGCTCCAGTAACGCTTGGCAGCGGTGAGTCCAAGTTGGGATGTTTTCCGTAAGAATCTTTGGGAATACAAGGAAAAGTGACTGATTCTAAAGGAATATTAGTGGGAGGCTCAGCCGGGAGAAAAGCGGGATTAGGAGGGACCTTCTGGCTCTCCACAATTCCCTGAAAGATTGGAGCCAGCTGGGATTTGGGATCTGATCCCAGGGAACAACAGGAAAAGAGGGAACAGCCTCAGGTTGTCCCAGGAGAGGTTCAGGTTGGACATCAGGAGGAACTTTTTCGTGGAAGGGGCGGTCAGGCCCTGGAAGTGCCCAGGGAGGTTTGGAATCCCCATCCTTGGAGTTGTCCAAGGAATTCCTGGATGTGGCACTCGGTGCCAAGGTGGGGATCAGGCACAGCTTGGACTCAATGACCGCAAAGGTCTTTTCCAACCTCAGGGATTCTGGGATTCTGCAAGTACTGCTACTAAAAGGACCAAGAATTCCCAAAAATGTGGCTGGGGAGTAGCTAACAGCGGGAGAAGAGGAAATCAAAGCCCAGCTTCTCCTGGGATTCCTCTCCCAGTTGGAACAGGAGACCTGTGGGATTGTGGAGCAGCTCCGAGGGAAAACCAAATCCAAAATTCCATGAGCGGGAATGCAAAGGCCTCAAAATGCAGGAGGAGTTGGGATTTTGCAGAGCACCAGCTCCAAATCCCAGGTTTTGCACCGCAGCCTTTCCCATTCCTGTGTTTTCGGCTTTGGGAATGCGATGCGCCATCCCAGGGATTCTGGTTTTCCAACTTATTTTCCATAGGTTTCCAATATATAAATGGGATAATACAGGGAAAAGGAAACTGAGGCTGGATCAGAGAGCAAAAAGTGCTTGGAATCCGTGGGATTTTGGCTGCTCAGGGCAGCAAATCCCAAATCCTGAGGATCCTCTGAACATTCCCAACTCATGGATGGAAAAATCCTTTCCCCCTCCTCTTCCTCAGATTTGCACTGGAATTTGGGATTTACCAACCACAGCAGCAGGAAAACTCAAATAAAAACTGGGAAGGCTGGAAAATCAGGAATATTTTGGTGGAAGCTTTGGTTACGCAACGCTTCCCAGGTGGAATTCCGCAGCAGGGAAGCGGAGTCTTTGGCAGCAGCCGGAGGCCTGGATGAGATTGTTCCTTCTCCACTTCCAGAGCCACAATCCCTTCCCAAAATTCCCAGGCAGGCATGGGAGCAGCTTCAGTTGAAAGGTTTCACCAGTTTCATAGCAGCGTAGTTCTGGGAAGATGGAAAAAACACGAGAATCATTGGAAAAATAAGGGAAACATTGGAAGAATAAGGGAATCATTGCTAAATGAGGGAATCACTGGAAAAATAAGGGAATCATTTGAAAAATAAGGGAATCAGTGGAAAAATAAGGGAATCATAGGTAAAATAAGGGAATGATTGGAAAAATAAGGGAACCATTGGAAGAATAAGGAAATCATTGGAAAAATAAGGGAATCATTGGAAGAATAAGGGAATCATTGGAAAAATAAGAGAGTGATTGGAAAAATGAAGGGATCACTGGGAAAATACGGGAATCACTGAAAAAATAAGGGAGTCATTGGAAAAATAAGGGAATCATTGTAAGAATAAGAGAATCATTGGAAAAATAAGGGAATGATTGGAAAAAATAAGGGAATCATTGGAAAATGAGGGAATCATTGGAAAAATGAGGAAGTTGACAGAAATATGAGGGAATTAATGGTAAAATAAGGGAATTATTGGAAAAATAAGGGAATCATTGGAAGTTGACACATTTTTAGGGATACGGGACACAGCTGAATCCAGGGATGTCCAAGCTCCCAACCCAACCTGCAGGGACAAGGAACTAAAAACCACATTCCAACTAAAAAGAACGGGAGAAAGCCCAAAACACGGGAAAAATTGGATTTTCCCTTTTCCCAGTAAAAGTTCCTGGTCACAGGATGCTCTTTAAGGTCCCATCCCAGAATTCAACAGTGATGGGAGTCATTCCTGGATTTCGGTTGTTCTTCCCAGAAGTTTTTAAGAGAAATTCCCACCTCTTCCAACCCTTGGAATAAATTTGGCCCCTCCCACCAGCACCATCCCAGCATCTGGACCATTGGGAAGCATTCCCAGCTTTTCCCTGATCTGCTGGAGCCTCCTCCTCTCCTCTGGATACCGCTGCTCCTTCCCTGTTCTCTGCTTCCCACAAATCTCATGGATTCACCACTCAACCCCTGGCCTCGTATCCCTACAGCTCCTTCTTCCATGATCCCACAAAATCCGGGACATCGCCTGTTCTGCCCCTTTGGAAAGGGCTCCTGGAGCATTCCTAAAGCCGTGCCAGGATTTTTCTGGAAAGCAGAGCTTTCCACAGGCCCGGCACCACTCCAGCCCTGCCCCATCCTCAGTTATTCAGAGGACAAATCCAGTCGGCATCTCCATGGAATTTTGCCAAAGGCAATCAAGGCAGGCAAAGCTATCCCTGATTTTTTCCCTCTGTGTCCTGGAAAGCCTCAGGATCTGTTCCAGATTCACCATTTTGCATTGCTGGGGACACCCCAGGAATGACCTTCCCATGTTTTTTTGGGATCTCCACCATCCCTGATATCATGGAATTGCTGAGGTTGGAAAAGAGCACCAACCCTTGTTCATCATTATCCGTGTCCTCGAGTGCCACATCTGGATGTCTTTGGAATAATTCCATGGATGGGCACTCCACCACTGCTCCAGGGCTGGACACTCCTTTCCATGAGGAATTTTCCTTAATATCCAACCTAAAATTCCCTTGGAACAACTTGAGGCCATTCACTCTTGGCCTGTTGTTCCCTGGGAGCAGATCCCAACTCCCCTCCGGCTCCAACCTTTCAGGGAATTGTGAAGAGCCAGAAGGTTCTCCCTGATCCCACTTTTCTCTGGGATGAGACCCTTTCCCAGCTCTCTCAGCTGCTCCTGATGCTTCAGCCCCTTCCCAACTCCATTCCCATCCCTGGACATGCTCCAGCCCCTCCATGTCTTTCTCATGAGGATCCCAAATCCCAAAAAAAGTCCCTTTTTAACCCATTGTGTTCCTCTGCACGGGATTTTCCATTCCCCTGAATCCAACAACCCTCAGACCTTGGCCAATCCCTGTCCTCTCCCACCCGCTCCATACCGGGAAGGCATAGACGAAGATTCCCAGGAAAAGCAGCAGGATGAAGAGGAGGATGGCCAGGATCAGCACCCACTTGTAGCGGCGCCACAGGATGAACTTCAGGGTCTTGTACGGGGACGTGAACCACAGGAACGAGGTCTCGGGACGCCTGGAGCCAAGGGAAGGGGAGGTCACCTTGGAATTTCATCCTCCTGGATCCCCAGTCCCATCTGCCTTGGTGGTCCAGACCAGGTTCCCAATCCCACTGGACTCATGGTCCAGACCAGCTTCCCAATCCCACTGGATTGGTGATCCAGGCCAACCTCCCAATCCCTCTGGATTTCTCAGTTCTCTATCCCCCTGGGTACATCCCACCAATGTCCTCCCTAGTGGTCCAGACCAGCCTCCCAAATCCCACTGGATTCACGGTCCAGACCAGACTCCAAATTCCACTGGATTCATGGTCCAGACCAGCTTCCCAATCCCACTGGACTGTCTCAGCTCTTCCACCTTTCTGGATACATCCCACCAACGTCCTCCTTGGTGGGCCAGACTGACCTCCCAATCCCACTGGATTCATGGTCCAGACCAGACTCCAAAATCCACTGGATTTATGGTCCAAACCAATCTCCCAATCCCACTGGATTCATGGCCCAGACCAACCTCCCAGTCCCACTGGACTGATGTTCCAGACTAACCTCCCAATCCCACTGGATTCACGGTCCAGACCAACCTCCCAATCCCACTGGATTGGTGATCCAGATCACAATCCCAATTTCCCTGGATTGTCTCAACTCCTCCACCAGTTCTGAGTTGATCCCACCCAGGTGCAAATCCAGTTCAGCCCAGTTCCCTCCAACTGGAAACCCAGAATTCCCATTTGTTCCTCGAGAACTCTATGCCCTGGTGGTTGCTTTTCCATTTGGGATGTTCTTACTTGGGATCCTCCAGCCTGGGGTTCATGTTTGGCTCATCCCGTCCCATCCCGGCCGGACGCTCCTCATGTTCCTGTTCCGCCACAATTTCCAAAGTCATCTCCAGTTTGCCCTGGATGGGTTAAACAAAAACAGATTTATTATCCAAAAAAAAATGGGGAAAGAGGAGGAATGAGTGTGAGATGGAAAATAGGGATTGAGGAATGGACATGGGATGGAAATAGGGATTTGGGAGAGAAAATATCCTTTGAGCACAACCAAACCATTCAGAACAACGACCATGAGGATCCCAGGATTCCAGAGATCCCTCACCTGGCACTGGAGATACTCCAGGAGATCCCAAATCCCACCAACACCCAAATTTGGGCAACCACAGAATCCCAGGATCACTGAGGTTGGAAAAACTCTGGGATCAAGCCCAAGCTTGATCATCACTGAGTGACACATCCAGTCTTTCCCGATTCCCTGATTCCCGATTTCCCTGGAACCAACTAGGGACTTTTTGGTTCAATGACCCAGTTCCTTGCCTGGATTCCCTTACCTGGATGGAACAATTGGAATAGGAGCCCAGAAACCTTTAAATCTGTCACTGGGACAGCTGGAATTTTTCCTGGTGCTTGGGACACAGAATCATTGGGAAGAGTTGTGATATGGAATCAAATTTGGTGGCACATTCCAAAATACACAGTGAAAATCCCACAAAACCGATAATTCCTCTGCACAATGCTGGAAAATTCCAGCCAACCACAGATGGTCCAGCTGGATCCATGAAATCTCCAGTTGGAAATGGAATTTCTTGCCCTGGCTTGGCTCTCCTCAAAGCATTCAGGGAATCCTGGAATGGTTTGGATTGGGAAGGAATTTAAAGCCGATCTCATCCCACCCCCTTTCCATGGGCAGGGACACCTCCCACTATCCCAGGGTGTTCCAATCCTCATCCAGCCTGGCCTTGGACACTTCCAGGGATGGGAATTGGAGTGAAGGATCCAAGGAAAAACATGGAGAGGCCACTTTACCGCTAGGATCTTCTTCTGGTCCTGCTCAGCCACACAAGGCCACCAGCCCTTGACGGTTTTCTGCTCGAAGAGGGACACGGAGCGGCCGGAGGACAGGGAATCATCCACAAGATCCAAGGAACACTTCTCCGCCGTCTTGGCGGGCTTGGGCATCCTGTTGAGATCCATCTGGATGGATCCTGCAAGTGAGAACATTCCAGGTGAGGACAATCCTTAAAACACGGAATTTTCCCTGATCCCATGGAGCTTGGGCTACCTGAACCATCCCAATCCAAACTCCCAAATTCCACTACCCCAGGGTGCTCCAAGCCCCGTCCAACCTAACCATGGACACTTCCAGGGATGGGCCATCCACAGCTTCTCTGAACCTATGCTGGTGATTTTTTCCTGGTTTTGGGACGGATCCCAAAATTCCCGACTTACCCAAATAGTCATCGAAGGAGAACTTGTCGTTGTCCCAGATCTGGAGGATCAGCTGGGGTGGGATCTTGTTTTCCGTCTTGTCCAAGCTCCAGAAGTGTTCCTAAAATCACGCCAGGAAAGAAACCACAGGAAAATGAAAGATTCATCGGGAGAATTGGGCAGAGCATGGCTCCTCCCATCTCCTGGAAATCCTGGAATTCCTGGAGTGTCCTGCTCTGGATCTGCAGGACCACAGGCTCTGGAAAACTCTTGGCTAAGGATAATCAGTGGAAAACCCAAAATGCTTTAGGAAGGTGTCAGGAACGATTTATGCCTTAATGATTAAAATTAATTTAATTTATTTTATTTTATTAATTTAATTCCATTTAGGAAAAGGCTCCATGAGTTCCCAAGGAGCCTTAAGAGCGACAGAAATTCCAACGAGGGCAACTCTCCAAGGTGAAGAGAGCAACAAGTATCCAGTGCCAGCACTGCCAAACTTCACCTTCCTCTTAATTCATGGAAAAATATCGAATTGACATATTCCGGCAGGGAATTCCCATGCATCCCTTCCCTTCCGGATCCACCATGGCTCCGATCTGCTCCCAGGTCTGTCACTGGCAGAGGGACAACCAGAGCACAGCAAACGCCTCTCCCACCATCAGACCACCCACGGCCCCTGAATTTATTCATGGAATATGGATACGGACAGGAAGATTTCATGGTATCCCAGGAAATCTGCTGATATCACACTGGTTGCTCCAAGCCTCATCCAGCCTGGCCTTGGACACTCCCAGGGATCCAGGGGCAGCCACAGCTGCTCTGGGAATTCCAGACCAGCCCCTCCCCACCCGCACAGACACAAATTCCTTCCCAACATCCCACCCCACTCTCCCCTTTCCCACTGGGAAGCCGTTCCCTGGGTCCTGTCCCTCCAGGCCTTGTCCCCAGTCCCTCTCCAGCTCTCCTGGAGCCCCTTTAGGCCCCGCAAGGGGCTCTGAGCTCTTCCCTGGAGTTTTTCTTTCTCCAGGGGAACATTCCCGAGTCATCCACCAATTCTACACCCCAGAGTAAGGAATATCCACCACCTGGGAAGCAGCATCAGCGTCGCTATTTCCATGTGTAAAACCAGGAATTTTTTCCAGCAGGGGTCTAACATGACTGTTGGGATGCCTGGGAGTTAGGATGAAGAATCCCAGGATTATTGAGGTTGGAAAAGATCTCCAGGACCATCCAGTCCAAGCTGTGCCCAATCCCCACCTCAGCACTGAGTGCCACATCCAGAAATTCCTTGGAGACCTCCAGGGATGGGGACTCCAAACCTCCCTGGGCACTTCCACCCTTCCCATGAAAAAATTCCTCCTGATGTCCAAAAAGGAGTATTAGGATAAAGGAGAAACAAAATCCCACACAAAGCCGAGGGATTGTTGGGATTGTTATTCCTGGCTCCAGCAAAGAGGAGGAAAATCCCAGCGGGATTCCTGACACCCCTCCGAGGGTGTACCGGTGGCAATTCCTCCTGGAAGTGTCAGAAATGACGGGATTTTAATTAAAAGCAGGAAACTCCGGCGTTATTCATCCGTCACTCCATAAATTCACCACAAGACTCAGATTCATTATTTCATCCAATATTAAATTAAAAAAAGGGGGGAAAAACGTGTCACATTCCGTAAGAACATAAATATTCCAGCTGGGAGTCCATGGCCACTCCAATCCCATTGGAGTCACTTTAAGAGATCCCCCTGGATGGTTGTGTTTCAATTTCGCTCCGTTCCCTGCCCGGCTTTGGGAAAACGTGCCAGGAATTTTGCATTGGAGCATTTAATGGATGCATTTGAGATACTGGATAATCCAGAAATCCCAAATGAAGTCCATGGAAAGTTCCCTCTCTCCCCTCCGCTGATTGCAGTGGGTTGGGATGGATGTTTATCCAGAGGGATTTTTCGTTTTGAATTGAAACGGCTAGAAAAGGGGAAGAGTTGATGGTGATTCTCTCCTTTCCCAGAAACTGGGGAAAGAAGGGATCCACAGGGATCCAGGAGCCATGGATCCATGGATAAGAAAGCTGGGATGACCTCAGGAGGGGCTGGAAAAGTTCCAAGGTGGTGAAAAATCCATGTCCAAGGTGAACAAACCACCACGAGCTCCTTCGGATTGTTCCTTCCTGGAGCAATCCAGGTGCCCATCTAAGCTTGGTTTGGAAAAGTGGGAAATACATGGAATTCCGGACTGGTTTGGGCTGGAAGGGACCTTCAAGACCATCTCCTTTCCCGCATGGAATATTCCCTGGAAAGGAAACTTCCATGAGCTCCATGTCCTGCAGGTGCCTCTTCTTCCCAGTGAATCCCTGGCTCAGAGGTTGATCCCATTACTCCCACATTCCATGGATGTGTCCACGCTCCAGGAACATCCCACTCTCCTGACAGGGTTGATGCAACTTCCCAAGGATTCACTGGAATTTCTCTTTGCCCCATCCCATCCACCCAGAGCAGAACTTGAGGAAAACCTTGCACTTGGGGTCATCTCCCACTCATCCCAACTGGATCAGTGTCCCTCGGGATAATGGCCTGAAGCTGAAGGAAAGGTTGGATGGCATACTGGGAGGGAATTCTTCGCTTGGAGGGTGGAGAGGGGCTGGGATGGCATTCCCAGAGAAGCTGTGGCTGCTCCTGGATCCCTGGAAGCGTCCAAGGCCAGCTTGGACGGGGCTTGGATCCACCTGGGATAGTGGGAGGTGTCCCTGGGTGGAGCAGGATGGGCTTCAAGGTCCTTCCCATCCCAAACCATTCCATGATTCCACGGAACTGCTTGCAAACCCAGCAGACCTTGGGATTCCACCTTCCCTCCTTCCCACTGCAACGTCCAAGGAAAAAGGGAACAAAACCTTGGCTCTGTTGGATGCTCCCTGCACTCTCTGCATCCCAATCCCTCAGAGCAACGTCCCGGCATTCCAGGGATAACTCAAGCGCGACTGAACCCTTTCCAGGTGGGAATTCAATGCTCCATCTCTCCAGCTTTCCCATTTTTTTATGGAAAAACACCATAAAATATCATTTGGCCAGAGACAAAACCTCCCTGCTCCGAGCCCTGTCAAGCTGGGGACACCCAGAGCTCTGCTGGAAAGGCAGGAAAAGGAATTGGGAACTTGGAAGGGGGAATTTGATGCCGAGCAAAGTTTATGGGTCCCTTTCAAGGCAGCGTGAAATTCGCTTCCATGATTAAATCGAGCTCCGAACATTCCCTATAAAAACAACCCGGAGCACGAAATTTATATCCCAGCCTTGTCCAAGCCATGGGGAAAAAAGGCTGGAATTATTGTTTGGGGGTTTGTTTTCCAGGAGAAGGGGGGAGAGAGGGGAGGCTCCGGGATATTTTATGGATTTTTGTGGATAAAGCAGCAGGGAAGGCAGGGAAAAGATCAGCTCTGATTCCCAGGAAAGTGTTGACAGGGCTGCATTTCTCCTGGATTGTGAATGTGCTCCGGAATACAAAGGAGGAAACCTGATTTTGGGGAAGGAGAGGAGGTTTGTTCCCAAAAAGCCCCATTTCAGCTTCATCCTGCAGGAATTTGGGAGTCCTGGACATGCAGGAGACTCCTCTTGGATATTACAGAATCCCTGAGGTTGGAAAATCCCTCCAGGATCACTGAGTCCAAGCTGTGCCCGATCCCCACCTTGGCACTGAGTGCCACATCCAGAAATTCCTTGGACAACTCCAGGGATGGGGATTCAAAACCTCCCTGGGCACTTCCAAGGCCTGACCACTCTTTCCATGAGGAAATTCCTCCTGGTGTCCAACCTGACTGTCCCCTGGAACAGCTTGAGGCCGTTCCCCCTTGTCCTGTTATTCCCTGGGAGCAGATCCCAACTCCCACCTGGTTCCAACACTCCAGGAAGTTGTGCAGAGCCAAAAGGTCCCCCCCAATCCCGCTTCTCTCCAGGCTGAGCCCCTTTCCCAGCTCCTTCAGCCACTCCTGGGGCTCCAGCCCCTTCCCAGCCCCATTCCCTTCCCTGGCCACGCTCCAGCCCCTCCATGTCCATGACAATCCCAGGACTGGACACAGCACATTCATGGAGAAGCCGTTTGCTCCGACATTCCATGCCAACCCTTTCCTGCCCTTAAGAACCTCCCAGATCCGGATTTGGCAGCCACCTCCAGCTGCTGAAGCTGAGAGTTCCAAAACGAATTCCACGCATTTTCCACCCTGCGGCGCCTGCGGGATGTGAGAGCTGAGCTCCTCGCTGAGTGGGTGCCTGGGAAAACGGGATGCACATCCAGGTGACCTCGGATTGTCCTGGTTGTCCCGTGACCCATCTGATAGCAGACTGAGAATCCAAAGTTTAAACTTCCAGTCTAGGCTGGAATTTAGGGAAAATCCCTTCATGGAAAGGGTTGTCCAGACTCACAGGCTGCCCAGGGAAACAATGGAATGTCCATCCCTGGAATGATGTAAAAGCCCTCTGGATGTGGCACTTGGGGACACGGTCAGTGGTGACCTTGGCAGGGCTGGTGGTCTTAGAGGGCTTTTCCCACCTAAAAGATTCCATGATTTTCTCATTTTCCATCCCAGAAACTGTTTTCCTGCAAGATTCAAAAAGCTGGGAATGTGCTCTTGCCATGCAGCCAACATGGCTTGGCTTTTCCAGGGCTGGGAGAGAAAAATGCCACCAAAAAAAGGGGGAACAAAGATGGGAATGCCAAAGGGATGCTAAGGAAAACATTAAAAAAGCATTTCCATGTTTTCACAAGAGCTGTCCTAAAGATGGGAATATTTCTCTTCCATGGAAACATTTTAGAAACTCAGAATGGGGTAAATTCCTTTCTCGGAAGGAGAAGAAAATTTTTTATAGCATTCATCCAGGGAGGAAAGTTACGGAAAAACATCCTGAAGTGGTTGGAATGTTCGGAAAAGCAGGAATAAGAGTGGCACTTGGAATTCCCTGGGTTTCCCTGGTTTTCCCTGGATTTCCAGGCTCCCAAGCACCCCAAGCATCCCCATCAGACTGAAATATCAGGGACATCCTCTTGTCCAGTGGCATCCTTGGTTTTTTGGGAGAGTATCCACAGCCTGGGTTGGGATGACCCATGGAGCCCCCACCTGCAGGAATTCCAGCTCTGGAATTCCCAGCACAGGAAGGACTTGGAGCTGTTGGAACGATCCAGAAGCACCAGGATGATCAGAGGGATGGAGCAGCTCTGCTGGGAGGAAAGGCTGGGAGAGCTGGGATTGTTGGAATTAGAAGGGAAAAATCCAGGGAGAGCTCAGAGCCCCTTGCAGGGCCTGAAGGGGCTCCAGGAGAGCTGGAGAGGGACTGGGGACAAGGCCTGGAGGGACAGGACCCAGGGAATGGCTTCCCACTGGGAAAGGGGAAAGTGGGGTGGGATATCGGGAAGGAATTCCTGGCTGTGAGGGTGGAGAGGGGCTGGTCTGGAATTCCCAGAGCAGCTGTGGCTGCCCCTGGATCCCTGGCAGTGTCCAAGGCCAGGCTGGACACTGCGGCTTGGTTCCTACTGGGATACTGGGAGGTGTCCCTGGATGGAACTGGATGAGCATTCAGCTCCCTTCCGACCCAAACCATTCCATGATTCTGTGATTCCTAATCCACCTGGCTGCACACCCGGGAGCTCCGGCACGGAGCAAACAAAGGAAACCATTGGAAAACTCCTTCCCTTCCAGCCCGGTTGGGCACAGGTGGTTTCGAGCAGCTCCCAATTTGCCACAGTCGCTCCCAACTTTTGATTGAAATTCCACCTTCCAGCGCCTGCCTTTCCAGCCGGGATTTTTACAGCCACAGGAACGAAGCCGGAGTTCAAACAGCACATGGCAAGATCAAAAAATTCCCGGAGCCGGAATGCTCCGCCCGGCTTTTCCTTCATTATTCCTGCCTTTACAGAGAGCTTTTACAAGGTGTTTATTTTCGGATCCAGCGTCGGCAGCCATGTGGTGGGAAGAGATTCCAGATCGGCACAGCGGGATGGATTTGCTTAAAGGGGTTTATGGACGGGGTCTTGGCTTTTTCCAAGCAGGATAATTGGATGTAGTACACCCTGTACTTGGGATTTGTTGGATATGAAGCGTGAAATGGGCCCGGCTGGGATTCTGTCAATCACTGGAACTGCCCGGGGAGGCCTTTGGAAGCTGGGAGTTGTCTGGGATGGGGGATTTGCTCGGCATCTTCCCGGCCGAGGCACTGGTTCCATGGAAAATAAGATGGGATGCGGATCCCGATGGGTTTTGGGGATCACAGTGAGTTTTGGGGATCACAGTGGGTTTTGGGGATTCCAGGGGGTTTTGGGGATCCCAGTGGGTTTCTGGGATGGCCCCACTGCAAGCAGGAATCTTTGGAAACCTCATGTTCCATGAATATTGAGGCTGAGCTAAAGCAGGGAGCAGGGATCATGGGATTATGGAATCACTGAGGTTGGAAAATCCTCCAGGATCATCAAGTCCAAGCTTAAGATTAATCCCAGCCTTGGCACTGAGTGCCACATCCAGGAATTCCCTGGACACTTCCAGGGATGGGGATTCCAAACCTCCCTGGGCACTTCCAATGCCTGTCCACCCTTTCCATGAGGAAATTCCTCCTGATGTCCCAAATCCGAGCATCCTCAAGGGATGGAGGCTCAGGATTAGGTGGATGAAGGACTTTGAGCCTCCTCGGAGGTGCCACAGGAAGCCGGGATTGTCGCTGTTGTCCACAGACCACAAAGAGCCAAAAATCATGGAATCATGGAATCATGGAATGGTTTGGTTTGGAAGGGATTTTAAAGATGACCCAGTTCCATCCCCTGCCACAGACAGGGAATTTTCCACTGGATTATTCTTCTTAATCCTTTTAATCCTTTTAAACTCCAGGTGAAGGGAATTTTAATTAATTGATCTCCCTCCTCTATTGTTCGGTGTCTAATTTTCCCTAATTCCCATTATTTCCATCATCCAATTTTCCCCTGCATTATTCCATGCACCCACTCCAGCTCCACTCCTGTTTCCTTCCCTCCCTGGACTTCCCACATCCCACTGCAAGAACTGATCCAAGGAACACCAGGAGCAGGCAGAGAAATGAGGGGATCAAAATCCCATCCTAAAAATCCCATCCATTTCAACTCCCAATCCAATGTTCTCCCTGAATCCAAAGCTTTTCTTCCAGTGGCACATCCCAACCCATGTTCCCATCAGGAATTTGGAGGCAGCTCCTTCTTTTCCCAATTTTTAGCCTTTTTGGGAAGTTTTTGCACGGCATGAGGCCCATTTTTCCGTGCTGGAAAACAGAGGTTCCCACCAAACCATTCCCATGGAATTGCTATCTCCAGCTTTGGAATAACCCTGTTGTCCAAGAGCTCTTGGACACTCGCTCCAATATTTTTCCTGCTCCAGCCTGGAGGATCCTTTCCCATAGGGATCAATCTCTCCAAAAAAAACACCTCTAATTCCGACCCAATTTTGCTTCCAAATGCGGATTTTTAAACAAAATTCCCAAAATTTCACAATCAACACCATGGAAAGGCCGAGCTTAGCATGGCTCCACATGTGAAGGTCTAAAATTCCCGTTTCACCCCAGAATTCCCACAGGGATGCAAAAATTCCATCCAGGACCACTCACCTTCTTGGCCACGTGGCACATCTGCTCCGCCGGGAGATAATCAAAGGGAAAGATGAATCTCCAGTTGAAATTCCCTTCTCCTCCCATGGATCTGTAGTGGACGTCTGTCTTCTGCTTGTTCTCCTCGTGCCCCACCAGCCACCTGTCAGGGACAAACGGAGCCCATGGAAAATCGGGATCACGGCGAGGATTTGGGATCTCGCTCAGTGTTACAACATCCATGAGCGGGCAAATGGAATTTTGCTGATCCCGGTGGCTGCTGGGGGTAGGGAAAACCTGGAGATGGGAGAGGGAATGCAGCAGTCCCAGTGTTGGGAAATCAGTCAGTGCTGGCGGTAGCAACTCCAGAATTATGGAATCATGGAATGGTTTGGGATGGGAGGGATCTTAAGGATCATCCCATTCCATGGGCAGGGACAAATTCCACTATCCCAGGAGGATCCCATCCCCGGTGTCCAACCTGGCCTTGGACACTCCCAGGGATCCAGGGGCAGCCACAGCTGCTCTGGGAAGTCCAGACCAGCTCCTCCCCACCCTCACAGACACAAATTCCTTCCCAAGATCCCACCCCAATCTCCCCTTTCCCACTGGGAAGCCATTCCCTGTGTCCTGTCCCTCCAGGCCTTGTCCCCAGTCCCTCTCCAGCTCTCCTGGAGCCCCTTCAGGCCCTGCAAGGGGCTCTGAGCTCTCCCTGGAGCCTTCCCTTCTCCAGGGGAACATTCCCAGCTCTCCCAGCCTGTCCATCACTTCCTTGGGAATCCACCGCTTGACAACCCTTCCCATGAAGAATTTTTCCCTAATATCCTTCCAGGAAAGGGAGGTTCCAGCCCCTGTTCCAGAGGCAGCAATGGATGGAAGGAACAGTCCCCACTGGATTCCCGATCCATAGGGCAGATCCTTAGGCACAAAAAGGATCCTTTCATCCCTTCCCAATAGGATTCTTAAGGATGCCTTTTCTTTGGGATGGAAGATCTGGAAGCTCAGCAAGTTTTGAACTCATTTCAAACCCTGCAAGATTCGCTTGGATGCTAAAAATTGGGAAAGGGATCTCAGCAACCCCTGGATGCTCCCACTGTTCCAGCAGCACGACTTTTTAGGAGTCCAAAAGACACAGAACAGCTTAACCAAAGCTGATAACAATGGACTTGATGGGAATACCAGGAAAGCCGCACGGCTTTCTGGATTTACAGGGGGAAAATCGGGATTGTAAAACAGGGATTTACAGTCTGTTCCCAAATCCCGCCTCTTCCTGCCCATAAATCCCAAGAAGGCACAAAATAAGGAACTCCCTTGGCTGGGATTGCACCATTTGACACAAAATAAATCCTAAATGGAGTCGGGAACGGAAGGGAAGGGAATGTGCTGGAGGAGCTTTTTCCAGCAATAAAGGGAATTCCAAAGAAAGCAGCCATGCAAATAATCCAATCTATGAGCATGGAAAAAGTCTGGGAGAGGAGTTGGGAATGAGCAGACAACAAGCTCCTCTTTCCATGGCCAGGCTGCTCCCATATCTTATCCCACTATAGGAACATCCAAGTGGTCCAAGGAAAAATCTTGCCATGGGATCACCCCAGAGATCCAAAGAAAAAGGTTGTGAGCTCAGCAGAGACGTGTCTTCCAAAAAGCTGGATCCATGACTGGAGAGGTGTGGATCCATAGTTGGAAAGACGTGAATCCATGGTTGGAAAGGCGTGGATCCATGGTTGGAAAGATGTGGATCCATAGTCAGAGATGTGGATCCATACTTGGAAATTCATGGATCCATAACTGGAAAGCCATGATGATCCCTCCATCCCAGCAGCATCCACATCTATCCCAGCAGGATCCATGTCTATCCCAGCAGTGCCGATCCAAGGACCACCATCATTCCTTCCCTGCTGCTCCTGCACCTCCAGCCTCCGGAATCCAGGAGACTCTGGAGTGGGACACTCACCCTTTGACATAGATGTCGCTCATCTTCTCCCCCGTGATGCTGAGGTCATCCAGGATCACGTCCTTGGCGTTCCAGATGATGCAGCGCAGGTAGAACCTGGAAAATCCCGGGAATAAAACCATGGGAAGGTGGAAAACTCATCCACCTGGAAGCCCGGTTGTCCCACTGAGGATTTCCCTGCAGGACCTGTTTCCCTGGAATGATCCCACACCTGTCCCTCATCCAGGTGGGTGAATCCATCCCCACTTGAGGCTTCCAAGCATTCCCAACTCCCTTCCTGAAGAAAAGATGAGGAAGAAATGGGAAGTTACCTCTTGGCTTTGCGTGGAGTGACGTTGAAAGGGGGGCCGGGATGTCCCAGGGATTTGGGAAACAGATCCACCCACATCTGGAGCTTTCCCTGCATGGAAAAACAGAGCCCTGAAACCTTGGGATATTCTAAACTGGGACACTTGAACCTCCCCAGGGAGAACTGGGATCCTTGGGTGGGAGGGAAGCATTCCTCAATGGAAAAGTGGCAATAAAGGTTATATTAAAATTATTTTACGGATAATTGGGAATGTGTTGATGGATGTAAATCCTGGATGGCGGCTGAGGGAGGTGGGAACGGTCTGGAGCACCAGGAAAAGCTGAGGGAGCTGGGAAAGGGGCTCAGCCTGGAAAAAACAGGGATCAGGCGCTTCTGGCTTTCCACAGCCTCCTGAAAGGCAGGAATTGGGATCTGCTCCCAGGGAATAACAGGAAAAGAGGGAACGGCCTCCAGCTCTGCCAGGGGAGGCTCAGGTTGGACATCAGGAGGAATTTCCTCATGGAAAGGGTGGTCAGGCCTTGGAAGTGCCCAGGGAGGTTTGGAGTCCCCATCCCTGGAGGTGTCCGGGGAATTCCTGGATGTGGCACTCGGTGCCAAGGTGGGGATCGGGCACAGCTTGGACTTGATGACCTCAGAGGGCTTTTCCAGCCTCAGGGATTCCAGGATTCTGGGAGAAGAATCTGGGAGAGTAGGACTTTTAGACCAAAAATGTAAAATTAAATTAAGTTAAATTAAATTAAATTAAATCAACTTAAATTCAAAAATGGGAGCAGATCCTGGAGGGAATGACCACCTCCCCTCCCTGGGAATGTCCCGTATCCCAGGGGAGACATTCCCAGCAGGATTTTCCCCCTGGACATGGCTGGATCAGGGGATGACACTCCTGGGTTCATCCTGGCCACATTCCAGGACCCACCTGCTCGATGTCCGGCTGGAGGGGGCTGTAAAGGCGCCGGGTCTCCACGTGCTCCGGAACCAATCCCTGTTTCCGGAGGGCGGCCAGGGCGAGCCGCTCCTCCACCGGCCCCAGGTGCGGATTTGGGGGTTTTCCATCCTCTAGGAATGGGAAAAAAGCAGAGTTAATCCCACAGGGATGGATTTTGGCCAGGAAGAGCTGGAGCAGCGCAGCCTCCATTCCCAAATCCATCACCACAAATCATCCTCGGCACAGGTATCCCATTCCCAGTGGGAAAACCCATGGGGACCCTTGTGCAAACACCCCATAAATCACAGCCGGGGAAATAGGGCAACGATCCAGCTGGATCCCATGGAAAGGAGAATCCAATGATTGATCTCACTCCTGTATCCAGGTCTCCTAAAGTCCCGGAAATTAGGATTCCCATCAACCCTGGGCCGATGTTCCCACTACCAGGAGTTTATCCCAGAGTTTAAAGCCATCTAGGATCTTCAGCTGGGCAGAGAGGGGTGAGTTCCTGGTGGGATCCCATTTCTTCCCTGCAGGATTTGGGGTGAAAGATGGGAATGGGAGGAGAAGGAAGGACACGGAGACACCACCGGCACAGCCTGGGGGTTGTTCCAAGCTCCTGCTCTGGTCCAAGTCCCTGCTCCAGTCCCATCAGGATATTTGTGGTCTTCCATCCATGGAAGACCTGGAATTATCTCTTCCTCTTCATCTGCTCCACAACAGTCCCTGATCCTGCCACAAATGGGCCAAAATTCCTCAGTAATGGACATTCCTGCCTTCTCTTCCTGGTCAGGATCCATCCATCCATCCATCCATCCATCCATCCATCCATCCATCCATCCATCCATCCATCCATCCCGGTATGGCCAACTCCTGCCTCCCTATTCCATTCCTGGGAGGGGACACGATGCCCTATCCTTGGATATCAGGGAAGTGGTTGAGTCCTCACCCCTGGAGGTGTCCAAGAAAAAACTGGACATGACATTCGGACAAGGTTGGACTCGATCTTGGAGCTGGATCTCTTCAAGGTCTTTTCCAACCTAAAAGATTACCTGATTCTCTGAGTCCAATCCAAACAATCCCAAAATCCCAGGCTGGGGTTGGTGGATTAACCCCACGCTAGCCATGCACCTTCCAGGACCTTTGAAACACAATGCACTCCATAAATACCATTCTAACTCCACCAAATCCAGGTGAGATATCCCAGCTCCTTCCTTGGCAAGGAAGCACTTAACTCCAGCCAGCTGGGCTAATTCCCAACAATTTCCCAAGCCCCGGAATCCTGGCGTGTGCGCACACGTGTGGCTTTATGCACCGGGAAAAGAACGAGCCCCTCTTGGAGAACAACGAATCTGGGATTTATGGAATAACGGGCTGGGGGGAGAGGCTTGTAAAATTCCGGCTCTCGCGTTTAACAGCTCCAGTTTATTCCCAGTCCAGCTCCGGAGCTCGCAGCTGGATTCCAGATCTGCTCCGGGTCAAGCCTTGGGCTTTGTTCTGCCGTTTGAACTCGCGGCCATTAAAGCCGGTGAAGGTGACAGCAGGCGCTGGCACAGGGGGGGACACATTTTAACACCTCCCCAGCTTTCCCTGGAAAATTTTTCCATAAGGAGAGGCTGTAAAGGATTCCTTGCTTCCCTTCTCCTCAGGAGAAAACCTGAATTACTGAAGGAATTTGTGCTTTGTTTCCCAAGAGCTCTGAGAAGGATCAGCCCTGGGTTGTTCCTCGTTTTGTGTCTCTGCTGACAGCCTAAAAAAATCCAATCAAAATTTAGGTGGGATATTGGAAATTCTTCCCTGTGAGGGTGGGGAGCCCCTGGAAGAGAATTCCCAGGGAAGCTGTGGCTGCCTCCGGATCCCTGGAAGCGTCCAAGGCCAGGTTGGATCCACCTGGGATAGTGGGAGGTGTCCCTGCCCATGGAGGGGGTGGAATTGGATCGTCTTTAAGGTCTTTCCAACCCAAACTATTCCAGGGTTCCAAACTGCAGCTCCTGGGCCAGGCCCAGTGGGATTTCACCTCCTCCTGGGATCAAAACCTTCTTTTTGTGCCTTAAAGGAGAGTTTTCCCAAAAAAAACCCTCTCCTGCTCCAGGAATGTTGGGTCAGATGGAGGTGCCATGGGCAAACAAAAAACTCCTCCCCAAAATTCCAGGACTTTTCTCCTCTTTGGTAGAAGTTGAGTTTGTCCCCCAATTCCCCCAAATCCTGAAGGAATTCCCAGGCGCTGTGTGTGGGATATTGTCTCCCTCTAGTGACCATCCCCAAAATGAGATTCCAATGGCACAGCTGCTCTTCCGGCTCCGGCAGCAGCTGGAATGTTAGGTTGGAGCTTCCCATCCCACAGCAGAGTGGGTTTGGATTTGTGTCAATCACTGGATTGAAGGTCTGGATTCAATCCCAGGATTTGGGACACAGCCAAGTTTGGGAAAAGGGCAGAGTGTGGACAACGACGAGGAGGAGGGGGACAATGCCATCACCCGCTCCTGACCTCCATGATGTCCCTCCTCATGATGTCTCCATGCACTTGGAACATCAGGTTGGAGCTTCTCACTCCCAATCCCGCCCGGGGGTGTTGGATTTGGTCCAACTCAAGGTCAATGTTCCCCGAGTGAAGGTCTGGATTCAATCCTGGGATTTGGGACACAGCCAAGTCTGGGAATGGTTCAGAGCCAATGAGGACAGCGAGGAGGAGGATGGGGACAACGCCATCACCCAATCCTGGCCTCCATAATGCTCCTCATGGTGTCTCCAAGGACTTGGAACATGAGGTTGGAGCTTCCCACAAACTCAAGCTCAACATTCCTGGATTGAAGGTCTCCAATCCCAGGATTTGGAGCACAGCCAAGCTTGGGAAAAGGGCAGAGCCAACATGGACAGGGAGGAGGAGAATGGGGGCAATGCCATCATCCTGGTGATGCCTCCATGACGTCCAGCTCCATCCTGTGCTCTGGAACAAGGAAATTCTACTATCCCAAAGCGTTTCTGTCACCTTACCCAGCTCGGAGAGGACGTATTCCTGCTCCCGGAAGATGATCCGGTCGGATTTGTAGGTGGGAGCTTTGTAGTTGTGCTGCAGGGAGAAGAGGTGGAGCAGCTGGGAAGGGCGGAGTTGGTCTCGCCACTGGTTGGGGCCGGAACTGAAACCAAACAGAATCATGGAATCATGGAATGGGTTGGGTTGGAAGGACCTTAAAGCCCATCCAGTGCCACCCAGGGACACCTCCCACTATCCCAGGTGGCTCCAAGCCCCAGTGTCCAACCTGGCCTTGGACACTCCCAGGGATCCACAGGCAGACACAGCTGCTCTGGGAATTCCAGCCCAGCCCCTCCCCACCCTCACAGCCAGAAATTCCTTCCCAGTATCCCACCCAAATCTCCCATTCCTGGGGTGGGGCAACCCCAGCTTCTCTGGGAGTGTCCTCAGCACGAGGTCACTAGGGAACACCAGGGATGGAACAGGATCTCCCTGGAGGAGAATCAGGACTCTGGGAAGTGCAGCTCCAGCCAGATTCCCCAGGACAGCCCCGCCATGTTTCTGTGGCCACCTCAGCATCCCATTCCCGGGATTCACGGCCGTTCCAAGCCCACGGAGGTACCCACATGCAGTAGGTTTGGGGGAGGCCGCAGCGCGCCCCGTATTTGGACAGGAAGCGATTCTCCAGGTCGATGACGGTCTCGCCAATCTTCTCATCCTTGGACAGGAGGTCGTAGTCATAGAGGGTGACCTTGAGGTCTTTCTCCAGGGGCAGGGTGCAGCTCAGCTCGAACATCCTGGAAACAGGAGCAGAGAAATGCTCGGGAAAAGAGGATCGTGCTGCTGGAATTCCATGGGAATGGATCCACACCCCATCCCAAGCCACTGGTGATGGGACGGATCGTTGAGTTACTGAGGTCACCTTGATCCAGCAGTGCCAGGGCTGTGTTGTGCTGGCTTAGTTTATCAATCATGGAATGGTTTGGATCATGAGACACATTAATGACCTTCTCATTCCACACCTTCCACTATCCCAGGTAGCTCCAAGCCCCAGTGTCCAACCTGGCCTTGGACACTGCCAGGGATCCAGGGACAGCCACAGCTGCTCTGGGAATTCCAGACCAGCCCCTCCCCACCCTCACAGACACAAATTCCTTCCCANTCCCATGATTCACGTGTGGAAATGCAACCAAGCCTCCCCCGGGTTCATTTCTCCTGGGATAAATTATTCCCAAACGAACGTTGATCCTCTTTAGTTCCTCCTAATTGGACCTGAAAGAGGTCATTACAATATCCAGGGAAAAAGAGCAGGAGGTGGGGATCAGGAATCCTCATCGCCATGGAATTTGAACAGGGGAAGAAATAACAGCTTTGGGAAAAAACTCCTCTTTGAGGAAATATCCAAAACAGGAGTCAGGCCTGGAATCACGGAATTCCAGACTGGTTTGGATTGGAAGAACCTTAAATCCCATCAAATTCCAACCCAAGGCAGGGACACCTTCCACCAGCCCCAGATCCAACCCTCTGGATACAGATAGATCCAGACCGAGCCAGCCTCACAGATTTTGGAGACACGGAATGTGGCACGACTGGGAGTGCTGGAGAATCCAAGCACCGCCAGGAATTCTACACCTGTGCAGGAGGGCTGGGGGAAAAACAGGATAACCATTCCCAGCAGCCACCCTGGAGCAGATTTTAAGGAGAGGAAGGGAGTAATTAAGGCACTAATTAAGAGTGCAGGAGCAACTGGGAACAGCACAAAGTAATTGGCTGGAGCTGGAGGGCAGCCAGCTGGGAAAAACTCGGGAAATGGGATTTTAACAGCAGCCAGGACCTGGGGTTTAACAGCAGCCAGGACCTGGGGGTTCACAGCAGCCAGGACCTGTGGTTAAAATCAGCCGGGACCTGGGTTTAAGAGCTGCTAGGACCTGTGGTTATCAGCTGCCAGGACCTGGGGTTACAGCAGTCAGGACCTGCGGGTTACAGTAACCAGGACCTGGAGGTTTATCAGCAACCAGGACCTAGGGGTTACAGCAGCCAGGACCTGGGGTTAAAATCAGCCAGGACCTGAGGGTTTAGCAGCAGATGGAACTTGGGGGTTACAGCAGCCAGGACCTGGGGTTTAAAGCTAGGGTGGGAAGTTTCATCAAAAAATTACGGAATCATGGAATGATTTGGGTTGGAAAAGACCTTAAACCCCAAAAATTCCACACCGTTCCATGGGCAGGGATAAATTCCACTATCCCAGGTGGATCCAAGCCCCAGTGTCCAACCTGGCCTCGGACACTCCCAGGGATCCAGGAGCAGCCACAGCTTCTCTGGGAATGCAAGCCCAGCCCAGCCCAGCCCCTCCCCACCCTCACAGCCAAGAATTCCTTCCCAATATCCCACTAAATTTAACTCCCTCTCCATCTTGCTTTGTTGGGAAGGTGTCCCAGCATTGGCGGCCTGGGCTGGTGGGAGTAACCTTGGAAAATCAGATGGATTTTATGGGAAGCAGGATTTGATCCCTGTTTGTGCCCCCAGTCCCAGATTTTGGCAGCCTGGAGCTCATCCCAAGGGGCAGTTTCAATCTCTGGGAGAGAACCCAGGGAATGGCTGGAGCTGTGCCAGGGTTTAGTTTGGATATTGGGAAAAGACTCCTCATCCAGAGGGTGGTGGGGCACCGGAACAGCTTCCCAGGGAATGGTCACATTCCCAAGGCTGCCAGAGCTCCAGGAGCATTTGGACAACGCTCCCAGGGACAGGGTGGGATTGTTGGGATTGTCCTGGGAAGAGCTGGATTGATGATCCCTATGGGTCTTTTCCAACCCAGGATATTCCAAGATTCCCTGATTTCCTGGGAGAACAAAGCCCCATGGGGTTGAGCTTTCCTCAGTTTCCCTGCTCCTTTTCCAGCCCTGCCAAACACCTTTTCCTGGGATAAACCCATTATCCTTGGACTTTTATTCCATTTGTGAGGGAAACAACTCAATTATCCATGGATAATCCTTTTACACTTGGAGGTCTCCCATTCCTCTCTATTCCTCATGTTTTTCCTTGGATCAAAGTTCCCGGATGAGGAGAAGAAATTCCCCAAACTCTTTCCCATCAATGGGACGATCCAAATTCCTCCACTATGGAATTCCAGGTCCCCAGTCCACAGCTCCGAAATCCCAGGGACTGATGAACAAGAGCCAAGGGAATCCTGGAATGGGTTGGGTTGGGAGAAACCTTAAAATCCATCCCATTCCCAATCCCTGTCATGGGCAGGGACACTTCCCACTATCCCAGATTGCTCCAAGCTGGAATTGGGTGTTGGAATGGGAAGCTCTGTGGCCCAGCACAATTCCCTCAAGAGGACATCAAAAAAATTCCGTGGATCCCGGAATCCACACTCACTTCCCAAAGACAGGCTCCAGCGTGCAGGGAAGGTAATTTTCCTGGTCATTTATGGATTTCTTTCCCACGGAAATCTTCACGTAGGGATCGCACTGGAGGCAGGAACAGAAGGAAACACAAAAATCCCATGGGATTATTGGATTGGGAGCGACCTTAAAGCTCATCCAGTCCCACCCTTTTCCATAGGTTGTTCCAAATCCCATCCCTCTCCCAAATAAAGTTATTCTGGGAATTCAGGATAAATTTGGAAAGCAGGGAATTTAATTCAAGACGGATTTTTTGCCAGGAGAAGCAAAAAATTCAAAGAAAAGATCTAATTCCACCTAAGAGATTTCACCTGGATCTACACGGATCCACCATCCCAGTCACATCCAGGAATTCCCTGGAAAAAACACCCAGGCCGAGTTTCCTCATCATTTTTCCCTGATTTTCCTTTTCCTGCTGATTTGTTTTTTAAGGAATGGATGGGAAACAGTGCTCAGGGAACAGAATGAACTCCCAGGTCTTCCTCAGGCTGGGATGAGCCTCTGGAAAATTCCCATCCCAGGGGGAAATTTGGGATCAAATTTGGGTTGGTTTGGGGTTTTAAATGGAAAAAATCCAATTCTTTTTCCTTCTTTTTAATCATCGGGAATCACTTATAGGAGGTTTCCAAGGAATTGAACACTTCCATCCCAAATCCATTGAAAAAAAATGGGAAAATTCAAAAGTGGTTGGAATTTCTTTGTATGTTTTTCCATATATTCCATACATATTTCCCATATATTCCATATATATTTCCCATATATTCCACATATGGTGGGGAGGCACTGGAACTATAAATATTTTTTCCTGATGTTTTTCCATCTATTTTTCCATATATTTTCATATCTATTGATTATTTTTCCATATATTTGCCATACATATTTTGTATTTTTCCATCTATTTTTCCATATATTTTCATATCTATTGATTATTTTTCCATATATTTGCCATACATATTTTGTATTTTTCCATCTATTTTTCCATATATTCCATATCTATTTATTTCCCACAGTATTCCTTGAATTTTCTCCTGTTTTCCAGTGAAACAAAGAGGTTGGGAAAGGATTTTTCCCTTCCCTGAGTTCTGGGGAATTTTGGACCTACATAATTCCCGTTTTCCCAGAATTTTTCTTCCAGACCATCAAAGCTTAGCAAGAAGGAATTTTGGGGAAAATGGGACTTTGTTCCCTTTGGCAGCAAAACACCAAAAAAACATCAAAATAAAACCAAACCCAAAACTCGTTGAACTAATCTTGAAAAATCAGGATGGAGGAAGAGTTGGCTCCTGGAATTCCAAGATATTCCAATGGAGGCAGAAAAGAGGTACAAATTCCTAAATTTTAAGGCAAATCTGAAAATTGTGACCAATTTTGACCAAATTTTGACCAATAAGGGCTGAGCTGTTCCAAGAATCCACTCCAAGAGCCAGCCCGGAGTTTTCCCACAGGGATACCTTCCCATTGGAATCCTTGGGCTGGAGGTCAAAGGCACGGATGATGTAAACCCGGACCAGACATTCCTGGAGTCCCCGTGCCGGGAGCTGCTGGAATTGCCGGGGAGGCACTGGGACACGCGGATCGTCGGGAAGAGGATAAATCTTGAAGGAACCCTGGGAAGGACACGGGAATTCAGAGAACAACACGTGGAGATGGGTCCTGTGTGAACGGTCCTGGAATGACTGGAATGAATTGTGGAATCATGGAATGGTTTGGGTGGGAAGGGACCTGAAAGCTCATC
Source organism: Rhagologus leucostigma (assembly GCA_013397725.1). NCBI lineage: Eukaryota > Metazoa > Chordata > Aves > Passeriformes > Rhagologus > Rhagologus leucostigma. The sequence continues at coordinate 72,255 of VZTD01005949.1, forward strand.
CCATTCCATGGGCAGGGACAAATTCCACTATTCCGGGTGGATCCAAGCCCCATCCCAACCCAGCCTTGGACACTGCCAGGGATCCAGGGGCAGCCACAGCTGCTCTGGGAATTCCAGACCAGCCCCTCCCCACCCTCACAGACACAAATTCCTTCCCAACATCCCACCCCAATCTCCCCTTTCCCACTGGGAAGCCATTCCCTGGGTCCTGTCCCTCCAGGCCTTGTCCCCAGTCCCTCTCCAGCTCTCCTGGAGCCCCTTCAGGCCCTGCAAGGGGCTCTGAGCTCTCCCTGGAGCCTTCCCTTCTCCAGGGGAACATTCCCAGCTCTCCCAGCCTGGCTCCAGAGCAGAGGGGCTCCAGAATCCTGGAATGGTTTGGGCTGGAAGGGACCTTAAATGCCATCCCATTCCACCCTTTCCATAGGCAGGGACACCTCCCACTATCCCAAGCCCCATCCAAGCAGCCTTGGACACCTCCGTGGATGAGCATTCCACAACTCCCACAATTCCTGGTCTCATGGAGTGATTTTGGCTGGAAGGGACCTTAAAGATCCTCCAATTTCCACTGCTATGGAAACAATCCATGGGGAGAGGGCCATTCCCACCTTGAATTCCCCCACGACCGAGGGGTCGTCGCTGGAATCCTGGGATCTCCCCCGGAACAGTTTGAAGGTGTGGCAGAAGTCGGAGAGATGCTCAAATTCCTCCACGTTTTCCAGCTCTGTCTCGTAGACCTGAGGAGGAAAAGATGGAGCAGGGAAAAAATTCCCACCAAATCCCTCAATCCTGGGAAAATTCAACCCACTGGGAGAAATTTCTGGGAATTTTCCCCCTTATTTCCCTCTGTGGCAGTGAGAAGAATTTGGGAATGCTACAAAAAATTCTAGCCCATCCCAATGACCCAGACAAAGCCAAGGTCTCCTGGTGGGTTTTTCATGGATAGAGATTTTCCAGCTGGGAATATTTCCCTTAAAACCAAGGAAAATCTTCCCAGTTTGTGAGTTTGCATTAAATTTAGAATTTCTTGTGCCTGAATCTCCCTCTTCCCTCTGAAATCTCTGATTTTCCTCATTCCCAAATCTTTCCCAGGGATGGCAGTTCCTCACCCCCTCCGCCACTTCCCAAGGGAAAATTTCTGGGAGTTTCCCAAAAAGGATTTTGCAAAGGAAATGGAATTTTCCACACTGGGGAAAAGGTTTCTCTTTTTTTTTGAACCCGGATGGAAAAAAAGCCTAAAATCCCAAGGAAATCGTGGAGAGTGGAACTCCGCCCGACGGAAGCCACTCACCTTCAAGGTGTCGAATCCCTTTTCCAAGTAATATCCACATTTTTCCCTCTCTCCCGTAGAAGCATAAAATTTGCTCCACCAGTCGATGAATTCCTCCTCCTGCAGCCAGAGATCCCAAAGTTACTCATTTTCCACAAGGAAAATCCCGGGAAAACAGCAGCAGCAGCTCCCAGATTTGGGAAGTGAACCCTGCATCAACCCCATCCCTGATTTCCAGGTTTTTTGGGATGCTTCCAGCCCAAATCCGGCTGTAGCGGCAACTGTGGGAATTCCCAAGAGGATGATTCCCCATGGCAAGACGAGGTAGAGCTCCAAGAAGAATATTTCAAGAATTTGGAGCATCTTTAGGGATTTTTGGCCACTCAGAGGGTGGTTTTCCCAGGATTTCCATGCAGGGAATGAAACAATTTAACTCCGGTGTTAACAGCCTGAACTGTCCCAATTTTAGGCTTTCCCCGGAAATTTTTGGGATTTGGGAGACAGGGATTGACTTCCTGCACCTGTATCTCAGCACCTCCCACCCTCCCCATCCCAACAAAACCTGCAGATGAATGAACAAATCCATAAAATTCCCATTTTTCCATTAAAACCCAACAGTGCTCAGGTCTCCGGAAGGACACAACCCTTGGATGAAAAAAAACTAGGAAAATCCCACAAAACCTCAGCTCCCACCATCATCCATTGCCTCATTCCCGGCGTGAGCCATTCCAGCTCCAAGGATGCTGCTCCAAGAGGAAAACCGGCCATGCTGGCTCAACAATTCCATGGATTTTATAGGAATCCCATTTTTGAGATCGCTTTGCCAGTGACCCATGAAGAATTCCTGCAAAATCCTGGTGTCTCCTTCCAGGAGGCCACAAAATTCCAGCTCCCTGACCTCATGGAGGAATCCAAATGGCATTTTATTGGATTTATATTCGAAGCCAATGGCGCAGGATTTAATGGATAGACATTGGATTTAATTAGAATATTCTGGAAATTCACTCCAAGGCTTCTGCCACCTCCTTTCTTTTTTTTTTGGGAAAATACGAATTTTCCTTTCGTCACTTCCCATTTTATTGCTTAAAACCTCCACTTGGACATCGTGACATTCCACAGGTACTGAGATACAAGGAAAATGCTTGGATTCATCCCAGGACTTACCCACGGAATCTTCTGCAGCCCCAAGGGAAAGAGTTGGATTAGAGATTTTGGTGGATTTTGACCGATATTCCAATGAAAAACAGGGGGGAAAAAAAAGTAGGGAAGGGGAGTGGCTGGAATGTTAACAGCAATGGATATGATTCCATTTGGGAATGGGAAAGCCATGGAAAGCGATGAATCGGCAAAGGATGGATTGAGGAATTTCTTTTATCCAGGGGATGGATAAAATTCCCTCCAGGTATCCCAAACCACCTCCAGGGGTTTATCCTGGACATGGGACAGAGGATCTCTGGGACTGGGATCTGTGCTCCCTTTCCAGCTTTTTCATGGATCCCACTTGTGGATAAATTTAATCTCCAGTGACCAAATCCTCAAATCTTCCTGGAAAAGGAGCTTATTCCCACCTGGAAAGTTGCTGCCATGATTATCCAGAGGTTTCCTGTCTCCCTATCCCTGTTCCCTCCCTCTTCCTTCTCACCACCCTTGAACTCCAACCTTTCAACCAAGAGGGACCCATCCTTTGGATATCCTGGGAGTAATCGGATCATTTCCCCTGATCCCGTCATCCCAGGAGCTGCAGCAGCTCCGGGAACAAAGCAGGGCTAGAGGGAGGAGAATTTCTCCTTTATGGAAAAAATTCCTCCCTGTGAGGGTGGGGAGGCACTGGAACGGAATTCCCAGAGAAGCTGTGCGTGCCCCTGGATCCCTGGGAATGCCCAAGGCCAGGCTGGACATTGGGGCTTGGAGCAACCTGGGACAGTGGGAGGTGTCCCTGGCCCATGGATCGGGTGGAATGGGATGAGATTTAAGGTCCCTTCCCATTCCATAATTCCATAATTCCATGATTCCTGGGCATCTCCTGGAGGAGAGGAGCTCAGGAGGGACTCTCAGACACCTCTGAGTGTCCGTTCCCTGCTGAGGAGCCCTACAAGGGGGTTACTCCACAGTTACTCCGCAGTTACTCCTCCGTTACTCCAGCTCGTGCAGCTTTCCCCGTCGGACACAGCAAATCCCCCATCCCGGGACACATTAACGGAGCCGAGTGGAGCCAATTCCAGCTGATCCGTGTCTGTAAACTATTTGGGATAATGGGTTGTTTGCTGTGTTTGCTCCTTCCCAATCCAAGCCCAGATTTCACGGCTTCTCCGGTTACTGTTCCTTGGAAGAGCTCTGGGTGTTGGATGGCTCCTCCTGGGAACGGTTCCCAGTGCTGCCCCCCTGGAATGTTCCTGATGGTTTTGATATTCCCAGCTGGGAGCCAGCCCATGGCACTGCCACTGGAGAGGGGGGAAAGCATTCCCAGAGAAATCTCCAGGGCTGGATTTCCACAGCCGGGGTTTGTAGGATCCTGGAATGGTTTGGGTGGGAAGGGACCTTAAATCTCATCCCAGATCCAAGGGCAGGGACATCTTCCACTGTCCCAGGTGGCTCCCAGCCCCAGTGTCCAACCTGGCCTGGGACACTCCCAGGGATCCAGGGGCAGCCACAGCTGCTCTGGGAATTCCAGACCAGCCCCTCCCCACCCTCACAGAGACAAATTCCTTCCCAACATCCCACCCCAATCTCCCCTTTCCCACTGGGAAGCCATTCCCTGGGTCCTGTCCCTCCAGGCCTTGTCCCCAGGCCCTCTCCAGCTCTCCTGGAGCCCCTTCAGGCCCTGCAAGGGGCTCTCAGCTCTCCCTGGAGCCTTCCCTTCTCCAGGGGAACATTCCCAGCTCTCCCAGCCTGGCTCCAGAGCAGAGGGGCTCCATCTCTCTGATCATTCTTGTGCCTCCTCTGGATCTCTCCCACATTTCCATGTTTTTCCTGTGCTGGGATCCCAGAGCTGGAGGCAGAATTCCTCCCAAAACCACCCTGATTCCCTTTGGAATGAGTGGAAAACCCAAGGAGACACTGGCAGCCAGCTGGAATCCCAGTTTCCTAAGCAGCAAGCGGGATTTTTCCCAGAAGGAAATGCCTCCTTCCATTTAAATCCACACATTCTCATGGATTCAGGTCATTAATTAAGCGATTAATTAATTAAGCTATTAATTAGCAATTAGAAATTAAGCGATACCTACATGAGGCAGGGCCCGGGAATCCGGGATGTTAATTAGTGCTGAGCTCGTCAAACCCTCGGAAAGCTACAAATTAAAATGATCCGTTATCCAAGGAATTCTGGGAACGGGGATGAACACACAGTTTGGGAGAAACTAAAGGGATTAATCCAAACAAATATTCCTGACCCTGCGGTTTCCCAGGATGAGGAAACTTTGGGATGAGCACGGGGTTGGTTTTTAGGGATGTTTGGCAAAAAGCTGGAATGAGGTAGAGGAAAAATGAGATATTAAAGGGAAAAAATATGGAAATGCTGTTAGTAATTGCCAATGGAGCCGAGGCTTTTCCCTGGATACCGAGGGCTGCTAACACATGGAGTTGTCCTGGGATCCAAGGAGGGATCCGAGCCAGGGGGATTTAGAACGGGATTGGGAATGCTCAGGATGAAATTCCAGGTCCAAGCCCAGCTCATCCTCGGCAAACCAAAACCCAGGATCACTTCCATGGGCAGGAAGCAGCAGCACTGCTCCTGGATTCCAAGGATCCCTTGGAGGTGGAAAAAGGGGAGAAATGAGAGGTTCTTCCCAGAAAACGGCCGGGTTTGAGGATCAGGCCAATCCCGACAGAGTTCCTGGTTATCCAGCTCAGGCTTGTTCCCAAAACACTGCTCCAATCCCATCAAATCCAGACTGGCATCCTTGGGCTAAACCCCACAATTTCCAGCTGTTCCATATGGAAAAAATTCCCTGAGGATCATTTTCCACCAGGATTCCCTCACGGCTCCCGGAGGCTGCTGGGAACGGCTCCTTTCCAGCCGATTTATCCATGAGCAGGCCGAACAAACCCCTGCTCATCCCATGGAGCTGTGGAAGTCCTTCCCGAGTGCTTCCCATGGGAATGAACCCTCGGAAAACACCGGGAGTAGAGCAGGCAGGACAAGGCCTGATCCAGCAGCCTCTTCCACAAATTCCACCTTTCCAAAACCTCGCTCCATGTCCTTCTCCCAAAGAACCAAACTAGACGGGATTAGCAGGGAAAAATTGCTTTTCCGTGATTTTTAGGAGGATTTTCCTCACTTTGGGAGAACAGGATGTGATTCCTGTGCACTTAAACTCCAGCTGAACTCCTGATCCCGCCTGGATGAGATGGATAACGCGCTCCCAAACCTCTGAGCAGAGGGATTTCACCTCTGGTTGTTTTCCTGATTTTCCAGGGAAAGCAACAAAGGGGTCCTTTGTTCCAAGCATCCATCGGAGCAGGGAGCAAAGCCAGGCTTGGCAAGGAGGGAGAAAAACTCCGGAGCCACGCAAGGAAACGCATCCATGCAAAATCCTGGCTCCTGCTTCCAACGGCGCTGCTGGAAGAGCCCTGGGCACGAGCTGCTGGCTTGGGATCCATCCCTTTCCCCGAGAAGGAGGAGCGGGATGGTCCCTGCCGGCCAGGATTGCTCCTTGACCTCCCAAATCTGGGCCTGGATGGGCGGAAGGATCGCGATGGTCCATCCACGCCCCGATCCACGGCCACCTCCAGGAGAGGAGCAGCTTCCCGGGCCAAAATTCTGAGGTGGGAATTTTGGGTTGGCTTTCCCGGAAGAAGATCCCTCCTCTCTCAAAAAAATGGGAAAAACAAGGAAAGAAACGAACAGAGAAGGACGAATCCGGGGTCAAACTGAAGAGCTCCATTCATGGCAGGGGGGATTGTTTGGGAAATGGTTTTTTTCCAGGAAAAAAAAGCCGGAATTTTCCACTTTGGAATGGTTTTGTCACATCCCTCTCCCCCTTTTCTTACCATTTAAATTCTTCCCTAAATTTGATCCAAGCTTGGAGATGTTTCCAATAAATTTATCCCAGGGAACAAAGCTCCAGGATTCCAAAGCTCCGTCTCATTCCTTCCTCCAGGATCTTGGGAATGGGGTCCCCCATTCCCGGAAGCAGCTTCCGGAGCTCCAGGGAGTGTAAAGGGAAGTGTGTCCCTATCCAGAGGTTTTGTTCCCAAAGTTAAAAATGGGAGCTGGTTTGCCACCAATGTGATTTTCCATGAATAAGTCACGGGAATCTGAGCAGAGAATTCCAGGGAATGGTGGGCACAGCCAATCCCACTCTGGGCACCCCAGGGTGTTCCCAACATTCTGACCACTCAGAAAAATGAGACAAACTGGGAATCCCACCAGCAGGAATGACCAGCACCACATTGTCCGAGCACTTCCAGTACCGGATAGAGCAAGATCCCCATTCTGGATCACAGGAAACCCTGGATCCAGATCATGGGAGACCCCGGCTCCACATCCCAAGTTTGGATCCTGCAGTGGGTTCAGCCCCCAGAAAATTCCCACATTATTCCCTCAGTTTTCTCCCAAGTTTCTCTACCCTGGACTAAAAAAGGGGGATTTATTACAAAAATTCCTGTTCCCAAATTCCACATTTTCCACAGACACACTCCAGTTACTTCCCTGATCCAAGATGAAGTCCAACTGTAAATTTTAAGGATAAATCCTTAAATGGGAAGCGAAAAGGAGGGAATGAGGCCACTTTCCTGATTTCCCAATGCTCCAATCAGGAACATTTTCGGGTGTTGCTTTTTCCTTTCCACAATTTTCACCGGAGCCAACTTTTCCCAGTTCCCCTGTTCGGATCCTAATGGAGGCTGAAGGATTTCAGGACAAGATCCCAGCGGAGCTGTGAATGGGATCATGGAATCCTGGAATGGTTTGGGTAGGAAGGACCTTAAATCCCATCCCGTTCCACCTTTTCCATGGGTGGAATTTCCCACTATCCCAGGTTTCTCCAAGCCCCGTCCAACCCGGCCTTCCAGGGATGAGGGTTTGGAGTGAGTGGGAATGAGCAGGGCCACATCCAAAGGTTTTTTGGGAATTGGCCAAATTCCTGAGTCTCAGCTTGATGTGGGACCCAGCCAGAGCCCGCCTTGAGATACACCGCAAATATCCAACAACACCGGAAAATCCTTGGGAATAGAAAGCCCCGGAGCCACCAAGGAGATGGAAAAGAGCAAGATCCATGCCCAAGCTGGACATCTAGGATTTACCAGCTCCTCCATCCTTGGAAGTGCTCAAGGCCAGGGACACTGAGGCAGGAAACACCCAGAAGGCAGATCCCTTCCGGAAAGCTCCGGCTCTTCCAGCCCTGCAGCATCAAGGAATAGGGAGAAGGAAAATTCCAGTCCTCAATATCCCACCAAGGGATAGGAGATCAGGAAAAGCTCCACCAAACATTCCTAACACCATTTCCAGCTGCTCCAGAGGCACCGGGATTGCCTCCGGATCCATGCATCCCACACACAGCTTGGCACAGGTCTGTCCCAAAGATTCCTTCTGCTGAAGAAGGAATCAGAGGTCTGTGGATATGGGAAGTTTCTGGAAGAAAGGAAGCTCCAGGGATGTGTCCATCCTGATCCATTCCAAAGGGAATGCTGAGATCCCTCAAATTCATTGGAACCATACCAATTTCCCCCTCCTTCCACGCTCCCACCACCACGGATTCGGGATTCAGGATTCCGCAATCCCAGTCCCATAAAATTCCTGCAAACAAGGAGCCAAACTGGGAAAAGGGAGACCCGGCCACGGAGTGAGGACGACGGAGCCTCATGGAATTTTTAGCTTTCCTTGGGAAGAGCCCAGCATGGATTTCTCTCCATTGGGAAAGCAAATCCAGGCCCTCATTCCCAACGTAGGGAATGAGGAGGAGTTTGGGGTTGTGCCGGTGAGGAGAGGGAGGGAGAACATGTGGAAGCTGGAAAAGGAAGGATCCAACTGGATCCGGCCTTGCATCGGCACCGCTGTGTCCGTCCACCCTCACCGGATCCACCAGAGCATGGAAAAATCCCAGGATCTTCCCAGCACGGCCGCGTTTTCCGTACCTGGATGGGAATCAGGGGCTCTTTGTCGTCGATGTCGATGAGGACGTCGTCTCTGGGCGTGAGGCTGACGTCATCTGCAACCAGAGTGGGGCGTGATCCCGGGATTTGGGAATCGTGGAGACGAGAAACATTGGGATTGACCTCCAGGAGCAATCCCATCCTCTTCCAGGCCCCATCTCCATCATCCCAACCTGTCCCAGATCCTTCACACCATCCAAAGTTGATATCCATGATCCCAACATCTCCCAGACCCTTCCCACCACCCAAAGTTCATTCCCATGATCCCAACATCTCCCAGACTCTTCCCACCTTCCAAAGTTGATGATTTCAATCCCATCCAGATCCTTCACACCACTCAAAGCTCATCTCCACGATCCCAACCTCATCCAGACTTTTCACACCATCCAAAGTTCATTTCCATGATCCCAATCCCATCCAGGGCTCCAAGGAGTCAGAAGAGGGACTTTGGACAAGGACATGGAGTGCCAGGACAAGGGGGAATGGATTAAACTGAAGGAGGGGAGATTTAGATGGGACATGGGGAAGGAATTCCTGGCTGTGAGGGTGGGGAGGGGCTGGGTTGGAATTCCCAGAGCAGCTGTGGCTGCCCCTGGATCCCTGGAAGTGTCTAAGGCCAGGTTGGACATTGGGGCTTGGATCCACCTGGGATAGAGTGAGCTGCCCCTGCCCATGGAATTGGCTTTAAGATCCATTCCCGTCCAACCCATTCCATGACTCCATGAAGGACACAAATCCCAATATTCCCACGTACCTGGCTGCTCCTGAGGTGCCCCCGTGTCCTGCTGGAAGGGATCCCAGTAGAATTCCTGGAGGGAGCGGATCGTGCACTGTCCCACCACGGGCCGCCGGCCGAAGGGGCGGTTGTCGATGATCTTCAGGATGATGGGGGGGCTGTAGAGGCTCTCCTTGGGAAGACGCTGCGGGAACAGGGAAGGGAAGAGGGAATGACAATGGAAAGGGAGGGCAGAGGTTCTGCACCACCCCAAAGAAACCAAGGGCAGAGTGAACTTCACCAGAAGATCCAATTTTATGGGATTTTGAGGTCCTTCACCATAAAATCCAATGTTATGGGACTTTGAGGTCCTTTACCACAAGATTCATTTTTATGGGACTTTGAGGTCCTTCACCACAAGATCCCATTTTTATGGGACTTTGACGTCCTTCTCCAAAAGATTCATTTTTATGGGATTTTAAGGTCCTTTACAAGATCCATTTTTATGGGACTTTGAGGTCTTTCACCACAAGATCCCATTTTTATGGGACTTTGACGTCCTTCACAAGATCCATTTTTATAGGACTTTGAGGTCCTACACAAGATCCATTTTTATGGCAGCTTACCTTCACCCTGTACCACCCCAGCCCCACCAGGACCTCACCACTTCCATGAAGAGCACGCAGACGTCGAAGTTGGGGTTCTTCTTGACGTTCTTGATGACGCCGGACTGGACGCGCTGCCCCCCGCACTCGACCAGCAGGCTGGGCGAGGTCACGCTGGCCAGCTGGAAGCTCTTGAGGTTCCTCAGCCCCCAGGCCAGGATCTGTGGGATGAGGGAACACCAAATCCTGAGCCAAACTTCTGCTTCCAGGTTTCCGTGGAGCTCCTCGGCACTGGAGGAGAACCTGGAGGTTCAACTGTGTAGGACAAGCAGTGGTGGGAATTAAGGAATTATTGAGGTTGGAAAAGACCTCCAAGGTCATCGAGTCCAAGCTGTGTCCGATCCACACCTCAGCACCAGGAATTCCTCGGACACTTCCAGGGATGGGGACTCCAAACCTCCCTGGGCACTTCCAATGCCTGCCCACCTTTTCCATGAGGACATTCCTCCTGATGTCCAACCTGAACTTCAACCTTATCCCATACCTTTTTCCCTGGGAGCAGATCCCAACCCCTCCAGCTCCACCCTCGCGTCACGGAGTTGTGAACAACCAGAAGGTGCCCCCGGGAGCCTCCTTTTCTCCAGAATCCAGCTTGGACCCCATTCCTGGCTCTCATTCCCTGATCCCGCGGGATTCCCGGCTCACCTCGATGGCCGTGCGCTGCAGGACGGGTTTGATTCCCTGCGGGACCATGTAAATGTTGGGCTCCCTCTGGGGTGGCGGATAGGGAAGGTCGGAATCCGCGGACTGCAGGAGCCGAGAGGGAAAGGAAACATCAGGAAGCACCAGGATGAGATAACAACCCCTTTTCCATGTTGGATCCGCCCGGAGTCTCCATCCCTGCCAAACTCATCTCTCCCGGGAAATCCAGGACAGCCGGAGGAGGGACATGAGGAATGGTGGGGTAGAGGTGCCGGAAAAGTGGTTTTATCTCTTTAATCCATTGTGGAGAAGATCCACCGTCCCTGAGCTTTTCCCAAAGGATCTGCCCTCCAAGGTTCTACGTTTTTTAGGGAATGATGGGATGAAACCACCTCTATCCCATCCCAGGATCACGGCAGGGTGAGGAAAGGAATGAAGCAGCAGCAGCGGGGTCATAGTTGGGCGATTCCCAAAATTTTAGTGGGATCAGCACTTTGGGATGGGAGATTGGCATCGCCTCTGGATGCGGGAAGGGGATGTGGTTCATCCCACAGTTCACGGATAATCCACAAATCCGTGGGATAGGGCTCAGGTGAAACTGCCTGGGAATTCCATCTGGATCATCCCAAATCTGGGAGGCAGACAAGGAATTCCCAATTTGCCTTCCCAGAGGAGAAAAGCAGGAGCCAGGACCCCTCTTCTTTTCCTGAATCTCCCAGTTCCAAGCCCCCAGAAAGGTTGGAATGAAAGCAAGACCTCTGGAAGTCCATCCCAGGAGCATGGAATTCTCTCCTGGCTGGAATTTTATCAGGTTCAGTGAAGCGCGGGTGTCTTTTAATTCTGAGATTGGGTCAGGGATTGGCTTTCCAAAGGGATTTTCCACAGTGGCATGTGGAGAAACATGGAATCATGGAATGGTTGGGATTGGATCCTTAAGGATCATCCAATTCCAATCCCCTTTCCCATAAAATTTCAAGCTTTAATTTTCCTTGGGAATTGCCAGCGGTTCCTGAGTCCAGCTGCTTGGTAGCTGAAGGTTTTCGGGAATTCCATGTGGGAGAAGGTGCCTGGGATTCCCACATGGAGCGGCCACTCCTCCATCCCACGATCCACGCGCTCTCGCGCTAGTTAGTGCTGGCAGGGAATGGGGATTTTATCCGGGATAACCTGAAGGAGAAGGGAGAGCTGCAGAGAATTCCTACATTCCCTGGGTTACCTCTGGAACCCTAATTCCCAAAAAAAATCATTTCAGGCTGCTCAGGCCCAAAATCATGGAATGGTTTGGGTTGGAAGGGGTTTTAGTGATGAATCCTCTGGCAAATCCAATGGGAAATCCTTGGAAAAGAGCTCCTGCCCCGTCCATCCTCTCCAGGATCAACTTGGATTTGAAACCTGCATCATTCCAGGTTTTTTAAGTCCTTCCTGCTGCTCTCCCGGTGGTTTTCCAGGCGTTCCCCTGGATTCCAGCTGAATGCCGGAGGATGGAATGTTCCACCGGATGGATGGGAATGAGCAGGGAATGCCGGGGATGTGGCGGGAGCAGGGAGGGATCAGGATGGGAGTGGAAAAAAGCAATTCCCAGACAAAGACGGCTGGAGAGAGGAAAATCCATAAAAATCCTGCTGGGAGCCGGGATGGGTTGAACAAGGATAAATCAGAGGGAATCTGGGTGGAAAGGAGCTCTGGAGATCATGGATTCCAATCTAGATTTGGATCCAGGATGAGTGAAAATCAACACGGATGAAGCCAAAAAAAAAACGGCTGGAAAAGATTCCCGGTTTAAACGGCAGCTGGGATGTGATCCAAAGATAAATCCCGGAGTTTGGCGGCAATTCAGCCCCAAAAGGCCATTCCCAAAAAAAAATGGAGAAGGATGGAGCCAGCCCAGTCCCTCAGGTGCATCCGTGAGGCACCAGAGACTCCGGCTGGCACCAATCCTTGGGATGCCACCTCAGGAATTTTGGTGGGATGGGGATCTTGAGATCCTGCTCTCCCTGAGAGGCTCTGCTGGGATTTTCTTGGATTCTGGGAAAAGGGAAGGAAGGGAGGAGAGCGATACCCATTGGAGGAGCCCCTCGGAGAACAAGGCGGGAATGCAGAGCTGTGGAATGCCCCATCCCGGAATTCCGGCAGTGGGAAGAAATGGAGGAAAAAGAGGAGAGAGATGATTATGGACACATGGAACACCAAGATGAGCTCCCAAGGAAAGGCAGCTTGGTGGGAAAAATATCTAGGAAAAATTGTGTTTATCCCATCCAATCCAACCCTTCCCAGGAATGTTGCTCAGGTCTTTCCTACCTCATCTCCCAGATTTTGGGATTAACGGCTCTGAGGGCCACCATGACATTCCAAGAGTTGCTCCCTTTCCCTGCCTCGAGTTTTCCAAGATCCCAGCTCTTGGTTCAGCCTCGGATTGGCTCCACGGGATGCACAAGGATAAAGTCTTGGACAGGTTGGGATCCTGGCCGTGGAATCAGAATCATGGGAATGATGGAATCATGGAAGAGTTTCCGTTGGAAAGCTCATCCCATTCCATGGGCAGGGAACCTTCCACTATCCTACGTGGCTCCAAGCTCTATCGAACCTATCCTGGAATTTTTCCAGGGAATGGGACATGAAATTTCCTTTGGAACACCTGGACCATTCCGGCACATCCTCGATCCACAGCAAATTCCCTATGGAAAATCTGGAATTGGGATTTCCCAAGGCCAGCCCAGCATTCCGGCTCTGGCATTCCTGGCTTGGAAAGATGGGACACCTCATTCCAGAGAGTAAATGGATCCCAACATTCCCGGCCATGGGGAAAAGCCCATCCTGACAGGGGTCACTCATATTCCCGAAATCCTGATGCTCCCAGCTTGATCCATCCAGGAAAAAGTGGATTTCCCAGGGAGGCAAATTTTAACAATTCCAAGATGAAAAACAAGGAATTCCCAAAGACTCACCTCATCCAGGCTGGAAGAGAGCTCGCTCTGGGAAAGAGTAGGAGAGGACGGAATTAGAGGAATTCTCATCCCAAAGCCCATCCCAAGGTTTATAACTGAATGGAATGATGGAACGGTTTGGGTGGGAAGAGATCCTTAAATCCCATCCAGTCCCACCCCCTTCCCTGATCCCAGGTGGATCCAACCTGGCCTTGGACACTCCCAGGGATCCAGGGGCAGCCCCAGCTGCTCTGGGAATTCCAGACCAGCCAGGAATTCCTTCCCAACATCCCACCCCAATCTCCCCTTTCCCAGTGGGAAGCCATTCCCTGTGTCCTGTCCCTCCGTGCCTTGTCCCCAGTCCCTCTCCAGCTCTCCTGGAGTCCTTTTAGGATCCAAGATTTCCCTGGAGCCTTCCCTTCTCCAGATGAGCAGTCCAAGCTCTCCCAGCCTGGCTCCAGAGCCTTTGGAGCATCTCCACAGGATCCTCTGGATCCTGGAATGGGATAAACTTGCCTTGACAGCAAGGAGCTGCCCCACTCCTAGTTTTCCTTATCAGTGAGGAAAACCGGAATCTCTACAGGGGAATTCCTTCATCTTAAAAGAATTCCCTAGAACTGGATGGAGGGATTGCTGCAGAGCAGGAAACAGGATCCAAATCCCTGGGAAAGCTGGGAATGGTGCTGGGCCATTCCCAGGGATAGAGGAGTTGCAAGGCGGAGTCGGGAATTACCTCGAATCCAGGGATGTGATGGACAGCCGGCTGCAGGGAGAGAACACAATTCCCGTTAACATTCCCAGTATTCCCGGTGCTAATTCCAATTTATCCAGCAGAGAAACTTCAGCCCCTTCCATTCCCAGCTCCAAAAATCTTGGACTCTCATCCAACCAGGAGGCACCAAATCCACCTGGATGATTCCTGCCGGGATCAAACAGCTCCTCCTCCATCCCACTCCAAGGCCTTCCCAAGGCCTTTCCCACCCGGTTCTGAGGGAACGAGGAGCAGGAAGAGGCCACGTGTGGGGATTTGGGGCCTTTTCCTGGTGTTTGTGTTGGGATTTCCAGGGAAGAGGGAATTGTGGGATTCCCATTCCCTGTTAAACCTCAGGTCTGAGAAGGAAGAACGGGATGGAGGGATTGAGCTTCCCAATCCATCCATTTTCCCTGGCACATCCAGGATGCAGCCATTGGAAAAGCCGGAGTGGCTTCAGCTCTCCTGAACCCCGTCTAGAAATAATCCCAAGGAAAGGGCACTATTCCTTAGGGATTCGGCAATTCCCAGCTCCCTCGATATCCCTCACACCCCCCCAGGACTTGTCCTAGGAGAGAAGGACCCATCCAAGCCCATCCCACCTGGAATTCTGCAGTTTTCCATCAGACCAACCCCAAACCACTTCTTTTCCCAGCTGGAAAACCTCAGCCTACAGAATTATCCCTCAAAAAAGGACAAATCCCAAATCCCTCTGGCTCTTCCCACACTCCAAAGGACAAAACCCAACACCTGGCAAAGGTCGAATCCTGGAGGAGAACCGGAATTCCAGAGCGTTCCAGGCTCGGGGGGGTGGATCTCACCTGTTCCCGCTGGATCAGCTCGAAGGCCGCCAGGAGCTCCCCGACATTCCGCCCGGATTTGAGGACGGGATACCAGGAGAGCCGGGGCGAGCGCTCCAGGCTGGGCCGGCAGATGCAGCGTCCCATGAATTCATCCGCACCCTGGAAAAGGAATCCTGGGAATTGAGATAGTCCTTCCCATCCTTTTTCCCGGAAAAATTCATCCCCACACGCCCATCCCTCAGCCAAAAATCGGGAGCGGGAGATGAACTGTTATGGGATCGGGGCAGGAAAATGAATGGATTGGTGCCCACAGAGCCTCCAGTTTTCCAACTCCCTCCTGGAATTCCTAAGACTGGAAATGCACTCTTTTAGGAATTTTGGCTTAAAAGGTGGAATTCCTATCCCAGGTTTTCCAGAGAAGGAACTCTGAGCCTTCGGCAGCTCCTAAAAATCCAGTTCACTGCTCTGCACTGGGATCATTGGGATCTTTCCTGCTTCCCGCTGGGAATGAGCAGGAGAGAAGGAAAAAACATTCCTGAGATATTCCCGAGCCCTTCTTGAGGTGTTTTCCAAGTGCTTTTCGCCTGAATTCCCTCCTGGGCTCAGGACAGGCTCCAGCCCAGTTTTTCTGGGAAAAAACCTCAATTCCTGCCACCTATCCCCCAAAATTCCATCATTCCCAGGCCCTTTGGACACAGCAAACAGCAGAGGGAGTTTCCCTAATTCCATGACTGCTCCCAACCTTATCCCAAGGTTTTTCCATGAGGAAACTCCATTAATTTTCCCACTTTAAGTGATGTCGATGAAGCTCAGTGAATGGGACCTCAAGGACACCACGGGATTTTCCCTGGAATTTTAGCCTCTGGAATGCCCATCTCAAAGCCTGAACCACCCAGAGAAGCCAGACATCACATTCCAGACGCTGGGAATTCCTGGTGGGCATTCCCACACTCACGTAGGTGTCGTGGTCATAGATTTCCACCAGGATGTTGGGAGGGGACTCGGCCACATCCTGAGAATTCCCGAAAATCTCGATCTCGTAGAAGATCAGGGTCTGATCCCAGGTGGGATTCAGGGTGTTCTTCTCCACCACGGTCTTCTGGCTCTGGTGCAGGAAGGACACGATGGCGTAGGGATCTGCGGGAATGGGATTCAAGGAATGGGATTCAGAGAATGGGATTCAGGGATGGAGCCGAGCTCTGGCTCTTCCCAGAATTCCAAGCTCCATCCAGAACCGGCTCCCAAAGGATTTGGGAGTTCTCAGCTCCTTTGATCTCCCCCTGAACTCCTTCAGGTCTTGCTTGAGGAGAAAGGAGCTGCCCAGTCCATCCCACCTGGAATTCGGCATCCCAACCCCAAAATGCCCGGTTTTCCAAGAAGTTTTCCAGCTGGGAAGGCTCAGTCTGAGAGCTGGCATTGTTCTAAAGATCCAGGAAAAACTTTGAGCCACTTCCAGGGACTAAAGGGGCTCCAGGAGAGCCGGAGAGGGATTTTGGACAAGGGATGGAGGGACAGGACACAGGGAATGGCTTCCCACTGGAAAAGTGAAATTTAGATGGGATATTGGGAAGGAATTCCTGGCTGTGAGGTAGAAGAGCATCCCACACATTTCTGGATGCAGATCCCAGGAAAATCCCACATTCCTGGGTTCATATCCCAGGGTTATCTCACAAACACCTGGATTCAGATTCCAGGATTATCCCCCATCCCCAGATTCAGATCTCAGGAACATCCCACAGATCCCTGGATTCAGATCCCAGGATTATCTCACGCACATCCCTGGATTCAGATCCAAGGAAGATCCCACACACCCCTGGGAGGTTTCCTGGGATCCAAAGGATTCAGATCCCAGGATTATCCCACGTCCCCTGGAAGCGAGGCCAGCTGATCCTGGCAGCATTCCCCCTTTCCCCCCTTTTCCAAGGAATTGGGGGGCCAGGGGATGGATTCCCCCTCTATCCATGTTAACAATCCAGGGCAGCTCAGACATTCCCAACAATCCACTCCGGGAAGAGCCTTTCCCACTTTTTTTCCAGCCAAATCCATTACAATAAACAAAAAAACCCTGGATTTGGAGCTGCTTTTTCCCTCTTTTTTTTTTTCCCCCCCATTTTTCCCTCCCTTCTCCTCCTTTTTTTTCATGGAAGCCTCTCTAAAGCCCCTTTGTCGGGAACAGGGAATGTTTATTTTTCCAACGGCCGAGCCCCTTTAATGAACTCCTTTATTCCCGGCAGCGGGAATCACAATCCCACATTGTGGAACTCGTGTTGTCCTTGGCCAGGATTTTTCCAAAGGAAAAGGATTCCGGACTCCCCTCCCAGGCCATGAGCTCACCTCGCTCCCACCTCCTCATCCCAACAAGGAGCTTTTTGTGGGAATTCCAGGTGGGAGCAGACACTGGGGGATTGTTTGGATGCTCCAGGGTGTTTATTCCCAAAAAACCCCGTCATTCCAAGCAGGATTCCCTCGGGATCACGGTCCAGTTGCTTCCCCAGTTTCGGGATTCTCCCTGTGTCCCGTCTGGGATCCGTCATTCCCGGGATGTGTTGTTCCAAGGAGGGTTTAAATCCCAGAATTTGGAGGGAAATCCCATCCAAATCTCTCTGCAAAGTCCCATGGGAATCGAGCAGGGATAGCCCTGGAGGGATGTTGGATGTCTCCCACCTGTGGACACTTTTCCAGGGATTTGGGACATTCCAGCTGATCCAGAGGTGGTGACATCCCCTTTTCCTCTCCGAAGCATTTATGGGATCACCTGGTTGGGACGGTCCAGCCCCCAGGGATGAGGATGTGGGATTTTCCAGCTGCCGGGATAATTCCTGGCACTCCACCCCACCCCAACCACATTCCAAAGGGATGTTCCACCTGCATCCAGCCATCCAAGCGCCTCCAGTGCTGAAATCCCGCAGATAAAAGGATTTCCCCTGTTCTGACTTCTTTCCTATCGCAAAAACCCCCAGTGCAGGACCACATCAGCACAATCCTGGGAATTTCGGGAATTTCAGAAATCCCCGGAGCTGTGCTGGGAATGGTTGGAGCAACAGGATGTGGAAAACTCCTCCACAAAGCCCAGCCCCTGTTTTCCACCTGGAATCCCTTTTTCCCATGGAAATCCCCTTCCCAATTCCCAAACCCCAGGGACTGCTGCCCTCCTCAGCCGGGAGAAGGGGGATGCTGAGGAATTATGGAATCATGGAATGCCAGACTTGTTTGGGATGGAAAGGACCTTAGGGATCATCCAGATCCAACCCCATGGGCTGGGAACCTTCCACTGGATCAAATCCAATGAGGAATTTCCTGAGGATGCTGGAGAAGAAGGGGCCTGATGGTTCTGAGATTCTGATTAAATCCTGTCACCCTCTGGAATTTTTCCTGATCACATCCCATTGAATTTTCTCCTTGTGCTCCATCATATCCAGCCAGGAGAAGAGAAGGCTCCAGAGATTCCTTGGAGCCCATTCCAGAGCCTAAAGGGGCTCCAGGAGAGCCAGAGAGGGATTTTGGACAAGGCATGGAGGGACAGGACACAGGGAATGGCTTCCCAGTGGGAAAGGGGAGATTGGGGTGGGATGTTGGGAAGGAATTTGTGTCTGTGAGGGTGGGGAGGGTCTGGTCTGGAATTCCCAGAGCAGCTGTGGCTGCCCCTGGATCCCTGGCAGTGTCCAAGGCCAGGTTGGATGGACTTGGATCCACCTGGGATAGCGGGAGGTGTCCTTGCCCATGGGATGAGTTCTCTATTCCCAGAATTCCTCCCGGAGCGGATCGAGACTCACCAGAGAAGCTGTCTTTGTCCATGGCTATCAGATCCCGTGCCTGGTACAGGTAACAGCGCAGGTGGAATCTGTTCCCGGCTGCAGGAAGAACGGGAATCATGGAAAAGACGAGCCCAGGGATGTTTTTCCATCAATCCCAGTCTCACATCTCAGGGAATCCCAGCTTAATCCCCTCCAGGATATCCCAAGCACTGATCCTGGAGCCTGTGGACGTTCTCATAAGCACCGTCCTCCCCTCCACCTTTTTCCCAGCTTTCTTTTTCCATCTTTTTCCAGGAAATGATGGGAAACGCCTTTCCCGCTCCCCTTGGATCCTTACAGTCAAAAATGCAGGAGATCGTGGGTCGGTTGACTCCGAAGCTGAGGGTGGATGCGGATTTTCCATCGGATTTTCCGTCGTCGCTCTTGTCGTCCGTCACTCCCCCCTGCAAGGAAAACAACGGAAAGTTGGGAATGCAGGGATCACCTCCAGCGCCGGGATTCCCCATGGGATGGGATCCTCCAGGGTGTCCAAGAGGAGTCTGGGCTTCCTGCACTCCCCAGAATCCTAAAATTTAAGTTGGAAAAACTCTTGGAGATTCCCAAATCCTCCTAATTCCCCACTGGCCGTGGAATATTTGCGGGAAAAGGAGCGATTCCCACAACTAAGAATTCCCACCCACGGATCCCATGGGAAAAGGAGGAATAGGAACAATCCCGCTGGGAGCTTTGGGAGTGGGAGGCAGCCGGGATTCCTGGGACAGGAGCAGGTCATGGAAAACACCGCGGAGTCGCTTTTATCCCGAAGGGATCAACACTGGATTAGAGGGAAAGACAGAGCAGGGAAAGAGGGGGAAAAAAACCAAACCAGAGGGGAAAAAATTCCATAAAAACACAGAATGGGAGCTTTGTGCTGCTTTGGCTCTCACAGAATCACTGGAAAAGCGGCAGATTGGGAAATCCAGAGCGTTGAGAAAGTCGGGATAGCAGGGAACAAGCAGGGATAATGGGAAGCTGATAACGAGCGGCTGACAACATTCCCAGGCGGAAATTTGGGAATGGGGGAAGCTGTTCCCTACCAGAGCCCCTTCCAAGGCGAAGACTGCGGCGGGGCCGGTGCGTTCCAGAGGCTCCATCCGGCGTCTCCAGCGGCGCCGGCGGAAGGAGTCGGAGCGGCGCTGCTGGAGGTGGAAGCGCCAGCCGAAGAGGGAAGCGTATTCCCAACCATCCCCATCCAGCTCCTCCTGCTTGTGCTGCCGGACAGGGATCACAGGGATCAGGTTTTCCAGGATTATTCCAAAAGATGGATTTAGGTTTTTCGGGATGTTGCCGGCTACAGTTGTCCCACCCTGGATTTTCCCTGTGTTTTGCCCAGGTTGGAATCATGGAATGGAGACATGGAATCATTGAGAGAATTATAGGAATATTTAGGTTGGGAAGACCAAAAGGTCAGTGGGTTTAAGTTGGGAAAGGCTCTGGGGATCATCATGGAATCATGGAATGGTTTGGGATGGAAGGGACATTAAAGATCATTCCATTCCAGGCAGGAACAAATTCCCACTATCCCAGGCTGATCCAAGCCCCATCCAGCCTGGCCTTGGGCACTGCCAGGGATCCAGGGGCAGCCACAGCTGCTCTGGGAATTCCAGACCAGCCCATCCCCACCCTCACAGACACAAATTCCTTCCCAACATCCCACCCCACTCTCCCCTTTCCCACTGGGAAGCCATTCCCTGGGTCCTGTCCCTCCAGGCCTTGTCCCCAGTCCCTCCCTAGCTCTCCTGGAGCCCCTTCAGGCCCTGCAAGGGGCTCTGAGCTCTCCCTGGAGCCTTCCCTTCTCCAGGGGAACATTCCCAGCTCTCCCAGCCTGGCTCCAGAGCAGAGGGGCTCCAGAATCCTGGAATGGTTTTGGTCGGAAGGGACCTTAAATCCCATCCCATTGCACTCCATCCATGTTCAGGGACACTTCCCACTATCCCAGGTGGATCCAAGCCCCAGCGTCCAGCCTGGCCTTGGACACTTCCAGGGATCCAGGGCCTGGATTCTCCCAATCCAACCATTAACCCTGCTGGATCCACCACTGGGAATTCAGCCCTTTACCAGTCCCTGGGATGAATCCCACTTGGATTGGGATTTTTGGGCTGGGGCTGAGCAAGGATGGGGTTGGATCCTGCCCAGGCCTGAGGAGCTCCAGCAGCTCCACTTCCCATCCCGCTTTTCCCTTTGCCATCATCCCGATCCCTCCCATGGCTCTGCCACCTCTGGAATTTCTCCCTGGATCATTTGCCACAAGCCCGGGAAGGATTTTCCTCCCCAGCTCCCAGTGACACCCACATCCCTTTGGAAACGGGGTGACAGGGGCTCCACGTGGCCACGATTATCCCAAAAAATTGCTGGGAAGGGAGACGAGCGGCCTTGTAGGTGGCGTGGGGGAAGGAGGGAGGATTCCCGGCATTCTCAGTCCAATGGCACCATCTAGAGGGAAGCGGGATAGGTACAGGCTGGGAACATCAGCCCACCCCCATTTCCCACACTCCGGAACATTCCTGGATGTCCCCATCCCACCTTGCAGCCCAGTCAATCCCTCTGGAATGTTCTCCACCCTTGGGAATGTGGAGTTTTCCATGGGTAACCGCGACGAGCCCCCCCAGCTTCCAAGGAAAAGCAGATCCTGTCAAAGCCAGGCACCCACCCGGAGGGACAAGGCCACATCTCGATCCGGTGTCACCTTTTCCCACCTTTCTCATGGCTTCCATGTGCTCCAGGTCGCGCCGGCGGAGCCGCACCCAGCGCCGGCGCCGGTGGGTGTGGAACATCTTCTCTGCCGGCACCCAGGCCTTGGGCTTGCGCTCCGGCGGGATCGTGATCCCGTATTCCCAGCCTTGGGAAGAAGGGAATACCTGGTGGAGGTGGGAGAAGAGCCTCTCCACCCCCCCCACCTTTGCTCCCCCCAGGAACCTCCAACAGCCAAGGTGGGGCCAAATCCAACAAAATTTCCCAGTTGGATTTCCATCCTTTCCATATTCCTCTGGAATGCCCAGGGATGGATCCGTGGTGCCCTGATCCCACCTTGGGGACCCTTCCCTGCCTCCTTCTGGCCATTTCAACCCCCAGGACCATCCCGGCACTCTCCAGCCCGGTGTTTTCCATTTCTTTTCCACCAGGATCTTCCCAGATTATCCCAGCACGGCCTTTGGGAATTCCCATCCCACAGCTCCAGGCAGAGCCAAGGCTAAAGGATCCCCCAGGGCCTGAGCCCTTCTCCTGATCCAGCTCCCACAGCCATGGGAATGTTCTCATCTACAGACCATGGAAAGAAATCCCAAAATTCCCAAATCCAGGATCCCAAAATTCCCAAAGCCAGGATCCCAAAATTCCCTCCCTAGTACCTTTCTCATCCACAGCCCTGTTGAGATCCGTATCCCATTCCACGTCTTCCCACTTCCAGCCCGGAGGACACTCAATCTCATCCTTGGGCAGGACCTTCTCCCCGTTCTGTGGGACACAGGGAATTTTCACCCAATCCTTAAATTTCCCCTGGGATTCCAGCCTGGCTCCCAGAATTCTCAGTTTTCCCTCACCACATCTGTGTAGGAATCGGTCATGTGGATCCACTGCCCTCCGGGAAGCCGGACCTGGTTCTCAAACACCTCCTCCACGAAGCTCAGGTGTCCGGCGTCCACGTCGTGCAACAGCCTGAATCCCGGGAATACCCAAAATCTGGGATTCCCCAACCCACCTTCCTCCTGTGCCATCCTCAGCACTCCCAAATTTCACCCGCCACTCCAAGTGAAGTTTTCCCTCAGGAAAAACCCAAACCAGGATTAAAATCCCACCCCAAAGCTCCTCAGTTTTGGAGCATCGTAAGATTTGGATCAAGGGGAATCACATCTGTGGGCACAGACCAGGAACCGTGGTGGCATCCCAGATTTTGCCAATGGATTTTGAGATTCCCAGGACACCCATTCCCAGCGGGAAAGCCCCACTCACGTCTTTTCCGGGCAGATGAACCAATCCCCGGCCCAGGTCCATCCTGCGGAAGGCCGGAAGCTGTCCTTGGGCAGCTTGATCCGGCCGGTGACGTCGGAATATTTGGGATAGGTCAGGCCGGTGGTGCCCCAGTTCCCCACCAGCGCCAGTTTGGTTTGGTTCTCATACTGGGAGAGCCAAAAAAAAGATGGATTTAGGGTTGGAATAACAGAATTCCATGAGTAATCCCACAGAATCCCGCGAATAATCCCTGCAGAGGGGCAGACCTCCCAAGAAAAGCCCAACCCATTCCATGGTATCCCGATTTTCCCATTGTGAGGGACAACATGGCTTCATGGCTCATTCCCAACTTCCCCCTCAGCATTCCAGGCTGAGTTGGTGGGAACAGCTCCTCCTTCCCATGGTTTTTAGGGAATGATGAGGTTCTAGGTCCAGCCCACCGCTTTTTCCCGCAGGGATGGGGATCCCTTGGGAATGCTCACGGTTTCGGCGAAGACGGAGAGTTTTCCCTCAGCGAATTGGTTGAATTCCTTCTCATCCACGGCCAGTCCGAACCAGAGGCGCACCCGGATCTGCGCCGGGATCCGCGGTCCCATTCCATCCTCTTGCGGGTACTGCCAAGGAAAAGGTCCCCAGGAGGGGATTAACGGGAATTCTCGGGATGGGAGGCTGGAGGGGAGGGAATGAAGGATCCCTGGATGCGGCAGGTGGGATATGGAGCAGCTGGGACAATGTCGGCAGCGGGTGGAGCGCTTTGGGATCATGGAACTGAGGTTGGGAAAGACCTTCAGGATCATCCCAAGGGCACCATCAACATCCCAAAAATGTGTCCTTGAGCTGACCTTGAGGAGCTTCAAAATTCCAGGGCCATGGATGGGATGAGGGACAGGATCAGGGACGAGGTCAGGGACAGGGACAAGCCCGTGGACAAGGACATGGATATGGACAAGGACAAGGCCAGGGACAAGGAAAAGGACATGGACAAGGACAAAATCAGGGACAGGGACAAGGTCAGGGACAGGGAAAAGGACACGGAGAAGGACAGGGACAGGGACAAAGTCAGGGACACTCTCCAGGGTCAGGACACCAAACTCAGGAAAAATAGGAATAATCTCCAGGAAGTTTTCCTCACTGCCCGTTTCCCTCTCTCCCAGGCACTTTTTCCCACTCCAAGCGCTGTGGGTTTTCCATCCCAAAGTCACGGATAAGGAAAAATCCCGATGGAGAGATTTGAGTTCATTTTTGGTGCCGGCTTGGTTTGGGAATTGGGATTTTATTCTGTTTATTTTAGTTTCTTTTCCTTTTTTTTTGGAGCTTTTTCCGTGATGATTTTCTGCTCCCAGTGTTTTCTGGACACAAAACATCCTTGGAGATGGGAGAACCTCAGGAGGTGCCAGGAAGAGGAGGCAGCAGCCGGAATTTCCTGGAGTGGCAGAGGGTCGGGATATTGGAAAAATATTTTAAAAAATTAAAAATAAAATGGATTTTCCAAAAAAAAAAAACAAGCCCGATCTCGGATAAACATTCCCTGCCCTGGAATTCCAGGATAGAGGGAGATATCCAGGGAATCTGCTGCAGATCCGTGCAGGAGGAGCTGGACTCCACCAAAAGCACAACCAGGAATTTTTCCTGCAGTTCCAACCAGGTGGAATTCCCAGAGAAGCTGTGGCTGCTCCATCCCTGGAAGTGTCCAAGGCCAGGTTGGACAGACTTGGATCCACCTGGGATAGCAGAGGCTGCCCATGGATGGGATGGAATTGTTGGGATTTACGGTCTCTCCCAACCCAGACCTTTCCATGATTCCATGAAACTGAAGCTGAACGCGCTGTTGGGATTTGAGGTTTCCTTCCCGGATTTTCCATCTTTTTTATTATTTTCAGTGGAAAAACTGCTTGGAAAATCAAGATTCCACCTGGACGTGCTTCTAAAGGTACCTTGAGGAAGATGGTCTGGAGCTTCCCGCAGTTCCGGCCGCAGCAGTTGGAGATGTTCCGGGAATACAGGACCTGGTGGGCCGGGACACGGGCAAAGGCCACGCGTTTGTCCCCCTGGAGCATCCAGATGACGATGTCCGGGAGGCTGTTCTGGGGCTGGAAAACACAAATTCAGAGCATCCCGTTAGGAAGGACAGCCTGGAATGGGATCATGGGATCCTGGAATGGTTTGGGGTGGGAGGGATCTTAAATCCCATTCCATGGGCAGGGACGCCTTCTATCACCTAGATCCAAGTCCATCCCACCCTGGCCTTGGACACTGCCAGGGATCCAGGGGCAGCCACAGCTGCTCTGGGAATTCCAGCCCAGCCCCTCCCCACCCTCACAGACACAAATTCCTTCCCAGCATCCCCCCCCAACCTCCCCTTTCCCACTGGGAAGCCATTCCCTGGGTCCCATCCCTCCAGGCCTTGGCCCCAGTCCCTCTCCAGCTCTCCTGGAGCCCCTTCAGGCCCTGCAAGGGGCTCTGAGCTCTCCCTGGAGCCTTCCCTTCTCCAGGGGAACATTCCTGGCATTCCCAGCCTGGCTCCAGAGCAGAGGGGCAGAATTTCCTCTTTTCCTGCTGTGGGATCAGCCCGGGACACGTAGAGCTTCCCACCCACCAACATTCCAAGTCCTTCTCCCAGGGCTGCTCTCAATCCATGAGCTGACCCCAACTCATCCATGAGCAAGACCAGCCTCAACTATCAGAGCCAAACCTGGGAGAATCCATGGATTTGGGAGCCAGGATGGAGCACCACCCCTGCTTCCCATAAAAACAGCACCATGATGGGAAAACCGGGAAGAGTCACCTCCTCTGCCATGGCCCGGAGCCGGCACAGCCAATCCTCTGCCTGATCCAGGATCTGGGAAAGGTCGGAATTCTCATGCTTGAGCCTCAGGGCCACCTTCAGGATCTGCTCCAGGTGGGTGCTCCGGAAGCGGAACAGATTCTGATCCAGGTGGGTGCTGGACACCTTCCCCAGGACGTCGGGAAGCTTCAGGCTGGAGGGATGGGTGGAAATCAGGGATTAGGTTGGATCGGGATGGACCTTGAAGGTCATTAAGGGTCATTAAGAGTCATTAATGGTCACTAATTATCATTAATGGTCACTAATGGTCACCAATCATCATTAATAGTCATTAATGGTCATTAAAGGTCATTAATGATCACCAATCATCATTAATGATTATTAATGGTCATTAATCCATCCCAAATCCACCCCAGCAGCTCATCCAGCTTCTTGTGGGTTTTTCCACACTTTCAGCAAGTTTCCAAGGAACTGAGGAGCCATCAAAGATATTTGGGAACAGGAAGAGCAAAAGAGCTTCAAACCAGAGCCGGAATTCCCCCTGGAATCAGGATGGGAATGAGCCGCACCCACATTTTAATATCCATTGACCCAAGCTCCTGGAAAAATGGATCAGGCGCCAAACTGGGAGGTTTTCCTGTAAAATTCAAGGATTTATGGATCTGCTGTTATAAATGAACTTCCTGCTCCCGGCTTCTGAGCCACAAATTAGGATTTCCTCCGGAAAAAATAGATGGACACAAAGATAAATTTATTTTTAGGCCATGGAGAGGTTTGGAAGGAGATTGTTAAGGAAGCAACATTCCCACCTCGGGATTTGGGACTGAGATCTGTAAACCCTGTTTTCATTGCGGGTAAATAGTGAAAACAGGGAATTATGGAATGGTTTGGGTGGGAAGGGATCTTAAATCCCACCCAGTTCCACCCAAGGACACCTTCTACTAGCCCAGGTTGCTCCAAGCCCCACCCAACCTGGCCTTGGACAATTCCAGGGATGAGGATGTGGAGTGAGGGGGAATGAGCAAGGAAAAGAGAGGAAAAGGGAGAAAGAGGCAAAAAGGCAAAAAAAGGGGAAAAAAGGGAAAAAAGGAGGAGAAAGCAGGGAAAAAGGGAGGGAAAACGGGGAGAAAAGAGGGGAGGAGAGGGGCAGAAGCCGTGGTCCCTTCCAAGATCAAGAAGAAATATCAGGAAAGGTTTCCCATCCCGAATTCCCAAAGTACCTGCAGTCGGCAATGACATCATCGAGCAGTTGGGATCCCAGGGCCTCCAGCTCGACTGGGGAGTGGTTGGATTTCAGGGCCACCTGGACCTTCTCCAGGTTTGCTTCCTGCAGGAAAAGTGGGGATCAGGAGCTGTGGAATCCCCAGAATCCCATCCCGCTTCCAGGACATTCCCAGCAAAAGGGTGGGGAAGCTCCCTGGGATCAGAGATTCCATTCCAGGTCCCACCAGGGATCTGCATCCCAGTGTTTGGAGCTCCAGGGGAACCTACAGGGAAATCCAACAAGAAATCCCAGAAATCACTCAGGAGCTGAAGGACGGCCCCTGAATCCCAGGAAATGTCCAAGGCCAGGTTGGACATTAGGGCTTGGAGCACCCTGGGATAGTGGGAGGTGTCACTGGACACAGAATGGGATGGGATTTAAGGTCTCCTCCAAACCCAAACCATTCCAGGATTCCAGAGCCCCTCTGCTCTGGAGCCAGGCTGGGAGAGCTGGGAATGTTCCCCTGGAGAAGGGAAGGCTCCAGGGAGAGCTCAGAGCCCCTTGCAGGGCCCGAAGGGGCTCCAGGAGAGCTGGAGAGGGACTGGGGACAAGGCCTGGAGGGACAGGACCCAGGGAATGGCTTCCCAGTGGGAAAGGGGAGATTGGGGTGGGATGTTGGGAAGGAATTTGTGTCTGTGAGGGTGGGGAGGGGCTGGTCTGGAATTCCCAGAGCAGCTGTGGCTGCCCCTGGATCCCTGGAAGTGTCCAAGGCCAGATTGGACACTGGGGCTTGGAGCACCCTGGGATAGTGGGACGTGTCCCTGCCCATGGATAGGGTGGCACTGGGTGGGATTTAAGGATTCCTTCCCACCCCAAACCATTCCATGATCCCATAATTCCCTGAAGCTCCTGATCCAGTGGATACACAGCTCTGTGTCACCGGTCACTCCCCAGCCTGGAGGTGGCCTCTGTCCCCTCCCGGCATTCCCAGGATGCCACCGGTCACTCACCAGCCGCTCGGCCCCGTGCAGCAGGAGGTTCTGGGCATCCGTGCGGTGGCTGATGTCCTCCCAGTACGAGGACAGCACCACCACCGGCTTCACGTTCCCCCAGGGCAGGTAATAATAGTGACAACCTGGGGACAGCGCAGAGTCACCTCAGGATGTCAGGATAACGGGATCCACCCTTCGGGATGTTGGGATAACAGGATCCACGCCTCGGGAATGGGGATGAAGGGGGCAAAGCGGCATTGGGATGGGAATTCGCCTTGGAAAATCTTTTCGAGGCAAATGGGAATGGTGCTCTCCAAATCCATGAGATCCCACCAAGATCCAACGGGATCTGACTCCACGGCTCCGGAAGTGAGACCGGAAACCACCTCAACATTCCTGGAGGGATGAGGGTGGGAGCCAGGGAAAGGCCAGGGAAAGGTGCTCCCAAAAACCTCCTCATGGAGTCGAGAGAAATCCCGGCTTCCCTGCTCCTTCCCAGACACGA
Source organism: Rhagologus leucostigma (assembly GCA_013397725.1). Classification (NCBI taxonomy): domain Eukaryota; kingdom Metazoa; phylum Chordata; class Aves; order Passeriformes; genus Rhagologus; species Rhagologus leucostigma. The sequence continues at coordinate 100,342 of VZTD01005949.1, forward strand.
ATTCCCCATGGCTGAGGTGGAAAAACCCTCTGGAGTCATCTGGTCCAAGCAGGGACACCTTCAGCAGGATCATCTGGACACAACCTCTTGATTCTCCTGGATCCCTGGAAGTGTCCAAGGCCAGGCTGGACACTGGGGCTTGGATCCACCTGGGATAGTGGGAGGTGTCCCTGCCCATGGATGGAGTGGAATGGGATGGGATTTAAGGTCCTTTCCGACACATACCATTCCAAGATTCTGGAGCCCCTCTGCTCTGGAGCCAGGCTGGGAGAGCTGGGAATGTTCCCCTGGAGAAGGGAAGGCTCCAGGGAGAGCTCAGAGCCCCTTGCAGGGCCTGAAGGGGCTCCAGGAGAGCTGGAGAGGGACTGGGGACAAGGCCTGGAGGGACAGGACCCAGGGAATGGCTTCCCAGTGGGAAAGGGGAGATTGGGGTAGGATCTTGGGAAGGAATTTGTGTCTGTGAGGGTGGGGAGGGGCTGGTCTGGAATTCCCAGAGCAGCTGTGTCTGCCCCTGGATCCCTGGCAGTCTCCAAGGTCAGGTTGGAGCACCCTGGGATGGTGGGAGGTGTCCCTGCCCATGGCAGGGGTGGCACTGGATGGGATTTAAGATCCCTCCCAACCCAACCCATTCTGTATTTCCAGGATTCTCTCCCACCAGCCAGGTTTGGATCATCCCGAAAGACGGAATCCACATCGTGCTCACCATCGAAGACAGCCCGGCTGTACTGAGTGGTGGAGGCCAGGGGCAGGCAGGTGGTGTCAAACTTGTTTCCGTAATTCCCGATGGATACCTCAAACTGGATGGCTCCGTCCACGCCCTGGAGCATCGTGGCCGAGTAGAAGGCAGCAAAGAGGGAATATTTCCTTCGGCGCAGGTATTTCTGGGATACAGATGGGAATTGGACGTGGAGGAGACGCCGGCAATGATCTCCAGGAGGTTGAGCCAGAAGGGGGTGGAGGGGGAATCCTGAGGAGAGCTGGGAAGGGGCTGGAGAACCAGGAAAAGCTGAGGGAGCTGGGAAAGGTCCAGAGAACCAGGAAAAGTCCAGAGAACCAGGAAAAGCTGAGGGAGCTGGGAAAAGTCCAGAGAACCAGGAAAAGTCCAGAGAACCAGGAAAAGCTGAGGGAGCTGGGAAAAGTCCAGAGAACCAGGAAAAGTCCAGAGAACCAGGAAAAGCTGAGGGAGCTGGGAAAAGTCCAGAGAACCAGGAAAAGTCCAGAGAACCAGGAAAAGCTGAGGGAGCTGGGAAAAGTCCAGAGAACCAGGAAAAGTCCAGAGAACCAGGAAAAGCTGAGGGAGCTGGGAAAAGTCCAGAGAACCAGGAAAAGTCCAGAGAACCAGGAAAAGCTGAGGGAGCTGGGAAAAGTCCAGAGAACCAGGAAAAGTCCAGAGAACCAGGAAAAGCTGAGGGAGCTGGGAAAAGTCCAGAGAACCAGGAAAAGTCCAGAGAACCAGGAAAAGCTGAGGGAGCTGGGAAAAGTCCAGAGAACCAGGAAAAGTCCAGAGAACCAGGAAAAGCTGAGGGAGCTGGGAAAAGTCCAGAGAACCAGGAAAAGTCCAGAGAACCAGGAAAAGCTGAGGGAGCTGGGAAAAGTCCAGAGAACCAGGAAAAGTCCAGAGAACCAGGAAAAGCTGAGGGAACTGGGAAAGGTCCAGAGAACCAGGNATAACAAAAGCTGCAGCACGGGAATTTTGGGGGAATTTTAGGAAAAGCTGATGGAAAGGGAGGCTGCAACTTCTCATGGAAAAGGAGCCAAAGGAGGAAATCTGGGAGAGCTGGAGAATGGAGGGAAATCTCCCATGGGAGAACTTGGAGACCCCTCCAGGGCCTAAGGGGGCTCCAGGAGAGCTGGAGAGGGACTGGGGACAAGGCCTGGAGGGACAGGACCCAGGGAATGGCTTCCCAGTGGGAAAGGGGAGAGTGGGGTGGGATGTTGGGAAGGAATTTGTGTCTGTGAGGGTGGGGA
>VZTD01005949.1:102426-120768 GCA_013397725.1 Rhagologus leucostigma
GGGATCTGCTCCCAGGGAATAACAGGAAAAGAGGGAACGGCCTCAAGCTGTGCCAGGGGAGGTTCAGGTTGGACATCAGCAGGAATTTCTCCATGGAAAGGGTGGTCAGGCCTTGGAAGTGTCCAGGGAGGTTTGGAGTCCCCATCCCTGGAGGTGTCCAAGGAATGCCTGGACGTGGCACTCAGTGCCAAGATGGGGATCGGGCACAGCTTGGACTCGATGATCCTGGAGGATTTTCCAACCTCAGTGATCCTGGGATTTGGGGATTCCATGACCCCTCACTGCCCCGGCACACACAGCTCAGTGATTACAGATAGGAATTTTATTGGAAAGGGAATAACAAAAGCTGCAGCACGGGAATTTTGGGGGAATTTTAGGAAAAGCTGATGGAAAGGGAGGCTGCAACTTCTCATGGAAAAGGAGCCAAAGGAGGAAATCTGGGAGAGCTGGAGAATGGAGGGAAATCTCCCATGGGAGAACTTGGAGACCCCTCCAGGGCCTAAGGGGGCTCCAGGAGAGCTGGAGAGGGACTGGGGACAAGGCCTGGAGGGACAGGACCCAGGGAATGGCTTCCCACTGGGAAAGGGGAGAGTGGGGTGGGATGTTGGGAAGGAATTTGTGTCTGTGAGGGTGGGGAGGGGCTGGTCTGGAATTCCCAGAGCAGCTGTGGCTGCCCCTGGATCCCTGGCAGTGTCCAAGGCCAGGCTGGACATTGGGGCTTGGAGTAACCTGGGATAGTGGGAGGTGTCCCTGCCCATGGATTGGGATGAGCTTTAAGGTCCATTCCCACCCAAACCAATCCATGATCCCACAATTCCATGCTCACCACGACCAGCTCGGATGGACCAACCTGGACACTTTGGGATGGAAATCCAGCAGCTCACAGACCACGGGACACCCCCCCACCCATAGCCAAGACCCCTTCCATAGAGTCCCACGTGCCAATCCCAGATTCTCTCCTGAAATTCCAATACCTCCACCCTCAGGATGTCATCGGCAGGAATCTCCTCCACCTTCTGCTCCATGTGCTCCACCAGTTTGGTCTCCAGCTCCACCAGGATCCGGCCCCGATACGCGACCCCCTCGCCCTTGGGATAGACCAGGAACAGCCGTCAGGATCCCGGAATTCCCTTCCCAAGGCCGAGCTCTGCCTTCGCTTCCAAGGAGCTTCCTCGCGGAGCAGCGAGATCAGGCAAAGAATTCCAGCCGGCGCTTCCCAGGTGGAATTTTGGGAGCATAGCAGGATCGGGAGGCGTTAGCGGGAATAGCCAGGAGCGGGAAACAGCACAGGCTCCTATGACAAAGCCAGGTTGGGTTAGGAGCAGCTTTTTTTTGGGAAAAGAGGAGCCAGAGGATTATTCTGTGATGCGCCAGGAAGCAGCCGATGTCACCTTTCCCAAATTGAGCGTCTCGTAGGGATCGGGAAATCCGGTGAATTCCCGGGGGCTGCCGTAGAGGTTGATGTAGCAGGGCCCAAAGGTCGGCAGGAATCCCAGCCCGTCATCCACTGGGAATGGCAGGGAAAAGAGGGATTAGGGATTCTTGGAGTATCCTTGGGAATGTGTCCTGCCTGCTCGCTGTAGGATCACAGGTGGATGGAGGCCACCAAAATCCTGGAATTTCCACCCATTTTGAGTCCACGACCTCACCTTGGAGCAGGAGAAAGTTAAGGAGGGTGTGCAGCTGTATCCTGGGAATTCCCAATCCCAGGAAAAGTCCCCATAGAAAGGGGAAAGGACAGAGAGGGGTTGGACAAGAGAAAGAGTGACAGGAGAGAGGGAAGAGCCTCAGGATGTGCCAAGGGAGGTTTAGGTTGTATTTTCAGGAAAATTCCTTCCTGGAAGTTGGATTTTCAGGAAAACTCCTTCCTGGAAAGGGCTGTCCCCATCCCGGGAGGGATGGAACATCCCTGTGGATGTGGCACTTGGGGACATGGATCAGGGGTGGCCTTTGGCAGCCAATGGACCAAAGGGATTTTCCAACCCTGTGATTCCATGAGGAGAACCTCTCATTTTTATGGAATTTTGAGCAGGAATCCTGCACTGAGCTTTGTGTCCTCACTCCATCCCAGGAATCCCCAAAGGGCCAAACCAGAGCCATTCCCTTTTCCCAGCTCATCCCAGCCAATCCTCCCCCCGGTCCAGAGGGCAGAACCAGTAAAACCAGTCCCGGGAGGCGCTGGAAAACCGGGATGTTACTGGGAACGTACGGTCCGAGGGTTTCAGAGGCTTCACAGGAGCAGGAAACTCATCTGAGGCACAAAGAGAGGGAGAGAGGTTGGGAAAGGTTGGAAGAGGAGCATGGAGAAGGGATGGATATGGGAATGAGGGTGAAGATTCCCACGGAGAGACAGAGAGAGAAAGGGAGAGGTTGGAAGAGTTTCATGGAATCATGGAATGGTTTGGGTGGGAAGGGACCTTAAAGTCCATCCAGGTGCATCCAGGGACACCTCCCACTATCCCAGGTTGATCCAAGCCCGGTCCAGCCTGGCCTTGGACAATTCCAGAGGGTGTAGGATTGGGGTGGAGCAGGATTGGAGCATCCCCGAGTTGCATTCCCGGGAATTTCCTTGGGATCCAGCAGATCCCAGTGGATGGATGTGAGATGCCAATCCTGGATCCCTCCATTCCCATCCTCCCTCCTGGCCTCTCTCTCTCTCTCTCCAGCTCATCCCAGGATCTGTGTTGGGATTGGGAAGAGGGGACTGGATGGTGCCAGGGGGTGGGACATGGGTGGAGCCCCTGGATCGTGTCCCGATCCACGGAATCCATGGAATGGCTTGGAAGGACCTTCAAGCTCATCCCATTCCATGGGCAGGGACACCTCCCACCATCCCAGGGTGTTCCAAGTTTTTTCCAACATGGCCATCCCGTGTCCCTACAGCTCGTGGCGGGGTCACAAAGCCACACGTGGAATTCCCGGTGGGATCGCGGATTCCATGGAAGTGCTGGCAGCAGGAGAAGCTCGTGCAGGCAGAAGCTCCCGGCCCTCGGCAGCTCCAAAGCCGTGTCCCAAATTCCCACCCTCCCACCTGTCACCGGTGATGGTGACACCCGGCTGAGCCCTGCCACCACCTGGGGGTCCTTAACCTAGGAGAATTCCCAGGATTTGGATAGGAATTCCCACCCTGTGAGAGCCCCTAAATGTCACCTCAGCGGGGCCACAGGGGGGACGTGGCTTCTGCCAGCAGCAGTGCCACCACCGCTGTCACCAACCTCCTCCAGCACCTGGAGGTCCACCTCCACGGACCTGCAGCCTCCATCTCCCATTCCCAAAAATCCACCAAATCCCAAATCCAGAGCGGTTGGATCCATCCGGAAACCGCGCACAGCTCGGAGCGACCCCCAGGACACCATCGCATGTCCCTAGGCGGGACAGTGACAATGATGGTGACAGTGACATCCTCAAGGCCACCATCAACCTCTAGCCACACCATGGACCTACAACCTCCACTCCTCTTCCCACAAATCCACCAAATCCCAAATCCAGAGGGGTTGGATCCATCCAGAAACAGCGCATAGCTCGGAGCAACCCCAGGACCCCAGGGACGGTGACAGCTGTGACAGTGACATCCCCCAAAGCCACCACCAACCTCCAGCCACGCCATGCAGCTCCTCCAAGGCCATGCATCCCAAATCCCGGCCTGCTTCCCGCCCTTACCCTCCAGCTCCCCACCGGGAGCCGAGATCTTGGACATTCCAAGGAAAGCGGTGCCGATGACGTCGTTGTGCGTCAGGCGGTCCCTGTGAGGTGACATCGTCACTTCGGGGACCTCATGAGGGGTGTCCCCATGCCCATCGCGCCACTCCGGGCACTGGGAATGCCCTTCCCACTCACCAGTCGGTCACACGGATCCTCATCCGCTCGCACATGGATGGGAACTGGGAAAAGGGACACGGGAAGAGGGTGAGTGGTGTTGGGGACAGCAGGAGGGGACCTTGGGGACACCGGTGCTCACCATGGCCGGCAGCGTCAGGCACTGGTTCCACTGGGGGTTGGCGTTTTTCTCCAGGATCCGGGAGTAGAGCTGGAAGAGAGGGGTGGGAAGAGAGAAAAGTCGGTGTTGTCCCGGGAAAGCGGCTGTTGGCCCAATCCGTGGAGATGGGAAGCCTCGGATTCCCCAAAATCCGGCCTCAGATTCCGTAAAATCTGGCCTCTGATTCCACAAAATCGCGACTCAGATTCCCCAAAATCCAGCCATCCCAATCCCTGGGATCCGAAGGGACTGTCCCATTGCCATCCCAACCCCAAGGACATCCCACTGAAATCCCAGTCCCAAAGATCTGGGAGGGAATGTCCCACTGTCATCCCAATTCCAAATTCCTCGGGACTGTCCCGCTGCCATTGCAGCTCCAAGGACATCCCACTGAAATCCCAGTCCCACGAATCCAAAGGTAATATCCCACTGCCATCCCAAACCCAAGGACATCCCGGTGCCATCTCAATCCCAAAGACCTGGGAGGGGATGTCTTCCTGCCATCCCAGCTCCGAGGACATCCTGCTGAAATCCCAATCCCAGGTTCCCATGAGGGCATGTCCCACTGCCATCCCAATCCCAAACTCCTGGGGACTGTCCTGCTGCCATTCCAACCCCAAGGACATCCCGCTGCCATCCCAATCCTAAAGACCTGGGCGGGAATGTCCCACTGCCATCCCAATCCCAGGGATCTGAAGAGAATGTCCCACTGCCATTCCAGCTCAGAACATCCCAGTGCCATCCCAATCCCAGGGATATGGGAGGGAATATCCCACTGAAATCCCAATCCCAAAGACCTGGCAGGCAATGTCCCACCACCAACCCAGCTCCAAGGACATCCCACTGAAATCCCAATCCCAAAGACCTGGGAGGGAAGCCCCAGGAGCTCGGAGGGAATGTCCCACTGCCATTCCCAATCCCAGGATCATCCCGCTGTTATCCCAGCCCCAGGAACACTCTGCTGCCATCCCAATCCCAGTTTCTCCCGCTGCCATTCCCAGGATCCTGGAGCATCCTATTCCCTGACCTTTTTCCCAGCAAAGCTGACTTCCACAAAGGGATCCACCAGGTTCTTCTTGTTGCTCTCGAAGCCGAAGATCTGCCGGACGTTGTCCATGACGGCGTCATCCACTGGGAAAAGAGGGAGACACCAAAATTCATGGAATTTGGCAGCATCCGGATATTCCCGGCGGGATGAGCATTCCCACAGAGACGCTCTCCAGGTGGGAAAAGCAGGATAAAACCAGTTTGAACCAGTAAGAAACTCCTCTCCCACAAAATCTTTCCATTAAGATATGGATTATCCTTGAATGAAGATATGGATCATTCCCTTTTCCAGGCCCTAATTCCTGCCCGGAATGTCGCGGTTCTGAGGGATTCGAAGGGAGAACCTACTCTGGGGCAAATCCTCGGCTTTGAAGATCTTGAGGCAGAACTGGGCCCCCCTGAGGGTGACCCCGGTGGGGCGCAGCAGATTGGCCTCGATGTCCTCCTTGTCCTCGGCCACCTCCTTCTTCTCCAGCTGCAGGAAAAGGAAAAACGGGAAAAGTCAGCCCGGATTCGGGAATGAGCAGGAAAATCCCAAAAGAGAGAGAATGGGTGGACTTATCCATGGGAGTGTCCAAAGTGAGGTTGGATGGGGTTTGGAGTGACCTGAGATGGTGGGAGGTGTCCGTGACCGTGGATGGGGTGGGACTGGATGGGATTTAAGGTCCTTCCAACCCAAATTCCAGGATTCTGGAGCCCCTCTGCTCTGGGAGAGCTGGGAATGTTCCCCTGGAGAAGGGAAGGCTCCAGGGAGAGCTCAGAGCCCCTTGCAGGGCCTGAAGGGGCTCCAGGAGAGCTGGAGAGGGACTGGGAACAAGGCCTGGAGGGACAGGGCACAGGGAATGGCTTCCCAGTGGGAAAGGGGAGAGTGGGGTGGGATGTTGGGAAGGAATTCCTAGGAACGGAATTCCCAGAGCAGCTGTGTCTGCCCCTGGATCCCTGGAAGTGCCCAAGGCCGGCTGGACACTGGGGCTTGGATCCAGCTGGGATGGTGGGAGGTGTCCCTGGATGGGAATGGATGAGCTTTAAATCCATCCCAACCCAAACCATTCCAGGATTCCATGAGAAAACGCACCGCTTTTCCCCCAAAACAGAGGAGGATCCAAGCTGTGGCTTCCCTTGGAATGGTCGTGGGGATTGGTGTCTCACGGCCGGAATATCCCACAGCCGGAATATCCCAGAGCTGGAATGTCCCCTGGCTGGAATTCCCATTGGGAATACTCACGGGAGCTTCGTCTCCAGGCCCCAGCACGCAGGTGCTGACCTTCAGGTATCCCTTGGCTCCCACAGAAAAATCCTCCGGATCCGACAGGAGCAGCCACTTCCTGAGGAAAGCGTGTTCTGCGGGAAAACATGGAAATCCGGGAATTAGTCCTCGGATGGGCAGGGAGGTCAGGGATGCTACTGGGTGGAGTTTGAATGGATATCATGGAATGGGATACGGGAATGTTTCAGCTCTTTTCCCAGGAAGGGATCTGGGAAGAGGGAGAGGTCTTTGGGATAGAATTCCCAGAGAAGCTGTGGATGTCACATCCCTGGAAGCGTCCAAGGTGAGGTTGGATGGGGCTTGGAGAAACCCGGGATAGGGAAAGGCATCCATGCCCATGGATGGGGTGGGAATGGGATAGGATTTAAGGTCTCCAAACCCGAACCATTCCAGGATTCTGGATTTCGTTTGCTCTGGGAGAGCTGGGAATGTTCACCTGGAGAAGGGAAAAATTCAGGGAATCCTCGGAGCCCCTTGCAGGGCCTGAAGGGGCTCCAGGAGAGCTGGAGAGGGACTGGGGACAAGGCCTGGAGGGACAGCACACAGGGAATGGCTTCCCAGTGGGAAAGGGGAGATTGGGGTGGGATGTTGGGAAGGAATTTGTGTCTGTGAGGGTGGGGAGGGGCTGGGCTGGAATTCCCAGAGCAGCTGTGGCTGTCCCTGGATCCCTGGGAGTGTCCAAAGCCGGGTTGGACACTGGGGCTTGGATCCAAGTGGGATGGTGGAATTTGTCCCTGGATGAATCCAGATGATCCTTAAGGTCCCTTCCCACCCAACCCATTCCAGAATTCCACACTCATGGATCCGGGGTTCCTCTAATGGAAGAGCTTGGACGTGTGGGCGCAATTCCCAAAAAAAATAAAGGAGTTTCCCAAGGCTCACTCGGCTCAGAGTAAACGGTCTCCACATCCATCTGCGGGATAAAGGGAAAAGGAAATTCCAGAGCTCATCCAGAGTGGAAAATGCCGGGAAAAGGGGACGGGATCTTACCCGGAATTCCCCGATCACCGAATCCATGCGGAACGAGCGCGAATCCACGACCTGGAAATGAGGAAAAACGGGCGATTCAGCCCAAATCCTGCCAGGATGGAGGATCCTGGGGAACAAGGAGGTGTTTCCCTGGGATGGGGAGAATTCCAGGAATTCTCGGCACTCACCGTGAGGAAAACGGGAGCATCGAACAGCTCTGATGGGGACTCAAAGACATTGAAGAAAAAAGTCTGTGGGAAACAAGGATGAGGGTCAGGAACATTCCCGGTTTTCCCCTGGAGCACATTCCCACTTCCCAGCCTCTCCCAAGCTCCCACGGGATGGAGCTTCCAGCCTTGCGGTGGCTCCAGGATTTTGGGAAAACGAGCCCTGGATGAGGGCAGAGAATGCTGGGCTAACTCCTTGCTGCCACATCCCAAATCCCAGCCTCTCCCGGGAATTGTTGGAGCAGGAATTCCCGCTGACCTCGTCGAAGAAGGGGCTGTTCCCTTTCCGGATCCGCGTCCTCCGGGTTTGTCCGGACACTGTCACCTTCACCACAGGCCGGATGTTGATCCCGGGAAGCTGCCGGGCCTCGATGACCCTGACCCGGATCTGGGATGGAGGAAAGGGAATCACCGGGATGGGAATCACCGGGATCATCTCACGGGATGGAGGACAGGGAATCATTGGGATCTTCCCATGGGATGGAGGACAGGGAATCACCAGGATCTGAGATGGAGGACAAGGAATCACCGGGATCATCCCATGGGATGGAGGACTGGGTATCACTGGGATCATCCCATTGGAGGACAAGGAATCACCGGGATCTGAGAATCACTAGGATCATCCCATGGGATGGAAGACAGGGAATCACTGGGACCATCCCGTGGGATGGAGGACAGGGAATCAGCCTGATCTGGAATGGGATGGGATGGAGGACAGGGAATCACTGGGATCTGGGATGGAGGACAAGGAATCAGCGGGATCTGGGATGGAGGACAGAGAATCACCAGGATCATCCCATTGGAGGACAGGGAATCGCTGGGATCACCCCATGGGATGGAGGACAAGGAATCACCGAAGGACAAGGAATCACAGGGATCATCCCATTGGAGGACAGGGAATCACCGGGATCTGGGATGGGATGAAGGACACGGAATCACCGGAGGACAGGGAACCACTGGGATCATCCAACAGGATGGAGGACAAGGAATCATCGGGATCATCCCATGGGATGGAGAACAAGGAATCACCAGGATCATCCCATGGGGTTTTACGGGAACAGCTCCTCTCACCTGGAAATCCTGGGGTTTGTTGGATAAAGGTTTTTTGGGAGAGCTCCTCCTCCTCCTCTTCACCCCCTGGATGAGATTCCCAGGCGGCTTCCTTGGGAACAAGGGTGGCTCCGATCCCGGCACTCCCGAGGATGCCGAAGGCTCCGTGTCCCCCGTGGCCTCCGGATCCTCAGGTTCCTCCTCTCCGGCCGTCTCTGCCCGGCGGGAGAAGGGAAAAGTGGGATTTGGGAATGGGTTTGGATCCCAAAAACCGGGATGGGAAGGGGCGACGGTTACCAGTGACTGTGTCCATCTCAGCCGCAGCCGGGGCCGGATCCGGAGGGGCCGGAGGCGGGAAAAGCGGGATAGAGCCCGGAGGGGGAATGTAGGACACCTGCAGGAACAGGGAAGCCTGGAAAACAGGGAATGAGCGTTAGAGAGCCGGGATGGGATAACCGGTATAAACTGGGAGGGACTGGCTCAGACTGGTCTCAGACTGGGAGGGACATGGCTCAGACTGGTCCCAAACTGGGAGAGACACGGCTCAAACTGGTCTGAAACTGGCTGGGATGTGGCTTAGACTGGTCTGAAACTGGGAGGGACATAACTCAGACTGGTCCCAAACTGGGAGCTGAAAGTGGCCAGGACATTGCTCGAACTGGGAGGTTCTACTGGGAGGGACACGGCTCAGACTGGTCCCAAACTGGGAGAGACACGGCTCAAACTGGTCTGAAACTGGCTGGGATGTGGCTTAGACTGGTCTGAAACTGGGAGGGANGGAGGGGGAATGTAGGACACCTGCAGGAACAGGGAAGCCTGGAAAACAGGGAATGAGCGTTAGAGAGCCGGGATGGGATAACCGGTATAAACTGGGAGGGACTGGCTCAGACTGGTCTCAGACTGGGAGGGACATGGCTCAGACTGGTCCCAAACTGGGAGAGACACGGCTCAAACTGGTCTGAAACTGGCTGGGATGTGGCTTAGACTGGTCTGAAACTGGGAGGGACATAACTCAGACTGGTCCCAAACTGGGAGCTGAAAGTGGNGGCTCAGACTGGGAGCTGCCACTGGGATGGACAGGACTCAGACTGGTCTGAAACTGGGAGCCCAAATTGATCTCCACCTGGGAGTCCTCCTGGCCACTCTGTGGCTTGTACTGGTCCCAAACTGGGAGCCCCAACTGGTGCGAAACTGGGAGTCCCCCTGGCCACACCATGGCTTGTACTGGTCCCAAACTGGGAGGGACATGGCTCAGACTGGTCTGAAACTGGGAGCCCAAATTGATCTCCACCTGGGAGTCCTCCTGGCCACTCTGTGGCTTGTACTGGTCCCAAACTGGGAACGCCCCTGGCCATGCCATGGCTTGTACTGGTCCCAAACTGGGAGCCCCAACTGGTCCCAAACTGGGAATGCCCCTGGCCGTGCCATGGCTTGTTCTGGTCCCAAAATGGGAGCTCCAACTGGTGCCAAACTGGGAGTCCCCCTGGCCGTGCCATGGCTTGTACTGGTCCCAAACTGGAAGCCCCAACCCGTCCAAACTGGTCCCAGCACTCACCCCGGTGCTCTCCTTGCGCGAGTCCAGCAGGGGGAGGCTGAACGAGGCCGCCAGGCTGGGAGCGCCCAGAACATCCCGGAGCGGCACCCGGGATTCTCCCAAAAACCTGCGGGCAACAGGGACAGGGCTCAGAGCGGATCCAGGGGCATCCAAACCATTCCAGAGTCAGGGATGGGAGGCCAGAGGAGGCCATGGAGATGCAGCCAGGCTGGGAGAGGTGGGAATGTTCCCCTGGAGAAGGGAAGGCTCCAGGGAGAGCTCAGAGCCCCTTGCAGGGCCTGAAGGGGCTCCAGGAGAGCTGGAGAGGGACTGGGGACAAGGCCTGGAGGGACAGGACCCAGGGAATGGCTTCCCAGTGGGAAAGGGGAGATTGGGGTGGGATGTTGGGAAGGAATTTGTGTCTGTGAGGGTGGGGAGGGGCTGGTCTGGAATTCCCAGAGCAGCTGTGGCTGCCCCTGGATCCCTGGCAGTGTCCAAAGCCAGGCTGGACATTGCCACTTGGATCCCCCTGGGATAGTGGGAGGCATCAGCCGGAATCTTCTTCTCCAGGATCCAGGACCCTCCTTCCTTTTTCCCGTGGTTATTTATGGACATTCCGGTGCTGGAACAGCCCCAAATTCCAGCTCCCTTGGATTCCAGCCCAGCAGCAATTCCAGCCTCGGCTCCAGCCTTGGAAACGGGATCCTTCCCGGAGCAGGGAGCACATTCCCAACCTCCAATCCCAAAAATAAATCCCTTCCTCTATTTTTCCCCTTTCCCAGCAGCTTTCCCACTCCACAGGGAGCCGGGAATCCCTGGAATCCCTGGAATGCCCTCATTCCTCCCCCAGCAGGAGCCCCCGATCCATGGGGAACCCCCGGAATGGGAGGCACCAGGAGCAGCCGGAGGAAGGAAACCGAAGGCTCCGCTCCCACCACCCTTCCCGGCACGCCGGAGCCTTGGGAAGGATCTTGGCGGCGCTTCCCAAATCCCGGCCAAGTATCCAAAGTATCCATCCACAAACAAGGACCCCCTGTGTATTCCCGACCCTCCAACGCTGGAATTTTCCCCCGGAATTCCAAGCGAAGCAGCCCGAAAACGTGGCTCCGGCCTCCCACGGCGGGAATTTGTGGAGTTTGGGAAGAGCTCCGGGAATGGCAGAAGGGAGAGGAGTTTTTCCCACCCGTTCCAGAATTTTTCCGGAATTTTTCCAACCTGTTCCTTCCCACGGTTTCATGGTCCTTGACCACCACGGTGAGCTCGGCATCGGGATCCAGCGGGATTCCCTTCAGATCCCACTCGAATCCCTGGAAAAAAGGGGAGGAAGGAGCCGGGATCAGCACCTGGAAGTGGAGAACCCAAATCCCAAATTCCCTTGGAATCACAGCATTCCCAAAGCTAAAATTCCCGGCAAATCCATCAGGAAAAGATGCCCTGGGAAAAGGTTTTCCTTGGCCGTGGATTCTTGGGAAGGAGCTGCTCCAGCCCCAAATCCGTGCCCGTTTTCCCACCAAATTCCCATTTTTTTGGGAATTTTGGCCCATGAGACCACAAGGACAGGGTTTGAAGGAGAAAAGTGCTGGAAAAATTCCCATTCCACAGGAATTCCTTCTTCGTGCTGAGTCCGGATAAGGCCTTGATGGAATGGGAAGAGGCTGGAATTCTGCCGGAATTCCAGAGCAGAAAGGGAATGATTCCAAACTTCCCATGGGGTGGAAACCCCAGGGAATCCCCTGGGCTCGGGGCCATTTTCTGGGAACAGAGATGAATCCTGGGACTGGGAATTCTCACCTCATTCCAGATGGGATTTGTGTTGTTCTTGATGACCTTTGTCCTCTTCTTCACACCTGGAAGGGGAAAAACTGGGATCAAGATCTTCCCATGGATCCAGAGCTTCCCAGGGATTGGGAGATTTCCAGCGATCAGGAGCTTCCCATGGATCAGGAGAAACACCAGGATCAGGAGCTTCCCATGGATTGGGATCTTCCCAGGGATCGGAAGCTTCCCAGGAATCAGGAGCTTCCCAGGGAACCGGATCCTGGAATGAAGCTCCAATCCCAGCTGGAGCCGAGCTTCCAGAAATTCCCACATTTCCCGGGATCAGGACCGGATCCCATTCCCTGCTCCCAGCTGGGGTTGAACTTCCAGAAATTCCCACAGTTCCCAGGACCGGGATCAGGGCCCTTTCCCTTATCCCAGATGGGGCTGAACTTCCAGGGATTCCTGAAATTCCCACAATCAGGACTAGGCCCCATTCCCTGATCCCAAGGGGGGCCTGCACTTCCAGAAATTCCCAGGATCGGGATTGGATCCCATTCCCTGCTCCCAGCTGGGGCTGAGCTTCCAGGGATTCCCACAGCTTCCAGGATCAGGATCCGGCCCCATTCCCTATTCCCAGGCAGGAATGGGAATGCAGAGATTGGATCCAGGATCCCACTTGGATCCCCAACCCTTCCCGGTTGGAAAATCCCATGGAAATCCCCTCCTTGCCGTGCCTCAGTTTCCCCAGGAGCAGCGAGGCTGCATCCAAAGGTTTCCAGGGACTGGGAATTCGGAGTGGGAAGAGCCACGGGCGATCCCAGACATTCCAATCCCTCCATTCCCTGCATCCAAACCTCGGGATCGTGCCTCAGTTTCCCCAGGATCCCACAAAACCTGCGGGATCGGCGGCTCCAAATTCCCCCAAATCCAACATTCCCAAATCCTGGCAATGCTCCATCCCCCCCCGACATTTCCCAAAGCCACGCCCCCCTCATCCCTCTTGGAATGTGGCCGCATCCCAAGGGAAGAGGAAAAGGAAAAGGCCAAACAATGGAGGTGACTCAAACCCTGGGAGACTCCCGGGATATTCCAAATATTCCCGGTTTTCCGCTCTTTTAGCCCCGTCCAGTGACTCCTTCCCGAACTGAGATTGGGAAGAGCCGAAATTCCCGGCGCTGGGAATATGGAAAACTCATTTTTCCTCATCCAAAGGTTCATCCCCTTCTCATTCCTGATTTTTCCCGGGATTCGGAGCCCTGGAATTGCCCCGGATCGGGATTTGGCCAAAGATGGAGCTCCCGGGGATTCTCCAGAGGGATCCCGGTGGGAATGGGATCGGCGGCACCCCCATTCCCACCACATTCCAACAGGAAAAGCTGGATCGGGAGCCACTCATCCTTTTCCTTAATTTTTTCTAGAACTCGGATCTTTTCCCATTTTTTCCCATTTTCCCCCATTTTCCCCATTTTTCTCCAATTTTCCCCCATTTTTTCCCATTCTCCCCATTTTTTCCCTTTTTTTCCTCATTTTTTACCCTTTTTTTCCCCATTTTTCCCATTCTTTCCCATTTCTTTTCCCATTTTTTCCCTTTTTTTTTTCACATTTTTTCCCACGCCAGGAAACCCCAAAAATTCCCGAGGCAGCGCCAGCTTCCAGCGGGAATTTTGGGAGCGCAAACCCCTCCTTTTCCCAGGAAATCCATCCCTCGGGAATAGGATAACCCCGCTCCATGCGGGATTACTCCCATCCATCCCAATCCAGAATCCAAGGATTTAAAGGGATGGAATTCCCGGGGAAATTCCAGCGTGGAATTGAAAAACTCGGGATCAGGAGGATAAAAGCTGCAAAGGGAAGGATTTTCCAAGGACTTGGGAGCAGCGCGAGCTTCCCGGATCCCAAATTTTGCTCCCAAAGCAGCCAAAAATATTCCAAACCCTCCTTTCCTTCCCAAAAAAAAACCCCAAAAAATCTGGGATTCCCTCACCTCGGAATGTCAGGCTGGCCACGGGATCGCTTTGTTTATCCCGCTTTTCCAGGCTGGGAAGTTGGGAAGCCCTTTGGAGCAGGCAGCGGAGCATGGCCGGGATCGGGAAAGCCGGGATGGGGAAAGCCGGGATCGGGATAAGGATCCGCTCCCTCATCCCATTCCCACCCCCTTTTTCCCGGTCCGGCCCTTCCCGGCACGGGAACGCCCCTGGAGCGGCTGGAGAAAAACCGGGATCGTGGGAAGGAGAGCTGGGACCGGGGGGAGATGGGAGAGGCGGGAGTTGGGAATAAATCCCCGGGATTCGGGGATGCTGCAATTCCCGGGGATGGCCAAACGCCGGGATCCAGGGAATCAAAACATCGGGATTTGGGAATGCCGGAAACCCCAAGGATTCCCCAAACACCGGGATTTGGGAATGCTGTGAGTCCCCGGGATCGGGAATAAATCCCCGGGATTCGGGGATCCCACAGTTCCCAGGGGTGGGGAATGGAATCCTTGGGATTCAGGAATGCCGGAAACCCCAAGGATTCCCCAAACACCGGGATTTGGGAATGCTGTGAGTCCCCGGGATCGGGAATAAATCCCTGGGATTCGGGGATCCCGCAATTCCCAGGGGTGGGGAACGAAATCCTTGGATCCCAGGAGTGCCGGGAACCCCAAGGATATCCCGGCACTGGGATTTGGGAATGCTGGGAATGCCGGGGATGGGGAGTGAATCCCCGGAATCCAGGGAATCAGACGTGGGAAACTGAATCCTTGAGAGCCGGGAATGCTGGGAATATCCGGGATTGGAAATGAATCCCTGGGATTCAGGGATGCTCCAAGGCCTGAGGATGATCCAGCACCGGGATCTGGGAATGCTGCAATTCCCAGGGATGGGGAATGGAATCCTAGGATTCCAGGAATGCTGGAAACCCCAAGGATGCCCCAAACACCTGGATTTGGGAATGCTGGGAGCCCCGGGGAATCAGGAATGAATCCCTGGGATTCAGGGATGCTCCAAGGCCTGAGGCTGCCCCAGCCCCGGGATCCCGGGATTCGGGAATGCCGCAATCCCAGGGACACCAAAACCCCCAAACCCTGGGAATTCGGGGTGACCGGGAGCAGCAGAACCCCGGGAACGCCACGCCCACACCGCGAGAATTCCACGAAAAACCTGGAAAGCTCCCGCGGGCCCCCTCTCCAGGGAAATCCCAAAAAAAAGCCGCTTTTTCCCAGGAAAAAGCATCCCGAACGCCCCGTGACGTCACGGCCCTTTGTCCCCTCGGGGTCACTCTCGTCCCCGGGGAGGGACCAATTCCCGTTATTCCCAAATTTGGGATCGTCCTCCCCCCCCCTCCCCCCCCCTCGCCAGCCGCGCGCGGAAAATCCCAAAATATCCCGGGGGTGGCTTTAGGGGGGGTCCCCAAGTGCCACCAGGGGGGAGGCGACAACCGGGACAGGGAGGGACCCGCGGCGCTTCCAGCCCCATCCCAACTTTTAGGGCCAAAATTCCCTCAAAACCCCCNTCCCTACAGCCCCAAATTGTCCCCAAGGAAGAGATTTGGGGTCCCCAATCCCTCTTTTGTGTCCTGAGAGGGAATTTTTGGGGTTCCGACCCCCCCGATTGTCCCCAAGAGGGGATTTTGGGGTCTCCACTCCCTCATTGTCCCCAAGAAGAGAATTTTGGGGTCCCCACGCCCCCTTTGGAGACTTCGGGAGGGATTTTGGGGTCCCTACAGCCCCAAATTGTCACTAGGATGGGATTTTGGGGTCCCCAGTCCCGATTGTCCCCAGGATGGGGGTTTTGGGGTTCCCACCCCCCACTTTGGGGACATTTTGGGAATTTTGGGGTCCTCACTTCCCCCACTGTCCCCAAGGAGTAAATTTGGGGTCCCCAGCTCCCCTCTGGGGACATCGGGGGGGTTTTAGGGGGACCCTACAGCACCAAATTGTCCCCAAGGAAGAGATTTGGGGTCCCCAATCCCTCTGTTGTGTCCTGAGAGGGAATTTTTGGGGTTCCGACCCCCCCGATTGTCCCCAAGAGGGGATTTTGGGGTCTCCACTCCCTCATTGTCCCCAAGAAGAGAATTTTGGGGTCCCCACGCCCCCTTTGGAGACTTCGGGAGGGATTTTGGGGTCCCTACAGCCCCAAATTGTCACTAGGATGGGATTTTGGGGTCCCCAGTCCCGATTGTCCCCAGGATGGGGGTTTGGGGTTCCCACCCCCCACTTTGGGGACATTTTGGGAATTTTGGGGTCCTCACTTCCCCCACTGTCCCCAAGGAGTAAATTTGGGGTCCCCAGCTCCCCTCTGGGGACATCGGGGGGGTTTTAGGGGGTCCCTACAGCCCCAAATTGTCCCCAAGGAAGAGATTTGGGGTCCCCAATCCCTCTTTTGTGTCCTGAGAGGGAATTTTTGGGGTTCCGACCCCCCCGATTGTCCCCAAGAGGGGATTTTGGGGTCCCCGCTTCCCTCACTGTCACCCAGGATGGGATTTTGGGGTCCCCACTCCCTCATTGTGACCAAGAAGAGAATTTTGGGGTCCCCACGCCCCCTTTGGGGACTTCGGAAGGGANGAAGAGAATTTTGGGGTCCCCACGCCCCCTTTGGAGACTTCGGGAGGGATTTTGGGGTCCCTACAGCCCCAAATTGTCACTAGGATGGGATTTTGGGGTCCCCAGTCCCGATTGTCCCCAGGATGGGGGTTTGGGGTTCCCACCCCCCACTTTGGGGACATTTTGGGAATTTTGGGGTCCTCACTTCCCCCACTGTCCCCAAGGAGTAAATTTGGGGTCCCCAGCTCCCCTCTGGGGACATCGGGGGGGTTTTAGGGGGTCCCTACAGCCCCAAATTGTCACTAGGATGGGATTTTGGGGTCCCCAGTCCCGATTGTCCCCAGGATGGGGGGTTTGGGGTTCCCACCCCCCACTTTGGGGACATTTTGGGAATGTGGGGGTCCTCACTTCCCCCACTGTCCCCAAGGAGTAAATTTGGGGTCCCCAGCTCCCCTCTGGGGACATCGGGGGGGTTTTAGGGGGTCCCTACAGCCCCAAATTGTCACTAGGATGGGATTTTGGGGTCCCCAGTCCCGATTGTCCCCAGGATGGGGGTTTTGGGGTTCCCACCCCCCACTTTGGGGACAATTTGGGAATTTTGGGGTCCTCACTTCCCCCAAGGAGTAAATTTGGGGTCCCCAGCTCCCACCTGGTGACATCGGGAGGGATTTTGGGGTCCCTAAAGCCCCAAATTGTCCCCAAGAGGGGATTTTGGGGTCTCCACTCCCTCACTGTCACCCAGGATGGGATTTTGGGGTCCCCACTCCCCTTTGGGANGATTTGGGGTCCCCAATCCCTCTTTTGTGTCCTGAGAGGGAATTTTTGGGGTTCCGACCCCCCCGATTGTCCCCAAGAGGGGATTTTGGGGTCTCCACTCCCTCATTGTCCCCAAGAAGAGAATTTTGGGGTCCCCACGCCCCCTTTGGAGACTTCGGGAGGGATTTTGGGGTCCCTACAGCCCCAAATTGTCACTAGGATGGGATTTTGGGGTCCCCAGTCCCGATTGTCCCCAGGATGGGGGTTTTGGGGTTCCCACCCCCCACTTTGGGGACAATTTGGGAATTTTGGGGTCCTCACTTCCCCCAAGGAGTAAATTTGGGGTCCCCAGCTCCCACCTGGTGACATCGGGAGGGATTTTGGGGTCCCTAAAGCCCCAAATTGTCCCCAAGAGGGGATTTTGGGGTCCCCGCTTCCCTCACTGTCACCCAGGATGGGATTTTGGGGTCCCCACTCCCCTTTGGGAACATCGGAGGGATTTTGGGGTCCCCACCCCCCACTGGTCCCAAAAAGGAAATTTTGGGGTCCCCACTCCCTCACTGGGGAAATTTTGGGATCCCCGATCCCCCTTTATGTCCTGAGGGAAGTTCTGGGGTCCCCACCCCCACTTTGGTTCTAAGGAAGGAATTTTGGGGTCCCCACCCGCCCCGTTACGGGATTTGGGGCCGCGCATTCCCGGCGGGAGCAGCCGGGACCGGCCCCGCCCCCTTCTATTTTTGGGAATTCTTTCCATCCCGGGCCTTTCCCAGAAAGCGGCTCCGGGAGATCCCGGCCCTAAACCGGGATTTGGGATTTGGGATCCCCCCTGGAGCTGTTTCCGCCCCCCACCCCGATCCCACTCGGTCATTCCCGGTTTGTCCGACCCCATTCCCCTTTTTCCCGGCCCCAAATCCCAGGATCGGCCGCGACCCCCTGGAGCGCCGAGATTGGGAACTGGAGGGATTTGGGGGAAATTTGGGATTTGGGAGAGGCCAAAGCTGAGGGCGCCCCTGGGAATGGGAAGGGCCCGGCCATGGGGACCCCTTAGAGACCCCAAAACCTCCCAGGTAACCCCACAGGCCCCAAAACCCACCAAAACCCTCCAACTTGTCCCAAAAGCCCCACAGACCCCACCACAGACCCCAAAACCCCCCAGACCTCCCAGTTTAGACCCCCAAAACCCCACAGACCCCACCACAGACCCCAAAACCCCCCAGACCCCCCAAATTA
>VZTD01005949.1:149143-159335 GCA_013397725.1 Rhagologus leucostigma
CCCCAGGGTGACCCCACACAGGTGCCAGGGGTACCCCAAAGTAGCCCAAATGTGTCCCCCGGGATACCTCGGGGTGACCCCAAACCGGCCCCAGGGACACCCCGGGGGGACCCCAAAGAGGCCCCAGGTTATCTCAGAGACACCCCTCTGAATCCCCAGGGACACCTCGGGGTCACCCCAAAAAGGCTCCAGGGATATCCCGGGGTCACCCCAAAAAGGCCCCAGAGATATCCTGGAGAGACCCCTCTGAGTCCCCAGGGACATCCTGGGGTGACCCCAAACAGGGCCCAGGGACTCCCCGGGGTCACCCCAAAGAGGCTCTGGACACATCCCAAAGGAGATGCTGCTGGAGCCACAGGGACACCCTGGAGAGGCCCCAAGCGGGTGCCAGGGGTACCCCAAAGTAGCCCAAATGTGTCCCCCAGGATACCCCAGGGTGACCCCAAACAGGTACCAGGGGTAGCGTGAAGTGACCCCGATGTGTCCCCCGAGATACCCCGGGGGGACCCCAAAGAGATGCCAGGGATAGCACAAAGTGACCCCGATGTGTCCCTGGGGGAACCCCAAATGGGTGCCAGGGATAGCACAAAGTGACCCCAATGTCTCCCCTGAGACACCCCGGGGTGACCCTGAACCGGCCCCAGGGACACCCCAGGGTGACCCCACACAGGTGCCAGGGGTACCCCAAAGTAGCCCAAATGTGTCCCCCCGGGATACCTCGGGGTGACCCCAAACCGGCCCCAGGGACACCCCGGGGGGACCCCAAAAAGGCCCCAGAGATATCCTGGAGAGACCCCTCTGAGTCCCCAGGGACATCCTGGGGTGACCCCAAACAGGGCCCAGGGACACCCCGGGGTGACCCCAAAGAGGCCCCAGGGACACCTCGGGGTCGCCCCAAAGAGGCTCTGGACACATCCCAAAGGAGATGCCGCTGAAGCCACAGGGACACCCTGGAGAGGCCCCAAACGTGTGCCAGGGATACCCCAAAGTGACCCCAATGTGTCCCTGGGGTGACCCCAAATAGGTACCAGGGGTTCTGTCTGTCCATGTCCCTGTCCATCCCAGTGTCCATCCTGGTGTCCATCCATCCTTGGTGTCCATGCCAACATCCATCTGTGCACATCCCCGTCCATCCCAGTGTCCATCCNGATGTGTCCCTGGGGGAACCCCAAATGGGTGCCAGGGATAGCACAAAGTGACCCCAATGTCTCCCCTGAGACACCCCGGGGTGACCCTGAACCGGCCCCAGGGACACCCCAGGGTGACCCCACACAGGTGCCAGGGGTACCCCAAAGTAGCCCAAATGTGTCCCCCGGGATACCTCTCCATCTGCCCAAACCGGCCCCAGGGACACCCCGGGGGGACCCCAAAAAGGCCCCAGAGATATCCTGGAGAGACCCCTCTGAGTCCCCAGGGACATCCTGGGGTGACCCCAAACAGGGCCCAGGGACTCCCCGGGGTCACCCCAAAGAGGCTCTGGACACATCCCAAAGGAGATGCTGCTGGAGCCACAGGGACACCCTGGAGAGGCCCCAAGCGGGTGCCAGGGGTACCCCAAAGTAGCCCAAATGTGTCCCCCAGGATACCCCAGGGTGACCCCAAACAGGTACCAGGGGTAGCGTGAAGTGACCCCGATGTGTCCCCCGAGATACCCCGGGGGGACCCCAAAGAGATGCCAGGGATAGCACAAAGTGACCCCGATGTGTCCCTGGGGGAACCCCAAATGGGTGCCAGGGATAGCACAAAGTGACCCCAATGTCTCCCCTGAGACACCCCGGGGTGACCCTGAACCGGCCCCAGGGACACCCCAGGGTGACCCCACACAGGTGCCAGGGGTACCCCAAAGTAGCCCAAATGTGTCCCCCCGGGATACCTCGGGGTGACCCCAAACCGGCCCCAGGGACACCCCGGGGGGACCCCAAAGAGGCCCCAGGTTATCTCAGAGACACCCCTCTGAATCCCCAGGGACACCTCGGGGTCACCCCAAAAAGGCTCCAGGGATATCCCGGGGTCACCCCAAAAAGGCCCCAGAGATATCCTGGAGAGACCCCTCTGAGTCCCCAGGGACATCCTGGGGTGACCCCAAACAGGGCCCAGGGACTCCCCGGGGTCACCCCAAAGAGGCTCTGGACACATCCCAAAGGAGATGCTGCTGGAGCCACAGGGACACCCTGGAGAGGCCCCAAGCGGGTGCCAGGGGTACCCCAAAGTAGCCCAAATGTGTCCCCCAGGATACCCCAGGGTGACCCCAAACAGGTACCAGGGGTAGCGTGAAGTGACCCCGATGTGTCCCCCGAGATACCCCGGGGGGACCCCAAAGAGATGCCAGGGATAGCACAAAGTGACCCCGATGTGTCCCTGGGGGAACCCCAAATGGGTGCCAGGGATAGCACAAAGTGACCCCAATGTCTCCCCTGAGACACCCCGGGGTGACCCTGAACCGGCCCCAGGGACACCCCAGGGTGACCCCACACAGGTGCCAGGGGTACCCCAAAGTAGCCCAAATGTGTCCCCCCGGGATACCTCGGGGTGACCCCAAACCGGCCCCAGGGACACCCCGGGGGGACCCCAAAGAGGCCCCAGGTTATCTCAGAGACACCCCTCTGAATCCCCAGGGACACCTCGGGGTCACCCCAAAAAGGCTCCAGGGATATCCCGGGGTCACCCCAAAAAGGCCCCAGAGATATCCTGGAGAGACCCCTCTGAGTCCCCAGGGACATCCTGGGGTGACCCCAAACAGGGCCCAGGGACTCCCCGGGGTCACCCCAAAGAGGCTCTGGACACATCCCAAAGGAGATGCTGCTGGAGCCACAGGGACACCCTGGAGAGGCCCCAAGCGGGTGCCAGGGGTACCCCAAAGTAGCCCAAATGTGTCCCCCAGGATACCCCAGGGTGACCCCAAACAGGTACCAGGGGTAGCGTGAAGTGACCCCGATGTGTCCCCCGAGATACCCCGGGGGGACCCCAAAGAGATGCCAGGGATAGCACAAAGTGACCCCGATGTGTCCCTGGGGGAACCCCAAATGGGTGCCAGGGATAGCACAAAGTGACCCCAATGTCTCCCCTGAGACACCCCGGGGTGACCCTGAACCGGCCCCAGGGACACCCCAGGGTGACCCCACACAGGTGCCAGGGGTACCCCAAAGTAGCCCAAATGTGTCCCNGGGGGCCGCGGCCGGCCAGGCTGACATCATTCCGGGGAGGAGCGGTCCCTCCCCGCGCCGCGCGGGGGGCGCCGGGCACCCCGAGGGGAGACCCCCGGGAGACCCCCCCGGAGAGAGAGCCCCGGGAGTGACCTCCGGGAGTGACCGATGAGACCACGGGGAGAGCCCGATGAGGCCCCGAACGCGTGCCAGGGGTACCCCAAAGTAGCCCTGATGTGTCCCCCGAGATACCCCGGGGGGACCCCAAAGAGATGCCAGGGATAGCACAAAGTGACCCCGATGTGTCCCTGGGGGAACCCCAAATGGGTGCCAGGGATAGCACAAAGTGACCCCAATGTCTCCCCTGAGACACCCCGGGGTGACCCTGAACCGGCCCCAGGGACACCCCAGGGTGACCCCACACAGGTGCCAGGGGTACCCCAAAGTAGCCCAAATGTGTCCCCCGGGATACCTCGGGGTGACCCCAAACCGGCCCCAGGGACACCCCGGGGGGACCCCAAAAAGGCCCCAGAGATATCCTGGAGAGACCCCTCTGAGTCCCCAGGGACATCCTGGGGTGACCCCAAACAGGGCCCAGGGACACCCCGGGGTGACCCCAAAGAGGCCCCAGGGACACCTCGGGGTCGCCCCAAAGAGGCTCTGGACACATCCCAAAGGAGATGCCGCTGAAGCCACAGGGACACCCTGGAGAGGCCCCAAACGTGTGCCAGGGATACCCCAAAGTGACCCCAATGTGTCCCTGGGGTGACCCCAAATAGGTACCAGGGGTTCTGTCTGTCCATGTCCCTGTCCATCCCAGTGTCCATCCTGGTGTCCATCCATCCTTGGTGTCCATGCCAACATCCATCTGTGCACATCCCCGTCCATCCCAGTGTCCATCCATCCATCCACGCCCCCATCCATCCCAGTGTCCATCTGTCCATGATCTCGTCCATTCTGGTGTCTGTCCATCCCTCCATCCCCCTGTCCATCCCAGTGTCCATCTGTTCCATCCATTCAGCCATCCCAATGGCCATCTGTCCATCCATCCATGCACCCAGCTATTCCAGTGTCCATCGGTCCATTCCAGTGTCCATCCCAGTGTCCATGTGTCCATCCCAGTGTCCATNCCATCCCTCCATCCCCCTGTCCATCCCAGTGTCCATCTGTTCCATCCATTCAGCCATCCCAATGGCCATCTGTCCATCCATCCATGCACCCAGCTATTCCAGTGTCCATCGGTCCATTCCAGTGTCCATCCCAGTGTCCATCCATCCATCCATCCATCCATGACCCTGTCCATCCCAGTGTCCATTTGTCCATGCCCCCATCCATCTCATGGTCCATCCATCCATCCATCCACGACCCTGCCATCCCAGCGTCCATCTCTCCATCCCTCCAGCCATTCATCCATCCCAGTATCCATCCATCCATCCCTCCATCCATCTGTCCATCCATCCATCCCGGTGTCCATCCCAGTGTCCATCCATCCATGCCGTTATCCATCCCAGTGTCCATCTCTCCATCCCAGCGTCCATTTGTCCGTCCCAGTGTCCGTTTGTCCATCCCAGTCTCCATCCATCCACAGCCCCATCCATCCCAGCATCCATTTGTCCATCCCAGTGTCCATCCATCCATCCCTCCATCCCAGCGTCCATTTGTCCACCCCAGTGTCCACTTGTCCATCCCAGCATCCATCCCCCCATCCCACCCCGATCCCCCAGGACCATCCCCTCTCCCCATTCCCATTCCAGGCGGGATCCCCGGGATCGGCTCCTTTGGGATCCGCGCCCTAAATGGGCCCTAATGGGGATGGCGGGGCTGGGGGTCGACACCAGGGGACCCCAAATCGCGCTGGGGGATGGATTTGGGGTCACCGGGGGGGCAACCGGGTTTATCCCACGGGATTCCCATCGGGAATGGGGTGGGGGCTCATTTCCCACACTCCCAGGGCCACCCCAAAGCCACCAAACCCCTCCTGGGGGTGGCGGAGGTGTCCCCGCGGGGCGAGGGGACAATGCCACCCTCCCCTGTCCGCTGTCACCTTCGGCATTGTCCGGGTGGCCCGGCAGGGGGCGCCCTGTGTTCGGTGACGTCATGGCCACGCCCACGTGGTGACGTCAGGGGTACGGCCGCAGTGACGTCAGAGCCCCGCGGCGGCCACGTTGGGTGAGGGCAGGGGACGGGCACGGGGGACCCCAAAATGGGCACAGAAAACCCTAAAAAGGGCACAGAAAATCCTAAAAACTGGGAGCTGTCAGCCCAAAAATGGGAGAATTCACCCCAAAACTGGGCACTGACACCCCCGAAATGGGCAGGAAAACCCCGAACTGAGCAATGACACCCCAAAAATGAACATAGGGACCCCCAAACTGGGAACACACACCCCAAAACTGGGAGGAGTCACCCCAGAAATGGGCACACAAAACCCCAAACTGGGCCCTGAGAACCCAAACTGGGAGAATTCACCCCAAAACTGGGTAAAGACACTCCAGAAATGAGCACAGAACCCCCAGACTGGGCAGTGACACCCCAAAACCGGGAACAGAAACCCTAAAACTGGGAGAATTCACCCCAAAACTGGATCCAGACACCCCAAGCTGGGAGAATTCACCCCAAAACTGAGAGCAGGCACCCCAAAACTGGATCAAGTCACCCCAAAATGGGCACTGACACTCTAAACTGGGCGAGTTCACCCCAAACCGGGCACAGACACTTCAAAAACGGGATCCAGTCACCCAAAACTGGGAGCAATCACCCCAAACTGGGAGAACACACCTCAAACTGAGCAAATTTACCCCAGAACTGGATCCAGTCACCCCAAAACTGGGTGAATTCTCCCCAAACTGGGCACAGACACCCCAGAACTGGGCACTGAAACCCCAAAAACTGAATCCAGTCACCTCAAACTGGGCAATGACTCCCCAAAACGGGGCGAATTCACCCCAAAACTGGGCACAATCAGCCCGAAATTGGGCAAATTCACCCCAAACTGGGAGGAATCGCTCCAAACTGGGAGAAGACACCTCAAACTGGGAAAAGACACCCCAAAACCTGGACCCAGTCACCCAAAACTGGCCGCTGAAACCCCAAAACTGGATCTGGTCACCCCAAACTGGGCACAATTACCCCAAAACTGGATCCAGTCATCCCAAACTGGGCACTGACACCCAAAAACTGGGTGAATTCACCCCAAAATTGGATCCAGTCACCCCAAAACTGGCCAAATTCACCCCAAACTGGATCCAGTCACCCCAAACTGGGCACTGACACCCCAAAACTGGGTGAATTCACCCCAAAATTGGATCCGGTCACCCCAAACTGGATCCGGTTACCCCAAACTGGCCAAATTCACCCCAAAACTGGATCCAGTCATCCCAAACCGGGCACTGACACCCAAAAACTGGGTGAATTCACCCCAAAATTGGATCCAGTCACCCCAAAACTGGCCAAATTCACCCCAAAGTGGATCCAGTCACCCCAAACTGGGCACTGACACCCCAAAACTGGGTGAATTCACCCCAAAACTGGATCCGGTCACCCCAAACTGGATCCGGTCACCCCAAACTGGATCCGGTCACCCCAAAACTGGGCACTGACACCCAAACACTGGGTGAATTCACCCCAAAACTGGATCTGGTCACCCCAAACTGGCCAAATTCACCCCAAACTGGGAAAATTCACCCCAAACTGNGATCCGCTCACCCCAAAACTGGGCACTGACACCCAAACACTGGGTGAATTCACCCCAAAACTGGATCTGGTCACCCCAAACTGGCCAAATTCACCCCAAACTGGGAAAATTCACCCCAAACTGGGGTGTTTGGGGTCCGGGGCTTACCCCTGGGAACACCCCGGGCCCCGTGGCTTTAGGGTCCCCCCTGTGGCTGATCCCACAGGATCCGTTCCCTCCCAGGAAATTCCGTCACCCCCCGTCTCCATCCCCGCCTTGCGCAATTCCCGTTTCCTTCCCCCTTCCCATCCCGGATATTGGGGAACGTCCGGCCTGAGTCACCCCCCGGTGTCACCGACACCCCCCGAGGTCCCCCCGGATCCAGAAGGGGCAGAATCCATGGAAAATCCCATGCGGGAAGGCAAAAAAATCCGGGAATTCCAGTCCAAAATGGCGGGTTTGGGTTTTTTTTTTCCCCCAACCCACACCACTCCCTGATTCNACTGGATCCAGTCATCCCAAACCGGGCACTGACACCCAAAAACTGGGTGAATTCACCCCAAAATTGGATCCAGTCACCCCAAAACTGGCCAAATTCACCCCAAACTGGATCCAGTCACCCCAAACTGGGCACTGACACCCCAAAACTGGGTGAATTCACCCCAAAATTGGATCCGGTCACCCCAAACTGGATCCGGTTACCCCAAACTGGCCAAATTCACCCCAAAACTGGATCCAGTCATCCCAAACCGGGCACTGACACCCAAAAACTGGGTGAATTCACCCCAAAATTGGATCCAGTCACCCCAAAACTGGCCAAATTCACCCCAAACTGGATCCAGTCACCCCAAACTGGGCACTGACACCCCAAAACTGGGTGAATTCACCCCAAAACTGGATCCGGTCACCCCAAACTGGATCCGGTCACCCCAAACTGGATCCGGTCACCCCAAAACTGGGCACTGACACCCAAACACTGGGTGAATTCACCCCAAAACTGGATCTGGTCACCCCAAACTGGCCAAATTCACCCCAAACTGGGAAAATTCACCCCAAACTGGGGTGTTTGGGGTCCGGGGCTTACCCCTGGGAACACCCCGGGCCCCGTGGCTTTAGGGTCCCCCCTGTGGCTGATCCCACAGGATCCGTTCCCTCCCAGGAAATTCCGTCACCCCCCGTCTCCATCCCCGCCTTGCGCAATTCCCGTTTCCTTCCCCCTTCCCATCCCGGATATTGGGGAACGTCCGGCCTGAGTCACCCCCCGGTGTCACCGACACCCCCCGAGGTCCCCCCGGATCCAGAAGGGGCAGAATCCATGGAAAATCCCATGTGGGAAGGCAAAAAAAGATGGGAATTCCAGCCCAAAATGGCGGGTTTGGGGTTTTTTTTTCCCCCAACGCACACCATTCCGGGATTATGGGGTTGATCGAAAGCGTCATCCCGACGATCCTGGAATTCCCACGGGATCGATGAGGCCACGAATATTCCCTTGGGAGAGCCCATTCCGGGGATTCCCGACCCTCTTAAGGAGCGGGAACCCAAAGGAGAGGGAAAGAGAGGAGCGGGATTTGGGGCCAGTGCCCCAAAAATTCCAAGGAATTTGGGTTTTCCAAGGGGATTCCCCATCCCTGGAAGTGTCCGAGGCCATGTTGGAGCCACCTGGGATAGCGGGAATATTCCCTGCCCACGGAATGGGATTGACGGGATTTGGGGTCGCTTCACAGCCCAAACCATTCCAGGATTCCAGGAGAAGCCGGAGGGACCCCACCGGGGCTGGGGTTGGGATCGGGCAGTTGGATCCCGCTGGGATTCCGGGGGTTTCTCTGGGATTTCGGTGTCCGAGGGTGGGAGGAGTGAATTGGGGTCGAGGGGGTTTGGGGTGGAATCGCGGGGACGGGGACTGGGATATAGGGGCAGGGATATAGGGGCAGGGACAGGGATATAGGGGCAGNGGGATATAGGGACTGGGATATAGGGGCAGGGACTGGGATATAGGGACTGGGATATAGGGGCAGGGACTGGGATATAGGGACTGGGATATAGGGGCAGGGACTGGGATATAGGGACTGGGATATAGGGGCAGGGACTGGGATATAGGGACTGGGATATAGGGGCAGGGACTGGGATATAGGGACTGGGATATAGGGGCAGGGACTGGGATATAGGGACTGGGATATAGGGGCAGGGACTGGGATATAGGGACTGGGATATAGGGGCAGGGACTGGGATATAGGGACTGGGATATAGGGGCAGGGACTGGGATATAGGGACTGGGATATAGGGGCAGGGACTGGGATATAGGGACTGGGATATAGGGGCAGGGACTGGGATATAGGGACTGGGATATAGGGACAGGGATATAGGGGCAGGGACAAGGGATATAAGGACAGGGATATAGGGATACGGGAATATAGGGATACAGGGATAAGGGAATATGGGGACAGGGTTATAGGGGCAGGGATATAGGGATACAGGGATATGGGGATATGGGGATATAGGGATACGAGGATACAGGAATATGGGGACAGGGTTATAGGGGCAGGGATATAGGGATACAGGGATATGGGGATATGGGGATATAGGGATACGAGGATACAGGAATATGGGGACAGGGTTATAGGGACAGGGATCCAGGGATACGAGGACAGGGATAGGGCTGGGGACAGAGATGGGGTCAGGGACAGGGATATGGGGACAGGGACAAGGATGGCGACAAGGTCGGAGACAGGGAGGGTCAAGGTCAGGGACAGGTTAAGGGACAGGATCAGGGACAGGGACAACTTCAGTGACAGGAACAGGATTGGGGACAGGGATCAGGATGGGGACAGGATGGGGGACAGGGTCGGGGACTGGGACCAGTCCAGTGACAGGATCAGGACTGGGGACAGGGACCAGGATGGGGACAGAGTCAGGGACAGGGTCAGGATCCGTTACAGGGACAAGGATGGGGACAGGATCAGGGACAGGTCCAGTCCCCTCACCCCCTGGCTGTCCCCAGGGCGGGCGGGCTGTCCCCCGGGGGCGTGGGGACGCGCGTGACGCCGGGCGGGTGGCACCAACGGGGTTCCTGTTCCTCGGCGGGCACACGGCAGGAAGAGGGGACAACACCCTCCCTGTCCCCAACCTGTCCCAAACTTGTCCCCAAGGCCATGGCCGAGAGCCCGGACCTGTACGAGACCCTGGAGATCCGGTACCCGCCCCCCCGGGCCCGCGGGGACCCCGGCCCGCCCTGGCCACCGCCACGGGCGCGGTCCCCAAGGTCCCCCGCGTGTCCCTGGGCGCTGGGCACGGCCGTGCTGCTGCTGCTGGTGGCGGGGCTGGCGGCGCTGGGCACCCTCTGTGAGTGGGGACAGCGGGGACAGGGAGGGGGGACGGG
>VZTD01005950.1:0-10848 GCA_013397725.1 Rhagologus leucostigma
TCCTTTCAAGCCCAGCAAGAGCCCAGGGCAGCCTTGCTTCTGCCTCCCCCAGCTACCCCCGATGAGTCAGAGCCATGTAACAGTGACAACTCCATCAGCCACCACTGCCAACCTGTGCCTGCAGTGGAAGCAGAATTAAACTCTTTTCAGACCAGAACAGTAATCGAATCAGTTTAATATACAGTCAGCATATTGTAAATGCACTTGAAACTTACAGTATTGCTAACAGGTGTGGCCATCGAGCCCAAGACCACCTTTCTAGAAAGGCACAGAGAAGAGGTAGGAGAGTTGGGGCATTTCCCCAGATTAGTTGCAAGTGAGAAGGTGCACATAAGACCTTCCTCCTGGAAGCACCAGATCACCAGAAACTTGTGCTCTTTGAGAGGACTGCTAATGTGCTGGGGTAAGTGCAGGCACCTGGAGTGACAGCCAAAGCCTCCTGCTGACCCATATGTCAGGAAACTCTTGCTGGCTTTTGCATATAGTAAAAGAAAAAAAAAAAAAAGGAGGGGGGCATGGGGCAGAAGAGCCTAGCTCTGTGTGCATGAAGTGTTCTTGGTGAGGCAGGAGTGAGGGAGATGTGTGACGCTGCTTTCACCCTTGGCTGGGACAAGGACTCTTACGTGCATTGCTTTGGACATCACAACCACCCCAAGGGTGAGTGAGAAGAAATGTGCTATCCCTCCAGTATTGCCACCACGGTTTCTTGCACCAGCAGGGCAAGAGCAAAGCTCTGGTCAAACCAAGCATCTGGAGCGGGGACAATGGTGTCACCAAGCACTTGGCTCATCCTCTGTGGCAGCTGAAGTGGCACCGTGGCGGTGGGGGGAAGCCTGGAGACTTTTGGCTCTGCAGAAGGCACTGTTCACCAGGGCGGGAGGGTGGGTGGGCCTGGAGATGCTAATTCTCAAATTTTGCATAAGGGTTCTCTTCCTTGAACAGGCCTACAAGAGAGGAGAGATTTGTTCAGACAGCAGCTCCCACCCTGGTCACGGCCAGCAGAAACCAGTCCTTGGAAACAACTCTTTATCATTTGAGCATCCTCCACCATCCTGAAGGCAGTCCTCCCAAAATACCTGCTCTTACCTGAGCTGTGCCCACAGTCAGCACTGTTTCCCTCACCCCTTCTGCACGAGAGGAAACATCTACTGAGAAGCTTGACCTGATGGCAAACTCCTCTCCCTGGCAGTCCATGTACAGTGCAGGTAAAGCAGCCTGGCTAATGTCCCAGAGCGCTCCCTCTGCACGCCCCTTCCGTCAGATGTGGCTTACTAGCAGAGAGCCCAGACCCAAATTAAATTAAAACTGTTCTTGGACTTGCTTCCCTGCTCCTGCACTGAGACTGGGAGACAGCAAGGCAGGGTATGGGGCTGACTTCTGGGCTAGCAACAAGCCACGTGCCATGCTGTTTGCTGCTTTCCCAGCCCAACACTTTTGTAGAAGAACAGCCAGAAAGGACAAGATTGCAAACTCTGGGGTCAGGCTGCAGCAAGACAGAGCCCTGACATGGCAAGACAGTCCCAGAGCACAGCTCCTCCACAGACAGGTGCTTCCCCCACCAAGGGCTCCTTCAGGCACAGCTTTGCCTGCTGTTTCTTCCCCAGAGGAGCCAGCCCATCCAGAGGCCCTGGGATCCCCTGCCTAACCTGGACCTGTAACGGGCAGCAGCTGCAGACAGAGGAAAGGTCTCTAGCTTTCCCTACAGCCCCCCCAACGCCAGAGACCAACAAGTGCAGCATGCATGAGCCCAACTGCTCCACAGGCAGACACTGGCAGAGCCCCCAGCAGCCCCAAGGGGCAGGCTGGAGGGACCCTCCCCTGCACGGAGCAACTGGCTGCTCCCTGCTTCCTTCCAAGCTGATGTTCCCCTCGGGTAGGTCCAGACTCGGCCCAGGTCCATGGGACTCAGCTGAGGGACAGTGCAGCCCCAGGAGGGAGGCTGTGCACTCCCGTCCGCAGGGGACTGAGACACCTCCTGGGGAACCGCTGCCAGCACGGAGGACCAGTGGGATTGGGAGTGGGGTGGGACTGGTGCCTGCTCTGTGCTCCTGCAGCTGTGGGCGTTCTGATTCCTACCTGGCCCCACACCCCAGGCTGCTGGCTCCCCAGTCACTTGCTCGCCACAGGGCTACTGGAGGGCTGTGCCTGAAGGGTAACAGCATTATGGTGGTGCTGTGTCTGCCTGCTTCTGCTTCTCCCTTCCAGTCAAGCTCCATCAGCTTCTCCCACATGGCAAGCTTGGAGGACACAGGTTCTGGGAAACATTACACACTTCCTCTTCCCTGCCCAGGAAGAATAGCCCTTGGGTGGGCTCACACACCATAACCCCAGCATTTCTACACTTGCTCTCAGAGAGCAACTCACTGAGCCAAGAGAAGCAGGGACCATGTTTTCCCTGCTGGCCAGGTCTCATTTACAGCTGTAACCACAGCAAGGAGCACAGTTACTGAGGCTGCTCCATCTAAAGCTTAGTTTGAATCACTCATGCCAGCACTGTACCGTATTTTCTTCGGATTTCATCATGCCGTGATTTCATCTCTGCTCTCCTGCAAGAAGCAAACAGAAAAGCCATGAGTCAGTAACTGGTGATACAAAAACAAACAAAGAGCCACAGCTCCTTGCTTATTCCCAACCAAGGGAGCTCCAGGCTGGCAGGTTTGCTCAGCCTCCCACCTCCTGGAGGCACTGGGGACCACCAGAGCCCACACACATCAGCAGCCCTCGGGGAGTTGCATACACAGCACTTGTGATACTACACCCACGAGTCGCCCCAGCATGACTCTCCTCATGAGGCTTGCGTGTGAGCTAGGGCTGAAGCAGCCACTGACTGCATGTGTTGAGCCCCACGTGCCTCCTGGCATCATGTTTGACGGCACAGACAGGAGCCAAATCATTCTGCAGCCTGAGGGCCTGTGGTACAAACTCACCTCTCCTCCTGCCGCACCCGCCTCTTCTCCCGCTCCCTGGCTGCTCTCTCGTCATCCTTGTCCGGCCTGGCAGACAGAAAAGTCCCTCAGAACACTGAGCACTCAGTTCTGCAGCAGCACGTGGCTGCATCTGAGCTGCTCCACACAATCAGGGGACCCGCCCAACACTTGCCTTTTGCTCTTTTTCTTACAACAGCAGCAGCAACAGCAGACCCCCAGCGTGATCAGGAGCGTTCCTCCCACCACGGACATTGCAATGATCAGGGCTTCAAAGTTCACTAAAGGATTTGACGAAACACGTTTAGCACACACAGGCACAGCTGCCTGGAGTTACAATACAGCATCACAGGATCACAGAACCATTAATGTTGGGAAAGCACTCCAAGATCATCAAGTCCAATTGTTCCCCCAGCACTGCCAGGTCCTCCAGTAAGCCACGTCCCCAAGTGCGACAGCTACGTGTTTTTTGTACGCTTCCAGGGATGGTGACTCCCCCACTGCTCTGGGAAGCCTGTTCCACTGTCTGGCCACCCTCTGAGTGAAGAATTTTTTTCCTAATATCCAACCTAAACCTCCCCTGGTGCAACTCAAGGTCGTTTCCTCTTGTCCTACGGCAATTTCCTCTTGTCCTATTTATGAAGATACAACTCCTGTCACCAGCAGCTTCAGTCACTGGGCTGGAGACGTGTAACCACCTGGGAAAGCAAACTGACACTGTTAGCTGCAGCAATCCCAAGGGTTGGTACCCACAGACACACAGCAGCTGAGCGTGTGTAGCTGCTAGCAGGAGTGCTCAGTTACTGGCTATGGAGAAAGGCAAGGACAAACGCACTCAGGTCAAACTCCTCTGGCACAAACAGGAGCAAAGCTATCTTAATCACTAACCCAGGTAAAAAGTAACCATCAAGGGAAAAAAACCCAGCAACTGAAGGCTTCAGGGCTAAGGAACAACCTCTGACAGAGAGGAATTACTGCCCATAGGAGCCAGCCTCAGAAGACATCTCTGATGAGATGAGCACTCATAGGTGTCTGAAGCCCTTGGGCGAGAGAAAAACAGAAACAAGATCTGTTGGGATTCATCGGCTTGGGGCCAAGCAGTGCTGCTGCAGCAGCTGAAGGCCAAGTGCTGCTTCCTGCACCTCACTGCCATGTCTCCCCCGGGCTGGGGGGATCTGCTTGCCCACACACAGAACAAAACCTGCTGGAACGTGGTGGTGAAGCAGGAGCCCTGAGCCCTGCTCATCCTACTCAGCTCCTGCAGTAATGGCAGTAGAGACACCAGCCAAAACTGACACATCTAGATGCCAAGGATTTCAGGCGACAACAAAGACGAGTTTCTTCCAAGTATGATTCAGACTGTTCAGGGACTTGAGCCTGTGGAAATATTTGTTTAGGAGCCACTTGGCACACAACAGCCAGGTTACAGAAATCCCAGCGCACCTGAACCTGCTCAGAGCACTTCTGAAGGTCATTTAGTCCAACTCCCTGCCACGGGCAGGGACATCTTTCACTAGACCAGTTTGCTCACAGTCCTATCCAGGGATGGGGCATTCACCATCTTTTTGGGCAACCTGTGCCAGTGCCTCATCACCCTCATTGTAGAAAAACTTCTTCCTTTTATCTGTTCTAAACAGATCCTCTCATAGGTACTCCAGGCTGAGCTGACTCCACCACTGAACTTGTTTCCAAAGCCTGCAGCAGCATCAGAGCTTCTGAAACCCTTTCAGGGTGAGCCTGGGGTTCAGCTCCCCTCTTCCCACACAGAGAGGTCTGTGGCAGAGCACCAGGCACTCCTCCAGCTGATCACAGAGGCCAAGTCACACGTACCAAAAATGCAATCTCATGTCAGAGCTAATCTCCCACAGGACTAATCTCCTCTAAAGCAAGTTTTGCAAGCTAAGGAATGTGTTCTTCTATAATGAAACCTTTTGTGAAGCTACTTACATTGAACCTAGTATTTCAAGGTCTTACAGAAGATTCAGAAAAGCATACCACAGGGCTCACAAAGAGGAGATTCTTCCTCCACAAGCATAGGAGCAGTTTGAACTCTTGTGGGCAGGCAAGAGAGCCCAGCCTCAAGCACAGCACATGACAGGCAATGACAATTCAGCTCCAGGCTCCTAATCAAGAGGGTGGGTGAGAGCAAGCAAGCCCCAGCTTGCTTCCTTCCTGCTCCAGCCCCCAAAAGCTGGGTCCTGTCTGAGCATGAACATGCACTAAGCTTGGTCTAACCAAAACAAGGCACCAATCTCTCCAGAAATCCTTCAGAAAACAAAGCAGCAGGGAGGAGAGGCAGCCAAGAGCCAGCTGTCCACCAGAAAAAGCTCCCAGAGGAGACTTGCACATGCAGGGGTAGTTTTGGAAGAGGTTTTTTTCCTCAGGTGGGTAAGAGCTGAGCAGGACTACAGTACACTCAGCACTAGAAGCACACACAGGCCCCCAGAGAAGTCACCACACTTCTGGTTCCAGGAGCCCACCTGGCACAGCAGCCACGTGAAGAGCCAGAAGTGGTGCACAGAGCGACGTGCCAGCAGCAGAGGAGAGAGCTCCTGGGATTCAGGCACCAGGAAGGGCTGCACAGGCCCACAGAGCACCTTCCACTCCTGTTCCCAGGCGCTAGCCACGTCTGGAGCCTCCGTCACACCAAAGCATAAGGGATGTATTTCGGAATAGCTAAATCCTCACGGGTCCCGCTTTGCCAGAAGGCAGGGAACTGCTCATACTCCGCTTCCCCGCCCACGCATCAGCAAGTTTGCAGAACCCTGACTGACTTCAGCCTGTCATTGCTACACTGGCAGAGAGATGGGGAGGCAGGGGAACCTCCCACCAGCAGCAAGCACTCACACAGTTACCACCCCAGGCTGGCACTTACCCCAGCAGACTCCCCAGCGCGCAGAGCGGAGCTCGCACAGGTCGGCCGGGGGAAGGATTCTTCGGACGGGGTATTCCATGCACTTCCTGCTGCTGGCACACCACAGGCACTGGAACACAGGAGCCGGGCAGCACAGCGTTACTGGAGCACGGCCCTGCTGCCAGCGAGCCACGCTTTGCTTTGGGAGCTGCAGCACGGGGCCACTGCTGCCGGCTCACGAGCAGCAGATACCACCCAGCAGCAACGGGGTGCTCAGGAGGAAGAGCTGTGTCAGTGCAGCCCGCACCAGGAGAGGCAGGCGAGGGGAGTGCAGAGTTCTAGAGCAGGTAAAGATGCTGAGAATCCTTCTCCTGGCTTAGAATCGTAGGCTATCCTGAGTTGGAAGGGCCTCACAGGATCACTGAGTCAACTACTGGCCCTGCCCAGGACAGCCTTAAGAATCCTACCATGGCTTGCACAATTAATAACCAAATCCTTTATGCTTATTTTTGGGATAAGAAGAAAGCCTTTGAGGCAAAGCACTCTACACACACAAAGCTGATGAGCAGGAGAGGTGTGCGTGTGCCCAGCCACTACCAGACTATCTGCAGGGCTTCGTACGCTCCTCTCCTGGTGGCTCCAACCCCCAACCCCGCATTCAGCAGGGTTTGGTCAAACAGGTTCTGGCTACATCAGCTGCAAGATCTGACTCAAGTTCAAGTTTGCTGATACGCGAGATAAGGCAGCGGAGACCGGCAGGACACCAGTACACATCCTGCATCCACCCAGTGCCACGGCACAGACAGACTGGTGGAGGGGCATCTCGGCCAGCCAGTCCAGCCCACTCAGTCCCTTCTCCAAGCACGTCGCCCACCCGTGAGGAAGCAGCTCAGCAGTTCCATTACTCTAATCAAAAAGCACCCACCAAAACCCACCCAGTTTCTAGCGACCTCCTTCCAGAGCACCAGAGAGGGATTGCCCTCTCACCCTCATAGGTGGGTGGAATTTGCAGCATGTCTGGGACAAGGGCAGGGGACCAACACCCGTTCCAGGAGGGAAACTGCTCCGTAACAGCACATTTTCAGGCAGCGTGAGAGGTTGGGAGTCCTACTGCTGCTACTCACAGTGACATTTTTCAGGCACTCTTCGCAGCTCCTGTTCGTATACTGGCGACAATCTGCAGGAAGGACAAAAGACACCTCAGGACTTTGCAGATCTTCAGTGGTTTCAAACTCTGGGCTCCTCCAAGCCTGCTCCTACCCACCACAGGACCAGCAGCAAGGCGTGCTGCTGCTGCAAGAGCCGCCAGCTTCAGCAGGAGCTCTGTGTCATGGTGGGAGGCCCAAACGCAAACGGAAGTTCATCTGCCTCGCTCTGCTGACAAAGCCCTGAGCTGCGAGTTCCTCTCTTGGATTTTATTTCCCTAAAAGCCCGAGCATCTGCTATGGCAGTAGGGCAGCCAGGGGACACAGCTGGGGTCGGTCTGGAGGGACCCTATGAGGATGAGGGCGAGCACTGGGCAGGTGGTACAGTCGTGTAGCACCAGATGATGGAGCAGCTCAAGCAAACAAGCCCCAGACACAGAAGTTACTACCAGGAGAAGCAGAGGAGCACACGGGGACACACAGAGCTACAGATCCTGCAGGAGGCCTCCCGCTGCACACGAGGGCCATACCCTACTCCAGCCAGTTCATCCAAATCTTCCTCCAGCAGGACACAGTCCAGGCAATGGGAGCAGCACTGCAGCCAAAATCTGTGCTCATGTTCAGAACCTGTTGCCACCCCCATGTGGCAGAGGAAGACCCCAGTTCTGTAGACACAGGTGGCTCTTGGGATCAGTGCCACCACGGATGATGGCATCCCCACGGGATGCATCCAGCTGGGCAGGGGAATGGATAAGGTCTGAACCTGAACACACAGGAAAAGCTGGCCCAGTGCAGCCCCCCTTCTGGGCTCAGCTCCAGCTGGCAGCAGTGCTCTTGGGGAAAGTCTTCCTACAGGATATTCACCTGCAGTTCATCGGTGTGCTTCCCCAGATCCTCAGGAAGGGTGGTTTACCAAGCCCTCAAGAATGAGCCATTTAAAACTGACCCCTGCTTAAGAGTCTAAGCACCAGCCTGTTTGACAGTGGTTTAAAAAACCAAGGAAATATCAAACCAATTTGCCTGACCACTCATGGCTGGATGAAGGATCACTGCTTTGCAGTGTCGTAATCAGGAAAAAATCAATCCCAGAGGTGCTTGTTTTCCACCCTCACAATCAGCAAAGCTGCATTTTCTCCCTCCAGCTGGCAGGAACCCTCAGCTATGACCCACTGTCAGCAGTCACATGCTCTGAGCAGCCCTCCAAACAACTGGGCAATTGATTAACATAGCTCAGATAAGGGTGTTTACACACCCAGAGAGGCTGAGATTGCAGATTTTAAACACTCTGTGAAGCTGCATCTTCCCCATTTCTTCAACTGAGGCTGGAAAAGCACAACGGCGCCTGTGCTGCCCCGGGACTGTTTCCTTACCAGGACTCATAAAATGCCCTCCCACACCACAGGAGGCCAGCGGTGGGCAAAAGTAGAACCTGTGGTTTTAACTGGGCTCTCCTTTCCCCCAGAGTATCCCCTCTCCTGGCACCCCCAGCTGGGGATCATCCTCCAAGTCATTAAGTCAAAGCCACCCACTTACAGCCGTTTGGGAATGGGCTGCATCCAGGGCACCGCAGCCCTTCAGGATTTGGTTTGTCCAAATGCCCCATCTCAGGTGACCAGACAGCCCACACGGGACGGCACAGGAAGCACTGCAGTCCTCAGAGACGGGACAGCAGCTCTTGCTGTTGACAGTTGGCTACAAGAGGAGTGAAGTGGATGGCTTGGGGTGGAAGGAAGAGCAAAAGGTGCTGGTCCTTAATCTCCTCCCTGCCAGAGCCACCACGCAGGTGCCATCACACGGAGAACAGTTCCTGGCTTGGAAGAGGGGGCAGACTTCTTAGGACACTGAAGGCGGTCGTTCCCACCCTTTGCTACAGCTTCTTCTCCACCTGTGCAGCACCCGTGGGGGCTGTGCTCCATCCCCCCACCCACTCAGGAGGAGCAGCTGGACACCCACTGCTCCCCACCCATCCATATCTGACAACACCCGTCTTCTTCCTGGTCTGAGGCTGCCCCAGCCAGTCTCCCCTGTCCTGAAGGAAAATCTCCCCCAAGGGACCATCAGCGGGAGCCTGGCTGCCCAATGAGTGTCCCCTGGTGAGGGCAGGTAACCAGCTCTCTCACCCGAGCCGTTATCATCACTGAATCACAGAACGGTTTGGGTAGGAAGGGCTTTACGCCCATCTTGTTCCAGCCCCCCGCCATGGGCAGGGACATCTTCCACTATCCCAGGATGCTCCAAGCCCCGTCCAACCCGGCCTTGGACACTTCCAGGGATGGGGCAGCCAGAGCTCCTCTGGGCATGGAAGTTCCACTGCAGTGGAAGCTGGAAAAGCGGCGAGCAAAGCTCCACTTCCAGCACCCAGCCAACCTTCCCGAACTCGAAGGGACACACCACACTGCACCGGATCCCACTCTGCAGAACTCCAGCGAGGGTCAGGGCCTTCCCTCCCATCTCTCACTGCCCGGCCCCATTCTGAGTGGCCACGGCGCCCTGGCCAGTAGCCGCCCGCACCCAGCGGGTGCCGACACACAGCCCACGAGGCGCCCGCCTGCTTCCCGCACCGGACATCCCACAAAAACGGGGTCCAAAGCCGTGATCTCGGGGTGCCGTGCGAGGAGCGCCCGGACCCCCCCAGCTCCAAGGCGGGGCCGCGGTCACCGCTTACCTCCGGCCACGTCCTGCGCGGCGGCGGCGGCGGGCAGCAGCGCCAGGGCCAGGGCGCAGAGCCGCAGGGCCGGGGCCATGGCGGAGCNGTCCCGGGCGGAGAGACCCCCGGGGCTGCCGGAGCGCTGCGGGCCGGGGGGACCCCGCCGCCCCCGCGCAGCTCCGCGCCCGCCCGCAGGAGGGGGCCAGACCCCCGCGGGAGCAGCAGGAGACGACCGGCCTTTGCACAACCTCCCCGGGTTCATCTCCCCGGCAGACCCACCGCCTGCCCCTGCGCCAACCGACCCCAAAGGGTCCCGCATCTCTTCCCGCACCGGTTCATCAATCTTTCTAGCACGGAAGCACGTTATACGTATTAGTTCTCATGACACACCGCGATGTGATGAGGTAGTGGAGTTTTACTGCAGACTTTGGTATTGTTCGTGCTGAAGTAGAACAAACAAAAGGACAGCCCGGCCCTGGAGAGAAGGACTTTGCTTTTGAGAGGCTTAGAGCGGTCCCTGAGGGATAAAGGACAGCTTCATCCCTGGGATGACCAAGGTACCACAGCATCCCAGGCTCTGAGACCCTCCCAGCCTCGTCTGGTGCCACAGGTCAGTCACTGCAGCCAGAGGGACTCAAGGACACCTGGATCGATAGACAAGCAGAAACAGAGTGGTGTTGCCAAGTTTTACTGTGACTGGAGATCTGTTAGCGTGGGAGTCAGTGCTCAGTCGAGTTGTGTTGTACCTGAGTGCCTGCTGGATGTAAGAACCTCACAAAAACCATATCTGGGTGCCCTGATTTGGCTGGGACATTTCATGCCCATGATTAAATATTTACACTTGTAGCTCCGTGCTTTGCATCCCAACCTGGCACCTGGGTCAGCACGGGCCAGGCATGAATTTTGTGACACACGGCGTGCTAGGAACTCCCTCCTGGGCAAAGCCAAACACCCCTGGCCTCACACTCACGTTTCAATGTTCAAGACATGAGAAGCTGCATCAATATAAACGAGGATTTTCACGTGCTGTAGGTCAAGAGTGAACTGGGCACTCCCCTGGCACCTCCAAATGCCCCCTGCCCCTCTCGAGGGGCAGGCAGGAGCAGGCAGCCGGGCACGGGCAGCGGGATGGAGAGACGTGAGTTAGCCTGGTACTGGCACTGTGGCCAGACCCTCCCTTGGGTTTCGGTGGAGGGACAAAGCTCTGCACGGGTGTTCCTCTGTGGAAAAGCTGGCTGGGTTTCGGAGGGCATGTGTGGGGTGGGGGGTGGCGTGAAG
>VZTD01005950.1:23009-44800 GCA_013397725.1 Rhagologus leucostigma
CTCGCAGCCCTCGACCCTTCCCTCGGGCCAGCTCTCACCCCCCTCCCGAGAGGTTTAGGGAGCGCTACAGGCGCTGGAGGAGTGGGGCAGCGCTGGGGTTGGGGAATCGGGGTTCCCAGGCGAGCGGCTCTGCTCCTGAGAAAAGCTTCCCGAAGGGTGGAGAAAGGAGAGGGCAGCACACGCCGTCCCCAGGGTGAGGAGGATGGCAGCCAGCCCCTAAAGCAGCCCAGGGGGCTACACCACCCTACGCCACCTTCACTGGTGTCTCAGCATGTGCTGGTTCTCAGCCTGGCTGTAAAACCGGCCGTCCTTTGGCTGGGCAGAAGAACAGCCCAGTCCAGCTGTTCCTATGTGTTGCCAGGCCGGAAAAGCTCGTTAGTGTCTCTCTTGTTAAGTAAAAATTGCCGGGGCCGTTGGCTTTGGAAGACAGGAGGACTGAGGAGGTGCTCGGTGTGGCTGGCCTGTGGAAGGAGGCTGGATGTGACTTGTTCTGCGGGTTGCGTTGGGGGGTGAAAGGGAAGAACGTGTTTCAAAGCTATCAGGAAGCAGTGTTATCCCACAAAAGGTGGGGTTAACCCCCGGGATTCGTGGCCACAGGATTCCCGCAGGGAGAGAGAGCCAGGGCTTCCGTCTGCCGGGTTTGTAGGTGTCCTGAAGTCCTGGATTTACAAGTGCGAGGTGATGGAGGTGGGATCCCGGCGAGGATCCCAGTCCTTAGGCTGCAGGGCCAGCCTTTGCTTCCCTGCCTGGTGTGGGAAAGGGCTTTTCTGTGAGACAAGGTCTGCTTTGCCTGGAACCTGCAGGGGCGATGGCAAGGGGGGAGGGTCTTTCTCCAAAGGTATCCCAGCTCAGATCCAGCCTGCTCCGAAGTCAGGCAGCAAAATTATTCTCTAAAAACCCAACAGTAGTAAGTCAGGAAGTTGTTGGTGTCTCTGAGGTATGAGCCGAGCTGTCCTGGCCCTGGCGGGTGGGCGAGCTCCAAGGGAGGCTGTGCTGGGTCCCCGCTGCCACGAGGCTGAGCCAGGCTCTCCCAGCACCCAGCTGGGAGTTGGTACAGCCGCAGCCCAAGCCTGGGGCTGGAGGACTGGCTACGGCCACCCACCTCTCCCTGTGCCGCTGTGGGGGAGAGCAGGGATGCTCCGGGCACCCCTGCCAGCACCTTTTATCGCCCTGGCGCACGAGGGTGTTCAGTACCCAAAGCAAAGTTGGCGTGAGGTACCTGGACAGCGTGCCTTGCTCTGTGGGGGTGGGTGGTCAAAGGGTCAGGGGAATGTGTAGACAGCAACAGGTTTGGAGAATGGAAAAAGCCGATCCTGAGTTGAGGGCTGGCAAAATGCAGGAAAGCTCCTTCGCCTGTCACTGCAGAAAATAGTTTGAGCGTGACTTGGTTGGGGTTTGTTTGCTGCAGTGGGACAGGAGGGATTTATACTCCACCCACCGCCTCAGGGGCCTCTCCCCATCCAACACAAAAATAGGCTGATCTTTCCAAAAGATGGGGGGCGGGGGGAGGCCTGGAAAATGCCATTCCTGCAGGGACCTGCCGTGCTTCTGCCCCAGGAGATGTGGCACGTGACTGTGGCTTCTGCGAGCCCGGGCAGGGATGCAGGGGAGAGCCCGGCATCGTGCCGCGCTGTGTCCCTCTGCTCCAGGGAGCCGCGGCCTCTGCACGTGTGTGTGCGTTCAGCACTAGCGCTGCCTCCTCGTGCCACCTCCTGCAGCTCAAGGAGACGATGTTTTTCCTTTCCAAAGGGCATCTGAAGCAGGAATCTCCTGCGGGGCGCGTGCTGCAGCCCCATCCGCACGCTCCTGTGAAGCTGATCGGAGGCTGGGGGCTCTGCCAGCACCTGGAAGCTGCCAGCCCACTGCCTCTGGTTCTGTGCCCCAGCGTGGGCAGAATTAGGTCCCCATCAGTAGCTGTGGTCCTGTGGGGGGCCAGGTGGGAACAAGCCTTGGGAACAGGCCCTCCCAACCCCGTGGTGACCCCCAGAGCACTGTGCTGTGGGGTGGCCGAGCTGGGTCCTCCATGCGCAGCAGCGCTGGGCAGCCGGAGGCTGGGGGGTGGTGGAGAGGCTCCTGACAGGGATGTCTGTCTGGAAAAACAGCTCCTCTACCATCCCATCGCTGCTTCTGGGATTCCCCCATCCCTGGATACTGGAGGTGCCCATGGACAGCCCTTTCTTAGGGATATTGACACGTTCCACTGCCTGTGGCTCGGTCCTGCTGCACGTCCAGGCTCCACTCACCGTTGTGAGCTGGCCCA
Organism: Rhagologus leucostigma; assembly: GCA_013397725.1. Classification (NCBI taxonomy): domain Eukaryota; kingdom Metazoa; phylum Chordata; class Aves; order Passeriformes; genus Rhagologus; species Rhagologus leucostigma. The sequence continues at coordinate 25,270 of VZTD01005950.1, forward strand.
TGGCTAACTCCTGCCCGGCATTTCCCCTGTTGATGTGTTTCAGGCCCTACATGGCCTGGCCCTGGCTCCCATGGAGCTGCACCTCTGCTTGCGCCCGTCGATGCTCCCAACAGCACCTCCTTCATCACCGGAGCTGGCAGGGTGTTCCATGCAGCTTCCCCAGAGCTCCAGCACCACTTATTCCCCCAGGAAGGTTTGGGAAGCTCCGAGGTCCCCCCTCTCTGTCCTCCCCCAGCCGCTTCGGCCGCCCTGAGTCACGCCAAGCTGGTGCCCACACCGGTGCCCACGCCAGTGGCCACGCCAGTGCCAGCGGAGCGGCCGAGCCCACGCACGCGGCCGGCGGGCACGGAGCGAGGAGGGGGAGAGGGGCCGTGTCCCGGTGAGCGCCTTCAGGCAGGGTAATCCGGTGTTATTTGTAACACTAGTAGGGAGCTATTTTTAGCGAGAGGCAAATTTGATTTAATAGAACATAATTTGCCGCTGACAATTCAGAGGGCGGCCAAACAAGGAGCAGCTGGATTCCTAAGGAGGCTTTTTCCTGCCCTTCCTGAAATCCAAGGCTGACGCGCCAGAAGTGGCGTTTGTTATTCCAGCAATCGCTGGGGGAAAGCCCCTTGGGATGGCCCAATTAGCTCTGCTTTGCTTTCCTTCTGGTGCTTTGTGCTGCCCTGGCACCCGGCCCCATCACCCGCCATTAAAAGAAGCGAGGGGTATTTTTGCTGCCCTCTGTTGTGGGAGGGCTCAGTGCCCCCAAACTCCTCCGGGGAGCTGGAGCCAGCCAGGTCCCCCACTTTGCCTTTTCTTCTAGCTAGTTCTGCACTCTCAGCCTCTCCTTGGGTAAGTTTAGGATAAAAAAGAGGTTCTGATCGAATCAAACAGCTTGTTCGCCAGGAAGCGTGAAGTCTGTGTGCGTTCCTGGGCATTTCTTACAGATTGAGTTCTTCTGGACCGGCCTCGGAGGTACTTTGGGACAAACCCATCATCCAGGATAGGAGCAAACACCATGTTCCTGCCTGTGCTTTCACCAAGATGAAGATCCCCACAAAACCAATGCCAGCGTGGGAAAACGTTGGGTAGTTCTTTCCCAGCCCTGCTATTGTCACACCCAGGCTGTCCCCAGCTGGTGACGTGGGGACAAAGAGCTGCCAGGATGAGCTGGGATAGTCACAGGCTGGAGGCGAGTTGCCGTGGGGCTGCAGGGCCCCAGTGAGGGTGGGAAGGTGAGATTTTCCCGGGATTGTATGTTATCCCTCCGTGAGCGCCCCAGGGCAGAGCAGTGAGGGCACTGCTCCCTATCCTGGGACAGCCATCGCTCCACCCCTGGGCAGGAACAGCGTCTCGTGGGGTCCCCAAGCCCCACAGCCCTCCAGGGAGCCTCAGAAGCAGCCGGGAATTCCCAGGCCGTGGAGGGCTGGAACAAGACCCCAGCGACTTTGTCCTCCTGGGAGGAAAGGACTGAGCAGGACTAAGGGGGCTTGTGGCATTTAACTCCAGCAAATGCGTAGCCAGGGTTTGGCGGGCTCCTCTCTCGGTGTGCAGGCACTCCCTGCCGCTGGAAAACCCCTTGGCAGCCATCTGGGCGGGAGCTCAGCCCTGTGCTGCTTCCTCAGGGGTCACCATCCTCCCCGCAGCCCCAAAGAGGGTTTGCTCCTTCCTCTGCCGACACCAGGCTTTGCCCCTGGGACCACACCTTGCCCTGGAGCACTTGCAGCAGCTGAATATAAAGCCAAAATAGCATTTGTGAAGAAATGTGGGGAAAGCCCTGAGTACGAAGGGTGAAGTGACTGCTCCTGGTGCACCCCATATGTGAGTGTCCCTAGGGACCCCGTGTGGGCTTGGTGCGGCACGTGGGACCCGACTGCTCCCCAAAATTACTTGTTCACCTTCACCAAAGACATTTTTCTGTGAATGGAACGGTGCAGCCAGCTGGGGGGATGTGGGTGCTCCCCAAGCATCATCCCAAGTGCCGTGACCTTTCCCAGCTCATCCTTGATCTGCTTTCTCCAGTCCGTCAGCTCAGGCTGATGGCAACCGGGAGCCAGCGTTTATCAGGGAAACAGCCCTAAAACGGAGATCAAATTCCTCGGAGAACAACCACCTCCTCTAAATGCTGCCCTTTGCCTGATGACCAATTCGGTTACATGAAAAAACTAATAAATTTTGAAGCCTTTAGATGGGTGGGCTGGAGAGCGCCCTTCGGTCAGGGTTTTTTTGTGGCACGGGTTTTTCCCTTGCGTCCAGCTTTGGCTGTAGATTTTCATTTGCAATGATTCTCTGGAAGTAAACACCGGCTTCAAAGGTGCAGGAGTAAGCTGGAAGTTTCTACTCTCTCATATTTCCTGCCTCCAGTTTTTGCATCTTCTTTAAATAATCGTGCCCTTCCTTCTGCTCCCCGTGCTGGGTTCCCCTGGAAAGTGCTGGGGGTGACACGTTCCTTTCCCTGCCCGAGGCGATTGCTTCACCTCTGTCAGCCACACCCTCCGGCCACTGAGAGCTGTGGCTGTTGTGGGTGGCACCAGGCTGGCTCCGTGGCAGAGGGGCTTCCCCAGGAGCCCTGAGAATGGTCACACAGCGAGGTGCCCTGAGCTCCTCCTTGTGCTCACCCCCGTTCCACTGCAGCCCACGCACTCTGCTCCCTGTTCCGCTGAGTACGGATCCCCCACGTCTGCGGTGGGGGGTCCTTCCCAGCTGGGAAACACCCTGGCACCCCATTTCCGAGCTCACCACCCCCTGCCCCACAGACCCCACTACCAAAGGTGACTGTCCCCGGGGAGCCGTGGCAGCAGGACCCACTCTCTGCCTACCGCTGACCTCCTCCTCTCTCTCTCTGTCCCTTCCAGGGAGAAAGGTGCTGACCACATGCCCTGAAGCTCTGGGGCTGGCTCCTCACAGGCTCAGCGGGATGATGCCAGCAGTCCGAGAGCCCCCCGTGCCCCTCGCCGTGCCGATGTAACCGAGCGCTGTGTGGGACCTGTGGCCCTGAGCCTGGCACGGCAGCACGGTGGCCGGTGGCCCCCGCCCGTGACGGGCCCTGCTGCCCAAAGATGAGCGATGGCATGTGGATCTCGCTCAGCCCCACCGAGTTTGCCCAGCTCCAGCAGTACACGGACTGTGAGTACCCTGTCAATCTGTGCTGGACCGGTGTCCTACCTTTCCTTAGTGTCCTCCTGGAAAACCAGGTGATTCCTTAGATTTTGGATGGGGAGGCTGGAGAAGTCCCTGACCCCCAGCACTGGCTGGTTGGGGTCCCCGTGCCTGCGTGCCCGGAAGGATTGAGCTGAGCTTTGGGGGCCGGACACGTGAGCTCGGCTCAGTCCTTCTGAAGGCGGCCGGCTCCCACGTTCCTTAGCAAAGTGAAATGCCAACCAGGAAAGCAGACTGGCTTTTCCCAAACACACGGAGCTGCTCCACGGCTCGCTTTGGGCTGCCAGCCCTCTGCGGTAATTTTCCTCAGTGCTTTTGCAGAGCAGCGCTCTGCTGCAGCCGCTGCCGAGAAAAGGAGATCCGCAGCAGCACCGAGGGGGTCCTGGGGCTGGGAGAAGCTGGAGAGAAAGCCTGGGCAAAGCCCCGGGGTCCGAAACCAGGTCTTTGAGGTCCTGCCTGCCAGAGAGCTGGAGTGTGGGGGTGCTTTTTCCAGCACTGATGGAGAAGCGGTGCAGCCCGCGGAGGTGCTGAGAGCAGGGCAGGGTGGGCAGGAAAGCCCAGCCAGGACCACGGGATGGAGGGAGAAGGGGTGTAAAATCACAAGGGTGTTGCTTTGCAGAATTGGCATGACCCTGGGGTGAGCAGGCAGGATGGGAGATGACTGAGAGGCCCCGTGAGCTCTCCGAGGCTGTCCTTGGGGACACTGTACATCAGAAGGGTGAGGCTGGGGACAAGTTCCTCACTGCCTCCTGCCCACCAGCCAGAGGCCTCAGGCAGAGGTGTGTGTGCACTGTCCCTCTCTGCATCTCGTCCTGCCTCTCTGGAGGATGATGGGCTTTGCTTTCCTGACTCCCAGAGCATAAAACATCATCGGTAACTCTGGGCTCAGAACACTGATAGCATCTTTGTTTTGTTAATCAAAGTGTGGCCAGCATGGGCAGCTGCTTCCTCCCCGGGAGGAGGGCGTGGCACCGGGCTGGGGAACGGGGTTTGGGGGTCCGAGGAGGAGGGTCAGGATCCCCCTCCTTGAGTACCCCAGACATCCCACAGTTGTGGTCCAGTGCCAAGTCCTGTCCCCAGCAGAGGGCTGGGGGGATCAGAGGCAGCACAGCCCCCACGTGCAGAGGGGATTTCGCAGTAATTAATGAGGCTGGTGTGTCCGAGAACCTTTTAAATGCACATGCCCAGAGACGTGTGTGAAGGTGGGGGTTGAACGTTCACTCACCTTGATCTTTTTTTTTCTGCTTTTCCCTTTTTTCTCTATTTTGAAAGGATGGATGTCCCTCCAGACACTCCAGCCCTAAGGACACCCGGCCAGGGAAAGTCTTTACTACTTGTGTGCAAGTTTGCATGGACCAATCCAATGATAGGACAAGGATTGGCCACAAGCTGCTCCAGGGGAGGTTTAGATTGGATATTCAGGAAAATTTCTTCCCCAGAAGGGTAGTCAAGCACTGAAACAGGCTGTCCGGGGCAGTGGTGAAGTCACCATCCCTGGAGGGATTTAAAAGCCATGGAGATGTGGGACATTTCTGTCTTAGTGGTGAACGCAGTTGTGCTGGTTGATGGTTGGACTCGATGATCTCAGAGGGCTTTGCCAACCGAAATGATTCCACAATTCTATGAATACTGTTCTATTTCCCCCTCCTGGCACCTCCTGGAGATACCAATGGGCAGCCCAAGGCAGCCTCTGGGATGACTGGGCCTGGCGAGGGGTGCCAGCAGCCACTTTGCACTGGGGCAGAGACACCCAGGGGCGTGCTTAGCACAGCAGAGCAGCTGGGACTGGAGTGTGGTCCACACCTTCCTTGCTTTGCTCTGGGTCTGTGCTTGTTTTCATACTGGCAGGAGGAAGCTCTCTATGTATGTAAAGCTCCCAGGCCAGCTTTTCATACCTGCCCTGCCCTCTGAAGGCAGAAGGGGAAGCAGGGCATGGGCGGCCTCTTCCAGGCACAGAAGGATCCAGAAACTGCATATCCAGCAGATAAACCCCTCTGCACCAGCCTGCTGGTGGATGACGAAGGCAGCCCAGCGGGGCCATGCTCAGCACAGTGCCTTTGTCTCCCCAGACTCCACCAAGAAGCTCAAGGATGTTCTGGAGGAGTTCAATGGGGACGGCGTGCTCTCGAGGTACAACCCCGAACAGGTACGGCCCTGTGCCCGCCAGTGTCCCCCCTGTGCTGCTGGCAGCTCCCAGCCCCCCACAAGCTCCCCCAGCCCAGCTCCCACAGCTGGAAGCAGCCAGGAGAAGGCAGGGCTGGCTGGCTGGCCCCCATCTCTCCCCATGGTTTTGCTCCCAGGACTTGATTCCCCGGCCATCCCGGGGACCGTGCCCGCTGCGTGGCCATCCCACCCCATCCCGCTGAGAGCTTTTTGGGGCATTGCCTTGCCAGGCAGAATCCGGGAGGGATTTACTGTCCCCCTAAAAGCAAATGACTTGGCCAGAATGGGGATGGGATAGCTCTGTGCCCTCTCGCTCTCCTCCTCCAAAGAAGGCTGGGATTGTTTTTTCCGAGCGGTGCTTTCCGAGAGACCTATTAGCGTGCCAGCAGGACGGAGCCTTGCATGGGGGCTGTAATCACTAGAATCAAGGCAAAATGAGAAAAATCAGTGGGCTGAACATGGCAAGGAGGGGCACAAAGCTACCCTGCTATTCCAGGGCACCACAGGACCCTCACTCCAGCTGGGGCCACAAAAGCCGTTGTCGTCCTCACGCAATGGCAATGCCCAGCGGGGAAGGAGGAGGCACAGAGTCCTCAGGAGGAGGATGGTCCCCATGGGGCTGGGGCTGGGCTGGGAGGTCCCACTGCTCTGCCCTTTCCTGCCACTCCTCCAGCTCCTGCCCTGGCTGCTGTCCCTGCTCCCAGCACCGCTCGCCTGGCTCAGGGGCATTTCTGGCCCTGCTGCCTCTGGGTCCCTTTAGGTTACCTCCAGCCCCTGGGATTTGGGAAGCCAGCGGTTTTGGAGAGGGCTCTGCAGCTGCTGTGCCCAGTGAGGGGGGCCCAGGGCGTGAAGCCCCACTCCCACTGGCAGCTCTGCAGCCTCCTGGTGGCCTGGGGCACCTCCATCCTCCTCCTCTGTCCGCTCCCCAGCCCATCGACTACGAGGGCTTCTGCCTCTTCATGAAGACCTACCTGGAGGCGGATGTGCCCGAGGAGCTTTGCCAGCACCTCTTCACTTCCTTCAAGCGCAAGATCTGCCAGGCCTCCCCCGAGACCCAGCACCAGAGCCCCGGCGTGTCGCAGCACAGCACCCTCGGTGAGCCGGCCCTGCCGCCCGGCTGGGCCCGTGGCACGGTGGGCCTGCTCCCACGCTGCCCACAGGAATGCAGGTTGGGGGGTGGCACCCGGGGTGGGTGGCACCCGGGGTGGGTGGCATCGGGGCCAGCTCACAGCGCAGCTGTGCCCCATCTGTCCCCCAGGGCCCTGTGCTGCTCCAGGGAGGGATTTCTCTAGGATGCAATGGCACGTGCCCTTTCCTCTGCACGTTCGGAGCCCGAGTCACTCCTCGGCAGCTCCGTGCAGAGCAGTACCCTGTGCCTGTCACGGGCACTGGTGCAAGCAGCCACCCTGCACTCGGCTGCACCCGGAGCAGGCCATGTGGGCCGGGCACCCAGCTCTGCCTCCCCCAGCCCTTCCCGGGTGGATTCATGGCTCGTGGAGACATCTGCTGAAAGGACTATAAATTGCAAAAGGAAAGGGAGAACCTCCCCCAGCTCTGGCTGGTGGTGGAGGAGCACATCCTCGCCGTCTGGTCCTGAGCACCGTGGTGTCCGTCACCCAGGGATGGGAGCGCTGCTGGGAGCTACTGGGCCAGGCAGGAGGGTGAGGGGCCACCTGTGGTGCCCCTCAGAGAGCCCTGGGGCTGGGATGCCAGGCCAGAGTGGCACGAGGCTAGCAGAGAGGATCCAGGGCGAGCAGAGAGGATCCAGGGCGAGCACCCAGCACCAGTTCCTGGAGGAAGGGGCGTAGACACCCTGGTGTCACCCTGCCCTCGGGCATGTGTCTGCTTTGCAGGGATCAACGGGAAAACACTTCGAAGCGCTCTGGGACGGCACACTGCCGAGCCCAAGAGCTGCCCCAGCAACACGGCTGAGCCGCAGCCAGCATCCCTCACCCTGGCATCGATCCCCAATGCCTCCCCCAGCTGGTCCAGATCGTCCTCCCAGAAATCCACTACTGGCACCGCTTCTGCTCACAACTCCTCGGGCTCTTCCAAGATCTCCTCCGTGTCTCTGCTCAGCCCTCAGTCACCAGGTGAGCTTGGCTGGGGCCCCACAGGGAGACACGGGCAGTGACAAGCCCTCCCTGCTTTCTGGCCAAGTCCCCGGCGTGGTGGCGGTGACCTTCCAAACTCACCGGGTTCCTGGCATCCTGACACCTTTGCTTGGCAAACTTCAGCTACCGATCCCATCCCACAGAGCCCCCGCCAGTCGGTGTCTTAATTACCTGGCAGCATCTTGTAGGGAGGGGGAAATGGGGCAGTGAGTCACGGCTGCCCCTTGTCCCAGCCCCTGCCAGCCCCCGAGGAAGGGCCCCTCTGTCAGGAGCATCCCTCTGCCTAGGGCTGCTATTGGCATGGGCATCAGTGAGCGTGGGCTGTCCCGGCACCCTGGCAAGCTGCCTTGCTGCCCACTGAGCTGCTCACTCCTTCTGGGTGGGTGCTTGTTCCCAGCAGGACACGTTTCCGTGGGCTCCTACTGCTCATCCCGCCCGTAGCTGCAGTGATGGAGGTGTGGCAGTCTGCACCCCGGGGGCTGAGTGGCACTGCCCAGCCCTGCGCCTGTGGTGGCACCCAGCCCCAAGTGCCCTTTTTGTGCCCATTCCTGTGTCCCCTCTGTGTCCGTGTGGTGTCACTCAGTCCCACGCTGAATGGGTCCCTGCCCCAGAGTTCCCACGTCCCACCTGGTGACAGCTCCTGGTCCAGTGTCATCCCTGTGCGTGGCCTCTCTCCCTGCCCACAGGCACGAGGAGCGGGGAGAAGAGGTTACCCTTCAGCCTGCGGAAAAACCCCAGCTCTCTGAAAGCCACCCCGCCTCCTCCTCCCACCCCCTTGGCCCAGGTGGTCCACCTGAAGGACGTTGTCTGCTACCTGTCCCTGCTGGAGAGGGGACGAGCAGAAGACAAGCTGGAGTGTAAGTGGGACCCTGGGGTCGGGCTGTGTGGAGGGGGAGCAGGCTCAGGGGTTTGTCTGAGGACGGGTGCAGGGCTGGATGCTCCCGTCCACTTGGGAAAACCCCTCAGCTTCCCCTTCTGCTCCTGCCTGTGTCACCCGTGTCACCCGTGTCACCCATGTCACCCTTGTCACCCGTGTCTGGCCAAGGGGCTTTGATACCCCGCAGCCCTGGGGTCACAGCTCGCCCTGGCTGAGCCAGAACAGTGCTGCTCCCACCCTGAAGCTCCAGCAGCCTGGAACAGGGTGCCTGGGGCACCCCCAGGTGCCCGGGGGCTGGGCTCTAGTTATCAGCAGCTTCTCTCCTCCTTCCAGTTATGTTTCGCCTCTACGACACCGATGGGAACGGCCTCCTGGACAGCTCGGTGAGCCTTCCCTCGGGAGAGAAAGCAGGGGCTGCTCGGAGGGCTGGAAACATGCAGGACACTGTTGGGGTGCCCACTGCCCTGGTGAGGTGCTCCAAAATGGGCAGGGATATGGGGAAGGAGGAGGAAAGCAGCAGCTGGACTGCAGAGCTGGGGATCACACGGCAGCTCTGCTGCATCCAGCAGGAGCGAGAAAAAATCCACCCACCAAGAACTGTAGCTGTGCATCGGGTCGTGGTATTGCAGGGAACAAAAAAAATCATGCACAGCTCCTTCTCCTGTGATGTTTTCTCTTTGTTCTTTGGGTATCGTCCTTGAAACCTGTTGCAAATAAAATCTGGTTTATCAGAATAGTTTTTCCCAAGGAAAACGCCATTACAGATTTTCTTGCAGGTTTTCAGGGCAGAAGGCCCTGAAAAAAGGAGCGTCCAGCGAGGACTGGGGTGTTGCTGCCCCTCCTGTGTAATGGGGACTGGGGTAGCCTCGGCCATGTGGGAATGTAGACCTCGGGGGCTTGGGGCTGGACACTCTGCTCCTGCCTGGAGCCGTCCCTAACCTCGGGCGCTGCCGTCTGTCTGTGCTCAGGAGCTGGATCGTATCATCAACCAGATGGTGCACGTGGCCGAGTACCTGGAGTGGGACTCCACCGAGCTGAAGCCTGTGAGTGCCCGGAGGCAGCCGGGGCAGCTGCAGGGACTCTCAGCCTGCCCGGGGTGGCATCACAGTGTCACCACATTTCCTCCCTCCTCCAGATCTTGAAGGCTATGATGGAGGAGATCGATTACAACCACGACGGGACTGTGACGCTGGAGGAGTGGATCCGGGGTGGCATGACCACCATCCCCTTGCTGGTCCTCCTGGGGATGGAGACGGTGAGTGTCCCTGCGGACACCGGCTTCGGCTGCTCCAGCCCACCCCCAGCAACAGACCACGCGCTCACACGGCACCACACAGCCCCGCGCTGGCCCCCAGCCCCTGCTGACACCCCCACCCTGCCCCCTTCACCCCACAAATCTTTCCAAGCTCATTTTTGACCTGCAGTCACTGCCAGCTGCTGTGCCCAAGCAGGCTGGGCTTGCTCCTTCCTACTGCAGTGCACTCCAGTTTGATGAACATTTAATCAGAACCCAAGATGAGTACCTAAAATGGCATCTCCTCTTGTAGAGCGAGGTTTAAAGAGCAAAGGTGGGGTTGTTGGGACCCCCCTTGTTTCTCTGTCTTGTTTTTTCATCCTTTTGGCCTTCATTTCTTTCAAGTTCATCCCCAGCCATCAGGTCATAATTTGCAGGGAAAGATGGTTTTGCTCATGGTGCCCATGGTTCCCCTGGAGAGGTGGGGTGGGGGACAGGCTTTCTGGCAGAAAAATTCAAGAAAGCAGAGAATTTTAACTGGCTCCTGCAAAGCACTCATGCCTGGCCCCAGATGTAAGAGGTTTGTGCCTTTGTCACCCCATGGTGGTGGTGGCGGCTTGGCCCCAAATGTGAAGTCACCTTCCTGTCAGCCACCAAGATCCTCCCTGCGGCCGGGCTGTGCCGAGGGTCCGTGGGAGCTGGAGCTGGACGTGCCCAGGGGCATGTGGTGGCAGGAATGCTCTGGGGAACACCAAGAGAGAAGGGGAGTAGGGGGAGCCCGTGATCCTGCTGGGAGCAAACTCCGAGAAACACCACGGGGTTTTTAGGGGATGAAAAGCTGATAAAAATGATGGGCTGAGGGAGCTGGCACTCTTGGCAGCGGGGGAGTGACCCCCTCACCCTCCCCTCTCGTGCCCTGCAGAACGTGAAGGATGATGGGCAACACGCCTGGAGGCTGAAGCACTTCAAGAAACCTGCCTACTGCAACTTCTGCCGCACCATGCTGCTGGGGGTCCGCAAGCAGGGCCTCTGCTGCTCCTGTGAGTCCTGGATCCTTGCCAGAACGTTGCACTCCCAGACTGGTGGCTCCTGCCACATCCACTGGTGCCCTGGGGAGGGAGGACTGGTCCCTGTTAGCGCTGAGCCCCGCGGGTGCTGCAGGCTGAGCGGGGAGGGGGCAGCTCCCATGCTGGGGAGTGATGCTGACCACGTTCTTGGTGGCACTTGGGTTAGTGGTGCCCTGGTAGTGTTGGGGTGACTGCTGGGACTCGAGGGTTTTACAGGGCTTTTCAAACCCAAATGATTCCGTGGCTCTGTGATTTTTCCCTCTCACCAGTCTGCAAGTACACGGTCCACGAGAGGTGTGTGTCCAAAGACATTGCTTCCTGCATCAGCACCTACGTTAAATCCAAGAGAAACACAAGCGTGAGTAGGCAGCTGGTGCATTTCTGAGCCAGTGGGTGTCCTGGCCCCTTGGTCTCCTGCTCTGCTTCCCCACGGCTTCTTCCCCTGGCTTTTTCCCCTCACGTCCCGGGCAGCAGCTCCTGGGCATTCCCAGCATCCAAAGCCTTGCAGGATGCACCCCATCCCCGGTCCCCAGGGACCCGCACGACAGCCAGCCCCAAGATTTGCCATGGCTCCACATGGGGGCCGTGCAGGGGCTGGATTGGATCAGCAGCGTCCCTGCAGGACAAGCTTCCGAAATCCTGGTGGGCCGGGGGTCAGTGGGCGCCGTGCCGCAGTGTGCCTGTGCCTTGCAGGTGATGCAGCACACCTGGATTGAGGGCAATTCGCCCGTCAAGTGCGACAGATGTCACAAGAGCATCAAGTGCTACCAGGGCATCACTGGCCTGCACTGCGTCTGGTGCCAAGTCACGGTGAGCACACGGGGCTGGGGCACAGCCACGGTGCCTGCAGGGCCAGCTCTGGGCTGCTGACCAGGAGAGGGCAGGTGTCCTCTGTTCAGCGTCCCTTCCTGCCGCCCCTCCAGCTCCACAACAAGTGTGCCTCCCACGTGAAGCCAGAGTGTGATGGGGGCCCACTGCGCGACCACATCTTGCTCCCATCCTACATCTGCCCGGTTGTCCTGGTAAGTGCCCCCCTTGTCCTGGTAAGTGCCCCCCTCCTCTCTGCCAGTGACAGGGACCCAGCAGGGCACGGCCAGGCCTCCCCTGGCTGCTGGCGCTGCCTCGTGGGCAGTGTGGGCATCCACGCTCGGTTCCCCAAAGGACAGGCAGTCCCACTGCCGACGCTCGGAAAGCGACTCCCCTGCCAGCACCAGCCCCGAGGACACCCAGGGCTTCAAGTTCAACTCCACCACAGTGGACGGGCAAGGGCTGCAGGTAGGTTCCTGCACCGGGCTGCAGGTGAACTCTGACGCTGGCACACTAGGCAGGAATTCTCAGCTGCGTTTTCTGCCCTCCAGATCAGCCCTCAGCCCGGGACACACCCGCTCCTAGTGTTTGTGAACCCCAAGAGTGGAGGAAGGCAAGGGGAGCGGTAGGTGGGGTCCTGCCTGTGAACAGCTTCCCCCCGGGGCTGGGAGCTGCTGCTCCCTCGGGCATCACTCCCGATGTGGGAATCACTTTCATGGCATTCCTCTTCCATTTCATGGCTCTCTCTTCGCAGGGTCCTTCGGAAGTTTCACTACCTGCTCAACCCACGCCAGGTGTACAACCTGGACCGTGGTGGGCCCACGCCAGGGTATGGAGTCCTCCAGGTGATCCTCTGCCCCGTCCCGTTGGGCGCTGCTCCCCCACGTCACCCCTTGTCTCTCCTGGCTTTCTCCAGGCTGAACTTCTTTCGGGACACTCCAGATTTCCGTGTGCTGGCCTGTGGAGGGGACGGCACGGTGGGTTGGATCCTGGACTGCATAGGTGAGAAGGGACGGCTGTGTTCCTGCACAGCATCCTCCGCCCGCACCCTTGGTGATCTGCCGCCGATTCCCGATATTCCCCCAGTGAAAGCGGGGCAGTGATCCTGCCAGCAGCATCACTCCAGGCTGCTGCCTGAGGAGGGACATGGAGAGGAGCAGGGAATGAGCCTTGTCAGCCCCAAACTTCTCTTCTCCCTTGAACTGCAGATAAGGCCAACCTGGCGAAGCACCCACCGGTGGCCGTCCTGCCCCTGGGAACGGGCAATGACCTTGCGCGGTGCCTGCGCTGGGGAGGAGGTGAGGACAGGCGAGCATCGCCCGGGGGGTGGCCGGCCCTTGGGAACCCTTCAGTGTGGCCATCCCAGGGGAGAGAGGACTCCTGGGCTCCTGGGATGCAGTTCAGAGCTGCATCTAAGCCTGGTGCCTCTAACTCCTTCCAAAAAGAGCAGCCGCTGCTGTATGAACCCTCCGCAGATGGGTCCTGCCCAACCTTTTCCATTTGGAGAGCCCTGCCATCAGCCAAAATCTCTGCCACTGCTGCGAGAACGTGCCCTAGCAGCCGCCCCCAAGTGCTTGGCGCCTGGCTGTGACATGGCTGTGCTCCCCTTCATCCTCCTTCATCCTCTTTCCCTTCCAGGCTATGAAGGAGGCAACCTGATGAAGGTCCTGAAAGACATAGAGCACAGCACAGAGGTGATGCTGGACCGCTGGCAGATAGACATCATTCCTAGTGACAGGGAGGCCAACGGAGATCCCGTCCCATCCACTATCATCAACAACTACTTCTCCATTGGGGTGGTGAGTTCCACGGGGCAGGAGTTGGTTTCTCCCTTCCCATTCCTCCTTGCTCACACTCCCAACCTCCTTCCATCTCCTGGCCTTGTTTTTCTGGTTTTATTGTCATTTGTAAAGGCAGCACCAAGATACGTAAGCAGGCATGGGATCTCTATCTTCCCAAGAGTTGCAAGAGCGAGTGTGAAAGGAGCTTAAACAGGATTCAGGGAAGTCCCAGAGACAGGGACACCCCACCTGCCAAGACAGCACCCACCAGCAAAGCCCTGCTTTGGTGTTTGGACCCATGTTCCCCCATGTTTTCCCGGCCTAGAGAGGTTAGGGAGCTTGGGGAGGATGATGGATGGTTTCCCCCAGTGCTGGGGGTCAGTCCTGAGAGCAGGAAGGTTTTGGGGAAAGCCCTTCTCTTCCTGGGGGCTTCCAGCACTTTTGTCCTGTGCCAGGAGTGCCACCATGGCATGGGTCACTCAGCTGCAGCACTGCAGGATGCTTCTGGGTTACATCGGCTCCTGCTAATGCCAGGGGGTGTCACTGCAGGTGGCATTTGGTGACAGCTTCTGAGTTGGGCTTCAGCACCCGCAGTCTGCATAAGGAGAGGTTGTGATGAGTTTCAGGAGAGGTGCCATCCTGCCAGGGGAGCTGTCAGGGTGCAGGGTCTTGGGGTGTCCCAGAACCCCACTGCTCCACTGGGTGCCTTTCCTCCCCTCTCATCATCCCCTCCACGCAGAGCCCCTGTGATGAGGGAATGAGCGCACTAATTTACGTCTCACCTAACAAGCTTTGGGAAGAGCCTGGCTGAGGGTCCCTGCGTCCCCTTCAGTGCCATCATCAGTGACACCGTGTCACTGTGCCACCGGGAGCAGTGGCGAGCACGAGGAGCTGAGCACACCCTGGCGCGTGCCCACGGGGCACAAGGAGGGCGTTCTGCTCCTCTGCTGTGCCACCGATGTCTCTGTGCTCCCTCTGTCCGCAGGACGCCTCCATCGCCCACCGCTTCCACATCATGCGAGAGAAGCACCCTGAGAAATTCAACAGCAGGTAAAGGGCTTCCCAAGGGCCCCCCTGAGAGCTGGGTGTGGGGGGACCCCCTGCCACTGCCGTGCACCCTGCCAAGAGGATTTGCTGTTTGGCCAACCTTAGGGGACAGGCAGGGCACGTGCCAGGCATGGTGGGGGTTTGGGATGCTTCTTCAAGTACCGCGCGGTGTGGCAGGCTGCTCGAGCTTGGCCACACACCCAGTTACGTTCATTCACGCTTTATAATTAGTATGGAATTCCAGGACAGGCAGGAGCAGGCCAGGCAGGGAGGGCAGGGCAGGCAGCAGGTCGCGGCTCGTTCCCACTGTGCTCAGGGTGCTTGGAAATGGGGTGATGGCAGCAGGAGCCGTGGCTTGTGACCCCCACCCCCAGGTTTAGAAATACCTGCTGGAAAAATCCCGAGTGGACCGAAGCGTCCGGCTCTGCCCTCAAGTTCAGCTCCTCTCAGCTCACAGCCTCTCACAGCCTCCCCTCGCAGCCTGGCACAGCAGCTGATGCGGGGAATGAGCCATGGTCAGGGGCTGCTTAGCGGGGTGCTGGGAGGCTGCTGAGGTGCGAGACACCCCCTCCATAGGGTGCCCTGTCCCTTGACAGCTCATCCCACGCCAAGGGAGCACCCAGCACCCCCATCCTCCCCCTCTGAGGAGTGTCAGAGCCAGATCTGCTCGAGCCACCCCTGACAGCCCCCCAACCCCCAGACACTCCTGTCCCACCACACAACTCCCTCGAGGCCATGATTCCAGTGGTCCCTCTCCACAATGGCTTGTGTGCTCATCCATGGCTCATGTCCCCAGCACAGCAGCTCCAGACAGTCTCTGGCAGCCCATCCTGCTGCTGACTGGTGCAAGGTGCTGCTTCCAAGTGGGATACTGACATGTCTCTGTGCCCCAGGATGAAGAACAAGCTGTGGTACTTCGAATTCGGGACGTCAGAGACCTTTGCAGCCACCTGCAAGAAGCTCCATGACTATGTTGAGGTTGAGGTGGGTTTCCTGGGATGGTCCCTGGCTCCAGCCATGGCACCAGGGCTTTTTGGAGGTGTTGCACATGGGTCCCTGAGGCAAGGCCTTTAGCTGTTTGGGGAGAGGGTGCCACCACGGCTTTGACCCCTCGCTGTGGCAGAAGGACACGGTGGCTGGCAGGACCCCCTATTCCACCACACAAACAAAGCCAGCCAGCTGTGGGCAGAAGAATAATCCTGTATTCCTCACTTCCAGCTGTATTGGAGAGCATGCCTGGAATATTCTCCCTGGGCTGCTCCCAGCCCTCATTGGATGACATGGAAACAGCCTTTAATTAGAGCTGGGGGGAGGGCCCGTGGTTGCTAAGAGCGCTGTCACTTCTCCGCGCTGGCGCTGGGGATTTGGGCTGTAAACTTCCGTCTCTCCCTATCTCTGGATAATCCACCCTTTTATAACTTAGGCTGGAGGGTGAGGGGAGGAAACAGCACTTGCTGCAGGAGGCGGTGGGAGTCAGAGCAGGTGGTGGGTGCAGGGGTGCTGGCGGCGGGCAGCGAGCAGAGAGCTGGCCCTGCAAACGTGTGGCCGTGGGCAGAGGGATTTTGGTGCCCGTTTCCGTACGGGGAGTTTCTTCCCTTCCCAAAGCCTGGGGTGGGTAGCTGCACCCTTGGGAACTTGTGGGAAGGGGCAGGACCAGCATCACAACCATCTCACCTCCTTCCCCATCCGTGCAGCAGTGTCCCCGGGTGGACAAAGTCCGTGTCTGGGGAGTTGAATGCTGCTGGAGATGGGCACGAGGTGCCCCCTCATTCCTTCTCGGGGTGCTTCCCACCAAGTGTGTGTCCCCACCAGCTGAGCCCACTGGCAGGAAAGTGTTAATCCCGCAGTATTTGAAGTTGAAAGCAGCCGCCTGTCCTCCCTCCAGCTCCCAGGCAACTGTCAGCCTCGCAGAGAAATAGCAGTTTTGTTTTGGAAATTGGCACTCGTTCCCCCTACAACTCCTGGAAATGAATTTGCTTTTTCCCCCAGCTGCAAATTTCTCCTTCCAGCCTCGCTGCCAGCGCGCCGTCAGCTGCCCCTGCTCAAAGGGCCCATTGTAGCTCGCTGGCACGAACCGGGGAGGACTCTGCAGGGAGAATCGCTCCTGCAGGCGTGGGTGGCTGTGGGCAGGAACAGGCTCCTGCAGCAGCCCAGCATCCTGCACTCTTGGCAGCCAACTCTCTCCCATCCCACCGTGGCTGGGCTGGCACCCGCTGCCTCACTGGCAGGTGGGAAAGGTGCCTGTGGTTGGGGATGATGCTCGAGGTGTGTTGTCCATCCCACAAGCGCTCGGAGCCCTCTCGCTTGGTACCCACTGCTCAGAGCATCACAGTCTTTTCTCTTCCTGCAAATCACAGTATCATTAAGATGTACTGAGAATGAAAGGATTAACATCCTTTCCAAGCCTTGGAGAGACAGCTCTTCCCTCCCAAACCAGAAGATTCCTGCTTTTTGCTTTCAGCGTGAGGCTAAAAATAAGATCCTGCAGCAGCAGGGGAGGCAGAAAGGATCTGACACACCGAGGGGCTCGTGTGAGTGACCCAGCTCCGCACACATGGGGTTGGTGTCCTCAGCCCTGGCTGAGGGGGTGGTAAAAATAAGCTCTAGACCTTTGTTCAAGGAAAACAGCCAGAATTGAAGCAGCAGAAGGGGCTTCTTAGCCCATTTCATTCCTCTCAGCACAAGAAGTGAGGGCAGAGATGCCTTTGCATCACCAAAACACAAGGAAAAAGCTGTGCTGGGATTTGCTGAAGCACAGAGTGGCAGGTGAGGAGCAGATGCCTCAAGGAAAGTAGGAGTGCTTTATAGAAATTCCAGCTGGATGGAAAAGTGGCTGCTTCCACCAGAGGTATCTAGGAAGGGGATCCATGTCTGGGTAGCGTGAGAAGATCTGAAGTTAAGAAATGCATTTCCATGGCTGTCGCTTTCAATCCTGTGGGAAAGCTGCAGGCAATGGGTATTTTAACTTTTACAGGGAATTTTCAGCTGAGGCAGTCCTGCTGCACGACAGCGAAGCCTGGGATGCCAGTTCTGTGTGCTGACCCGTGGTTTGCTCTCCGAAACCTGACATTTTTCCCTCTGACACCTTCCCCTAATTTCCTTCCAGCCTTATTTCTAGTTTCCAAATGGCATTTGAAGACAAACTGGTTTGAGCTACTTGTAGGGCAGCCAAACTTTCCAGTCCTTTGGAGTCAGTTTGGATAAAGGAGAGGGGGTAAAGCCGGTGCTGGAGCTCCTTGGGTGGAAGTCGCTTTAGGGTCAAGGTGGTGTTGCCTCCTATTTTGGGTCACAGCACCGAGTCTAGCCAAGGTTTTATGCGGCCCCCGAGGAATTTGCTTTTTTCGAAACTGCCATTTTGGACCTGTAGTAAAACTCCTGTGGAAATAGAGGGGAGAGCAGCGCAAGGAGTTGACAATCGCTCTAGGAAAGCAAAGTGGGAGGGTATTTGCACCTCTAGCCCCAGCCACTCTGGGGCTGCCCACGCCCCCAGAGACCGTCCGGTGTCACGCTGTGCGCAGGGACCCGCGCCTCCGCGGCGGGGAGAGGAGGCTGGGCTCCACGTGGTGGGCACAGCTCCCCCGACCCTCCTGATGCCACCCATGTACCCGGCAGTGCGACGGGACCCTGCTGGACCTGAGCAACACGTCCCTGGAGGGCATTGCCGTCCTCAACATCCCCAGCATGTACGGGGGCTCCAACCTGTGGGGCGAGACCAAGAAGCAGCGCGGTTACAACCGGCTGGGCAAGAAGGCGCCAGAGAAGCTGCCTGGCACAGTGGTCACCGACGCCAAGGAGCTGAAGTTCTGCGTGCAGGGTGAGCGGTGGGGTTAGCAGAGGGGTTAGCACAGGGCCAGGGTTAGTGTGTGGGGTTAGCACGGAGGCACTGGGCACCACCATCTCTGGAGCAACAGCACCGGAGGAGTTGTTGTCAGCTCCGTGTCTTTTGGGGTGCCGGGGTGACCCCACAATATGGCAGAGGAGGAGCTGGAACCCAGCTGCGGAGCTGGCACCAAGGGCTTTTGTGAGCATCTTCCCAGGCTCCAGCACAGCGCTGCCAGCCTGGATGTGGGGTTCGGGAGCAGCACAGTGCCCACGCTGAGCCCAGCTGGCACCTCGTGCCCGCTGCTGAGGCCACCGGAGCTGTCCCCGTGGGCAGGGACAGTGGGGAGTAGCGGGGTAGAAAGCAGCCAGCAAAAGAGGCAAGGTGCCTGGGATTTCCACCCACCACCTCCCGCAGCCTGGGGCTGGGGTGAGAATCAGCCCCCCGGGATGTGGCTGTCAGAACAGCAGTGTCACATCCCAGACCGCCGCTGTCTGTCCCTTGCTGCGTGAGCCAGTGGCAACAGGCAGCAGGGAGAGGGACAGAGCGCGAGCCAGTCCCAAAGGGACTGCAGGGGACGGCAGGCTTGGTACCCTGGGGACAGCCCCACTCGTGGGTGGGCAGGAGGGCATGGGAGGCTCAGAGGACTTCTCAGGGGTAAGAGGGGTGTGTGTGAAAGAGGACCCTGAAGCAGAGAGCTGCGCCCGTGTCAGGCGTCCTTGCTGGCGGCCCAGAAGAGCAGGATGAAGTGTGAAAAGATACCGTGGGATTTGAGCAGATTGCTCACAGCGAGGGTTCTGCCGTGTGTGCTGGTTTCCGGGGAGCTGCAGCACCCCAGGGCACCCAGGGAAGGGCTGTCACCATTTCATACACTGCAAACAGTCAGAGGGCTGGTGGGGATCTGGGCTGGCACCCTGCAGCCATGCAGGCCCGGGTGCTGTTTCAGACCAGGAGTACTTTTGCTCCGAAGATTTTGGATAGCAGCTTTGCCCAGCCTGGTGGTCTCGGGACACAGAGGACATCTGGCTAAATCCTCACAGTGCCACCAGCCCCGCTGTGCTTCAGGACAGCCAGCAGCCCTGGGGTACCGGCCCTGAGGTTTCGAATGAGGGCGGAGGGCGGGGGGATCCCTGGGGATGAGGGGGGACCAGCTCAGATCCCTCTCTCTTGCAGACCTCAGCGACCATCTCCTGGAGGTGGTGGGGCTGGAAGGCGCCATGGAAATGGGGCAGATCTACACGGGGCTGAAGAGTGCAGGGAAGAGACTGGCCCAGTGCTCCTCCGTCATCATCAGGTATCTGTCCCCTTCGCAGCCGAGTGCCCGACCAGCAGCGAAACCCGACACCCGCGTCACCCCCGTCTCTCCTTTGTGCCTCGCAGGACGTCCAAGCTGCTGCCCATGCAGGTGGATGGGGAGCCCTGGATGCAGCCGTCCTGCACCGTGAGTCCCCAGGGAGGGGGCAGGAAGCCGGGCTGG
>VZTD01005950.1:50900-119329 GCA_013397725.1 Rhagologus leucostigma
CCCTCTCGCCGTCCCCTCCACCCCCCAGCCGCGCACCTGCCGGAGCCCGGGCGGGACCCCCCTTCCCGGGCCGGCGTCGATGCTGAGCGGGCCGGGGGCACTGCCCGCTTCCCCCGCACCATGGACGGCTTCTACGACCAGCAGGTTCCCTTCATGGGCCCCGGGGTAAGTTTGCCCACCCGGATCCCTGCTGACACCTTCCTCCCCGACCTTGGGGGCACCCCTTCCCCATCCTTGGGGCACCCGCCTTGTCCTTGGGGGCACCCCCGGCCTTGGGGGCTGCCACCCTCATGGGCAGCTGTCGCCCTGTTCCTTGCAGAAGTCCTGCACAGAGGAGGGCCGAGGCCGGCCGGGGTCCGATAGGAAAAGGAAATTTTTGGAGACTGACCTGGCCCATGACTCGGAAGGTAGGCAGGGCTGGCCCGGGCGGCCGTGGCCTCTCCGTGGCCCCGTGAGACCGCTCGCCTCGCGTTCGTTGTTTTAGAAATAATCCCGCAAATGATGGCAGTCTTATTTATTCTTCTGTGGAGCACATAAGTCTTTCACTCTGTTCCAGAGCTCTTCCAGGATCTCAGCCAGCTCCAAGAGGCCTGGCTAGCTGAAGGCAAGTCTTCACCTCTGCCTTTTGCCATGTAAAATCTCTCTGCGAGCGTTTTTTTGAGAACTGAAAACGCCATAAACCCACTTTTTTTTGTTTGTTTTTTTTAGCTCAGGTCCCCGATGACGAACAATTTGTCCCAGATTTCCAGTCTGACAACTGTAAGTGATTGTTCCGGGTTTTTGTTCTCTGGGGGCAGACGTTTGGGTGCCTGTGCAAACATTTGCACTGGGTTTGGAGTTGCTTCCTTGGGAAAGCAGTTGTTCCTGGGGCTGAAACGTGGAATCGTGGGCTTTTGGGAGAAAGCACGTGTGGTTTGGGTTCATCGAGATGAAACGTGCAGTGTCCTGTCTTTTGTTAATGGGGAAAATTATGGCCAAATGCATGGAAATAGCTCGTAACTGCTCTCCGGGTTCCTCTGAGACGCGATGCTTGTTCGTAGCGAGGTGGATTCGCTTCTAAATACTCCTTTTCCTTTTGAAGTGGAAGAGATAACCCGTGCTGGGCTGCTTGGTTAGCCACAATCTCTGCAGTTTCTAGAGCTTTTTAGAGTCCTGGCCCAGCGCTGCTGGCAAGAGCAAGCCTGAGCGGTGAAACTTGAGCCGCTTTAAGCAGCATTAATCACTGGCAAGCGAGCGTCTTTAAAAGGAGGCCAGTGAAAATGCAGTCCCTCGTGAATTGCATAAGAGCGAGAGTTGGTTCTGAGCCGCGGGTTGTTGCCAGAGCGGGTTAGTGGCGAGGGCAGGGGCCAGGGAATGGTGTGTGTGGGGCTGGCGCGGCTCCGGGCGCTGCTCTCGGGCGTCGAAGGGTCGGCTGGGGGAGAAGGGGGAGGAATCAGGATGTTTTGAGTTGTTACCTGGCAAACACAAGTAGTAGCTTGGTGTCGGTGGCTGGGTTTTGCTGCTGAGCCAGACAGCTACGGAACTTAAAGGAAATCAAATTTAGCCTGCAGTCGAACAGATTTTTCATTCCAGCTTTGTCACAGCATGCAGCGGGGTATCTCCTCCGACAGCAAATGCATGTTAATTATTGCTCTTTGATTACTTCGGAGTGGGAAACTTGCCATTAAGCCGGTCCAGACAGCCCAAGTTTCAGATGTGTTTTTTCCCCCTGTCTCCCCTGAGATAAAAGGCGAGCCCGGAGTCAGAAACACAACGGTCTGTTGACATCCCCAGCACAGCCCAGCAGCTCTTGCTCGGAGCAGTAGAAACTGCAGTGTGCGTGGGAGGGTGGCTCTTGGAGCTGAAGCTGTTTCCAGTGCCTTTTGGCAGTCTCTTTTTCCTTGTAACCTGAAGAGCTCAGAGAGGAGAGACAAACTTTTCTGGGTGATGCAGGAAAAAAGAGGAGAAAAAGAAAAAGGCATTTATTTGGTCAGGACTCTTAAAATGTTCTGACCTGCTCAGCCTGTGGACCTGGTGTTGAAATGACTTTGCCACTTGAGAGATCTGCCTGCGTGACTCCCTGCAGCAATAACCTTCCTTAACTTTCCTGGGGAGAGAAAGCAAAGGTTTCTCTCGCTGCTGTGGTGCTGGCTGGGGGGGGGAGCTCAGACTGAGGCAGAGGGGAATGGGAAGCCCAGCTCTTCCACCCCTGCACTAGAGAGAGTTCACAGAGGAGAGAAACCCCAGTTTTGAACCATGTGCCATGTAGAAAGGGAGAGAAGGACGGCCCTGGTGCAGCTGCGGTCTGCACCCAGCTTTCACTAGCAGGGACATGCTGCCTTCCTGGGCTGGCAGTCACATTGGAGTTCAGCATCCGTTAGCTCCTGGGGAGAGGTGAATCCCCCCTCAGTCCCCACGGATGCTCGTGGGCACGTGTGGAACTCTGTTTCTGCAGTTGTGTAGCTCCACACCTTTTCCCTGAGGAAACTGCTGCTCTCTTATCCTGAGCAGACCCCAATCTTGTGCCCCATCTTGCATTCCCAGGGCCAAGCTTCCTTGGCACAGCGGCAAAAAGGGACAAACCAGGCTCAGTTTGGACCCCACTGCAATGGAGAACATTGCCGCATGTGCCACGTGGAGTCTTGGAGATGCTCAGAACTGCAGCATCCTTCTTGCCTTGCTAAAACCCCCTCATGGCTGCCTGCAGCTCTGCTACTGCCCACTCTCTGTTCCCGACTCCGTAGCCAAGGTCCCTGGCAGACAGGCTCTTCAAGCTGGGGCTTGGGAGCAAAATAATCTGGAGGGCAGTGGGTCGCTGTGCTGGGGAGGAAACGCCGGCCTGGGGAAAGCAAGGCTACTCCAGGTGAGGGATGCATTGTTCTCAGTGCCCTGGACCGAGCGGCAAGAGGCCAGATTCAGTGCTTCTAGGTTGCCCGGGGAAGTGGTGGATCCTTCCATGAAAGCGAGGAGGCTGTGGGTGACTCTGCAGCGCTCACCGTGCTGGCTCTCACGCCGCACCCCTGGCCGGGCATGGGGGTGAGCTCACCAGCAGTGTGGTTCTGTGGCCAAGGGTGTACATACAGTGTTACGTCTCCACTGGTTGTTTAAGGACCTGGGAAGTGATGGGATCATGCTGAGGAGATGGGATCGTGCTGAGGAGATCAAGCACCACAAGGAGTGATTTGTTCCCAGCGTACCTGCGGCCTCCCTGTGCAGGCGGCACGTGGCAGCAGCCACGGGCAGGGCACGGAGTTTCTTACACACCAGAGTGAAAGAGGGAGGTTTGTTTGTGAGGAAGGGTTGTTTAAACAAAGGAAAGCGGGAGCCTGGCTTCTATTTCTGCCTCCTCTCCTGGTGTGACCTTGGGTGCGTCCTGGAGCGCCGGGGGATGGAGGGGCAGGCACGGAGCTCGGCTCCCAGGTGACGGCTCGAGCGGGTGCCAGTGTCCCCGGGCTGGAAGTGGTGGTTTGGTTGCCTTCCCCTTGGCTCGTTCAGTGGAAGCCAGTGTTCTCCAAGCTTAGTCTCGTGGAGGTCCGGTTACGCCGATGGGTGGGAATAACCTGCCCTGTCCCCCACCGAGGGATTCAGTGGGAATTCAAGGCCTCGAGTGGCTTTGCGGCGTCACCCTTGGCTGATGGTTGGCATTAGGGACGTTTCCAGTTTGACTGCTTGTATGGCACTGTCGGGGTTTGCCTGAGCTGCCCTACCTCCCCTCCTGGCTGGGCACAGCAGTGGCACGTGTGGCTGGTCCCTTGCCCGGCCTCCCCCCCGCGTCCTTCCATCCCTGGAGGCTAAAGCAGCCCCGAGGGGCTGTCAGGCACCCACGGGTGTCCTCGCTGCCGCCGTGGCTCAGCCTTGGCGTGCGTCTGCCGACGCACATTCTCCGGCCCCGTCTGGAGTTGAGCTGCTCCCTCTGCGTATTTTTATATATTTTTTTTAGCTTTTAATTACAGTGCCGAGGGCAGGACCGGAAAGGGTAAAAGTGCTTGTGCACCCAGTGTTCCTCTGAGGTGCTGGGTGCTGGGGCAGGGCAGCTCCTCCCACCCGGCTGCTCGCTGCTGGGACCCGAACCCAGCGCCTTCCCCCCAAAAGCTGCACCGCTGGCCTCGGTGCCCCCTGGACTCCTCCAGCCTCGCTGGCCATGAGCTTGGCAGAGGAGCGAGTCATGCTGAGCAGCGCCGGCCGGCCCTGCAGTGTTTGTGTAAGGAATCCAAACGTTGCACAGAGTCCGGGCTTGGACAGCTGGTCTCTGTTAGGATCTTAAGGCTCATTTCCCTTTTTTTTTGAATGGCAGTGCTAAGCTCTGGGGAAATTTTTCCTTTCTTTTTTTTTTTTGCCTGCCTCAGCCACATGAATGGAGCACTACGAAGTGTTTGTGAATGGAGGGGGGTGCCTGCTCAGGGACTGGAGGCTTTTTTTTTTTTTTTTCCAATGAATAACCAGACCCCATTGTACGACTGGCGGAAAAACAACCCGCTCCAACAACACGGAGCCTGTTCGGGAGAGCCATGCCCGCGATAGGCAGCTGGAGCCCTTCCAAAGCCAGTTCCCCTTTGCTTTCCCATGGCTCATGGGGTGCCTGTGCTTTGCCGCCGCCGTGCTGGCCCCCTTTTAAGGCTGGAAATGCTGAGAGTGGCAAAACCTCGCTGGGGAGGGGGGAAGGAGGAGTGGGATAAATCCGGCTTGGGAGCGGGTGGAAGGCGTGTGGGGGGCTGTGCTGGCTCAGCGCTGGGCTTTGTGTTTCAAATCCTTCTCGGGGAGGGGGGGGTTTATGCCCTTGGTACCAGCTGTACTGAGGCCTTTCGAGGGGGGGGATGGGTACAAAGGGGAGTCAGCAGCTCTTTAAAGGTTTTGACAAATTAGGGGAGCAGCTAATTACCTGGCAAGCTGTGAACAGTTGTCCTGGAGCTATTTGCTCCTCTCCAGTGTAGCTGAGCTGTGTTTAGGGTTCGAATGAAGCTAATACTCCACTTCCGATTAGTCTTGGCTCTCCTCTGAGGCACTATTTAGGTACAGATCTCTGAGGTGCTTTCCCTTTCCTAGGGCGCCTGCTTTTAGAAATTAATTAGCTTAAGCGTATATTACTCCGTTTATAATTATATATAGCAAGTGAGCTTGGGAGTGGGTGGAGAGGATTTGGGTTTAATGGGATGTTTGTCACTTGAGCTCATACAGTTGTGGGACCCTAGGACTGGATCCCCCTTGCCTGCAGGAAGGTGGATCCCACTTAAAATCTCTGGGAGTGCCCCTGTGAGGGCGAGTGGGTTGCTGTTTACGAGCTCTCAGAGCTCCAGTCTCTCAAGCCCCCTTAGCCCTTGCTCCATGTCTCAGGGAGGCAACCACTGCCTGTGGTGCCCGGGCCGTGCTCCACTCGCTGAGGGGCTGCTGGCCTGGCCACAGCACATCTCATCCAAGGCTGCTGTCGAGCTGCCTGTTGCCCTCGCACAGCCCTTGCTCTGCCCCTCTTGGATCCCAGTGGGGAGTGATTCTCCTTCTGAGAACAATGTCCTGGGCTTCTGGGCTGGGCTGTAGCTCTCCCCTGCCACCCTGGCTCACTTCTCCGCCGGTGCTGGTGTCTGGCAGGGCACCATATTGCCCTGGTTCAGTTGCCCAGTGCTCCCAGGGCATAATTCAGCACCGTATTCCCAAGCAAAGAGCAGGGGTGATGTTCCCATCGCCCTCTCCCCTGTGGGTGAGCCCGTGTCCTCCTCGGTGTCCTTGCAGTGGTCCTGCACGCCCCACCTCCGGCAAAGATCAAGCGGGAGCTGCCCAGCCCGTCCTCGGAGCTGTCGTCCTGCAGCCACGAGCAGGCTCTCTGTGCCGGCTATGGGGACAAGTGCCTCTACAACTGCTGGTAGGTAGCACGGGGGGCACCGCTGCCTGCAGAGCCCCCAGGGACTCTGTGCCACGCGGTGCTGTCCCCGTCGGTGTTGCCGTCAGCCCCTGGCCCATCTCCTTCGGCAGTGCCTACGACAGGAAACCCCCCGCCNCGGCCGTGCCAGCGGCTGCCCATGGGGCTGCCCCGGCCCCTCACGCGCTGCAGGAGCAGCGGCAGCAGCCGCCCTTCGCCGTGCCGCGGCCACCGCACCCGCCCATCCACATGCCAAAGATGATGTCTGAGAACCAATACCCCGCAGAGCACAGGTAAGGCAGCCCCAGAGACAACAGGGATCCTCCGGGGCTTTATGGGGACTCTTGGCGTGGCTCGGTGGTCCCAAAGCGTGGGGAAGAAAGAGAGACGCGTGTGCCTTTGTCCCCATGCTGCGGTGGCAGTTGGTGGGCCAAATGTTGCTGCCTGTGGTCCCACGTGGCAAAACTTGCCACTTCCTGCTGGGGTCTTGTGGCTCGCTCTCCTGCTAACAGGGAGCCTGAACATTCCTTCCAGTCCCTGAACACTGGGCAGAGCCTTCGCCTCCCTCTCGGGAAAGGCAAGGGAGGCAGAGGCTGCCTCCTGCGCCCACCCCTATTCCAACGGGTGATGGTCCTGAGTCAGGGCTCTGCTCTCCTCATTCCCACCCACTGTAGCTCTGCCTCCCAAGCCAAGCCCCGCTGGGCTGTGGAGCTGTTTTCATCTCTGTGCTGCCCGTGTGCACCCCAGGCTGGGGGTGGTCCTGAGCTCCCCCGTGCGTTGCATGGCGTCACCATGATTTTGTGGGCTGTGGTGGGAGACCCCTGTTCCCTCCTTCCTCTCCAAGCTGTGGCTTCACTCCCCATCACTCCCACGTCCCTGGAGGCTTTGCCTGTCCCCTCCCTCGCCCTGGATTTGCTCCTGTGGGTGCTCTCAGGAGGTGCTCTGCTTGTGGCCTCTGGATGCCCTTTGCTGTGACAGCCACCGTGTCACCCCTGTGGGCTTGGCACAAGATGTGGCAGCCTGGCAAAGGCCATGCAGTGGGGCCACGGAAGCCCTTGGAATGTGCCCACAGCAGGCAAGCATCCCTCCCCAGCAAAGCGGGGCTCTGGGTGACCTTCAGGCTATGCAGGGGGCTGGCTGCGACCCCTTGGGAAGCACTGTGCCAGCACGGGGCTTGGGTTTCATTCAGGAAGGGCAGGGGGACATGGCTCGGAAATGGAGTAATCCCAGCCCGGCAGCTGGGAGAGCTCCGGTTACAAAGCCAAATGGTGCAAGGCCGGCTGAGAGGAGCCGGCACGGAGATCCAAGATCACCTTTCAAGGTGCCGGAGGACGAGGGGATGTGGCAGCACCCCCTCGAGATGGTCCCTCATCCATCGCCACCAGCAGAAACCGTGCTCTCAGACCAGTGGTGGCAGCACCATGGAGCCCAAAATAGTGCTCCCTGCTGTCGAGTTCAAGGTTTAATCCCAGCTGCGCAGGCGGATTAGCAGCCGGCTGGAGCTGCGGAGTGGATTTGGCTTTGCGTAAGAGCCCACCCATGCACAGCATCCCTGGCCCCTGCCCCGCGCACTGGGGACAGATTTTACTGATTTACAGAGATACGAGTGCTGGGGGGTGGTTTTTTGTTGCTTTTCTCGTTCCTTTCCAGATACCTGAAGGCCAGAGTGCTTTACTGTGATGGCCCGTGTGTTATCGTGCTCCTCCATCTTGGGGTCCTGAGTGCTTGGAGGGGCACAGAGCTTCTCAGCCCCTCTGGTGGCTGTGCTTCTGAGGAACGGGCCCAGCCTGCTGTGGGTGCACCCTGGGAGCACCCCAGGCTGAAGGCACCCAGCCGTCAGGCAGTCCCGGTCTGGGGCGGGAGCCGGCGGCAGGGCCGACCCCCCGCTCCTCAGTAATGCCGTGTCCTTCTCCCCCAGGTTTCAGAGGCAGCTGTCTGAGCCCTGCCACCCCTTCCCGCCGCAGGCTGGGGTCCCGGGGGACAGCCGCCCCATCTACCACCGGCAGCTGTCGGAGCCCCTGGGCCCTGCTGCCCCCCGCCCCCCTCAGGGATTCAAGCAGGAGTACCATGACCCTCTCTACGAGCATGGCGGCCCTGGCCTGCCCGGTCCCCCCGGCCACAGCTTCCAGCCCCCCATGGGCATCAAGCAGGAGCCCCGGGACTACTGCATTGACTCAGGTGGGTGCGAGTCGGGGGACAGCCAGGTGCTGGGTGGGGTTACACCAGTGGCACTCCAAGGAGCAGAGCATCTCTGCCGTTAGCATGGTGGGTGCAGGGTTGAGCCTCGAGGGGTGGGTGTCGTGTCACCCTGGAGCTCCCGTGGTGCTGGGATGCTGCTTCGCCTTTTTCTTTCCTCTCTTTCCTCCTTTTCCAAAGCCAGGGGATAGAGCAAGCGTTCACCTGATGCCACCAGTGCTGCTGTGGTCAGTGCCGTCACCACAGCCTGGGGTACCCCATGGTGCCCCCTTGGCTCTGGCCTAGGGCCAGCTGTGATTGCTGGCTGCTGGACCCTACCAGCATCACGGAAAAATCCTCTAATCGCCTTAGGACCTAAAAATACCCCAACCTCGGGATGGAGGGTGGCACAGCCAAGCAGATGGTAGGGGAGGCGCAGCAGTGCCTCCCTTCGTGCGGGGCCTGTGAAAACTCGAGCTGACTTAGCCCATGCTCCAGTCTAAATTCCAGTGCCGCCCCAAATCATACTGGGATTTTCTCCCCAGTGTTGAGGGTGGATGTAGTGGACCAGGGAGCGTGGGGAGGGGAGGAAGGTTCCCAGACCTCACCGCAGGACATGCTCAGGGTAAAGAATACGCTGCCAAATCCACGGTGGCACCCACAGGGTTTACAACCTTAACGTCATCTCCGTTTCCCTCTCAGAAGTGCCTAACTGCCAGTCCTCGTACCTACGGGGGAACGTCTTCCCCAACAGCCATGACGGTGAGTGAACCCCGCTCTCCCCTGCCATGGCCCCGTCCCACCCCTCCCTTGTGGCGGGCAGCACTCCCTGGGCACCCTGAAAACACCCGCGAGAGCAGCGTGGGGCCCGTGAGAGCCGCGTGTGCTGGCGCCAGCCCCAGAAGCAGCCAGCAGCCCCTGTGAGCGTGCTGTGAGGGTGCGGCAGCGCCATGTAATCTGGGATAATGCGCCCGACAGAGCTGCTAATAGGGTTTGGGAGCAGTGAGGGGGGCAGAGCTGCGCAGCGCTCAGCCGCTGCGATAACTGGGAATGGGTCTGCTCCCAGAGCTGCGGACGGGGTCTTGTGCTGGATTGGGCCAAGCCGGGGTTTTTTTGGGGTCCAGCCAGGGTAGTGGAGGGGGCCCTGTGCTCACCAAGGGTTTGTTCCTCGTAGGATTTTCATATGAAAAGGACACACGATTGTATTTTGATGACACGTGCGTGGTACCCGAGAGGCTGGAGGGTAAGAATCTGGCTCCGGAGGAGGCCTGCAGGGGAGGCGGGGCTCGTGGAGGAAGATGTGGGGATGCTGGGATCTGCAGTGCCTGGCTTATGAAGCCAAGCAGTGCTGGCACGGTGCTCTTGAGAGCTGCTGAGCATCATCCCACGTGGCAGCTTGGCATCACTGCCGTGCTCCATCTCTGTCCCTGACACCTGCCTGCCTGCAGCACCATCCCCAGCTCCTCTCCCCTCTGTCCCACCCCGTGGCCTGATGCTGCTCCGGTGTCTCGGCACAGGGGTGACCCCTGTTGTTGTACATGTCCC
Source organism: Rhagologus leucostigma (assembly GCA_013397725.1). NCBI lineage: Eukaryota > Metazoa > Chordata > Aves > Passeriformes > Rhagologus > Rhagologus leucostigma. The sequence continues at coordinate 60,451 of VZTD01005950.1, forward strand.
CTGCGGGTGACACATCCTGGGAGAGGGGCAGAGCCAGGGTGTTTAACCAGATGTCTTGGTGCGGGCAGGTAAAGTGAAGCAGGAGCCCACCCTGTACCGGGAGGGCCCTCCCTACCAGCGGCGCGGGTCCCTGCAGCTCTGGCAGTTCCTGGTCACCCTCCTGGATGACCCCGCCAATGCCCACTTCATCGCGTGGACCGGCCGGGGCATGGAGTTCAAGCTGATCGAGCCTGAGGAGGTATGAGAGGCCCTGCCCTGGAGCTGGGGAGTGGCTGTGGGGGTGCAGGAGCAGGCTGGATCCTCCCCGTGCAACAGAACCTTCCCGCTCGCGCTTGAGGCGAGACACGTGTCTCTGCTCTCCAGTCAGCCGTAGAAATTTGCCTTTAATATCTTCCACTGCCTCCTGGCGTGGCACGTGCTGGCTCCTGAAGCCGGGGGTGGCCACCAGCCGTGGTGGTGTTGCCTGTGTGCTGTGCCTTGCTGCGACCTGGGCTCCGCCGTGGCTCCCTCCTTCCCGAGCTGCTCCCATCCTTTGCCCTGGGTTTTCCTGTGGCAGCTCCGTGCTGGCACACGGCCGGGCCGGAACCGTGCGGCTCCACAGGAGGGTGACACAGAGGAAGAAGCTGTTTGGGGAGTAATTGAGAGCAGCTGTAGGCAGCGCCGAGCTGCGCATTGTGGGTAATTACCCATAATATCTCTTGCGCCATGCGTGGAAATTGCCGTATTCTGAAGCAGCTTTTTTGGCAGGCTCTCCCTAACCAAATGACTTTTGATTTGGCCCCTGATTTGGCGGTGGCTGCATGGTCACAGCCGGAGCATTTATCATGGCAGGCGGGGAACCGCTCCCAGACCGCAGTGCCACCTTCACCCCCGGCTGCCCCAGCCCCCCCAAACAAGCCTCTAGCCTGCATTTCGGTTGTGATTTCCTTTGAGGATCCCTGTTCAAGCCCCGGCTGGAGCCCCGATGGCTGCCACCTCTCTCCCCACAGGTAGCACGGCGCTGGGGCATCCAGAAGAACCGGCCAGCCATGAACTACGACAAGCTCAGCCGCTCCCTGCGCTACTACTACGAGAAGGGCATCATGCAGAAGGTGAGTGACCACCCCTGCCCCCCCGCAGCAGCGTGTGACCGTCCCCTGCTGCCACGGGGTGCAGCAGGAGAGGGCTTAGGTCCAGTGTAAGGTGTGTGTGATGCTTCCCCAGGGCAGGGGTGGTGTTCAGGGCACCTCTGACACCTTCCCTCCTCCTCGCAGGTTGCCGGCGAGCGGTACGTCTATAAATTCGTCTGCGACCCCGACGCCCTCTTTTCCATGGCCTATCCCGACAACCAGCGCCCTTTCCTGAAGACAGAGCCGGACTGCCCAGTGCCGGAGGAGGAGACGGTGCCGCTGACACACTTCGAGGACAGCCCGGCATTCCTCCTGGAGATGGATCCCTGCGGCAGCCTTCCCTACGCGGAGGGCTTTGCCTACTGACTCGGCCGGCTGGCAGAGCCATTGGCACTAGCGCATCCACCTGGGGCAAACACGGTTTTCTAAAGAATATTTTTGGCTGTTCATAAGGAAAAAAAAAAAACAACCCAACGACAAACCGCATGGGTGCACACACAAATTCGAGGAATTTTAAATGCCCCACGTGTGTTGCCGCCGAATTCCCACCCTTCCTTTCCAAGGGCTAGTGCACAGGACTGCCCGTGGCTGGCACCTCCTGCCATGCATCAGTGTGATGTCTCGGGGCGCCGGGAGCCCAAGGTTGCAGTCTCTTCCCCAGGCCCTGGCCCCGGCAGTGCCCCAGGACTGGGCTGCGTGGCTACCGAGCCAATTGTCACGACAATCTGCTTTGCATCGAGCACAATCCGCGTAGCTGCCTTGTGTGGTGGAAAGGGCTTTGATTTGCACAGAGAGGAGGGATGCGGGGGGGCCGCCTGGGCCAGCACCCCGGGGCTGATGTGCGCAGCATCCTACCCCAACCCCGAGGAGCCTTCTGCCTTCTTCCCGAGCCCCCCTCCCCGTATAACCCGTTGTTCCCATAGAACCTCCTGCATCCTCTCCGTGCCCTCAATCCTCCCCAGCTCTGGCTATGGGCCATGGGTTGCATTTTGGGGGAGGAGACCCTGACACTAACTCCCTCTGGTTTTTTGTTTTTTGTTTTTTTTTTGGGATGTTTTAGGAAAATACTAAAGGTTTCTAAACTGATTTTTGTAGATTTTTTGTATTTTAAGGCAAAGCTATTTTTTGCAGCCCGGCTGCTGTCCCTGGAGCTCCTGGGGACACCCCCACGGCTTTCCTGGTGGCAGGGGGAGCCCTCGATGCCCACGGCATCCTGGGATGGCTGCCGAAGGATCTGGTCCACTCCATTTCACCGCTCCAGTCCTCTTTCCCAGGGGAGCCAGGGCTGAACCCCAATACTGGCTCAGCTGCGCTCCCCCTGCTCGGCATGGCCTCGGAGCTGGGCCGTAAGGCTGAGGTGGGCAGGGATGGGGGGTCCTCCACCCCCCTTCCTCAATACCCCACTTCCCTCCAGCTCCCCCCACCCCTCGCTGCACCTCCTAACACTCCTCCACCACTCATATATCCATACCTGCCTCCCCTGCACCAGGCTACATGTTTTGTTGTAAATGCTGTATAGGAATTTTTTCTCCTCTTTAGTTAGCTTCGGTTGGAATTTTTGTTTGGTTTTTTTTTGGTTGGTTTTTTTTTTTTGTTTTTTTTTTTTTTTTCTGATTTTTTTTTTTTTTTTGGGAAGTATGAAGATTAACTCTACAGCGACTTGGTTGCTCTCCCCATGGTGGCTGCAGTGGCTTGTACCCATGGGGAGCATTTGGTTTTGGGAACCCCACCTTGGGGACAGGTTTTTAACCATTTGCTCGGTGTGGCAGGTCTGCAGTGCAGAAGGAGTTAATCTGAGGACTGATTTGAAATATCTTTATTCAAGCAGGGCTATGTATCTCCTGCAAAGCTGCATTACATTCTGTACTGTGTACAATAAAGGATCTTGCTTCCTGTTCCTCCCTGACTGCCTGGGCTCCTGCTTTGCCTGCGCCGTGGGATTCTGCCTGGGCTGGGAGGTGCCCCTGGATGTGCCTGTGGGGTCTGTGGGGTCCAGGGTACAGCCCATCGGTTGGGGCCTGCAGCATGGTGTGCCTGGAGCTGGGACCAAGTCACCAGGGCTGCTCGCTCCCCAGTCCCCCTGGCCTCTCCCCAGTTCTGGATTTGTTGCTCCTGGGTCTGGATGCTGCCATGGCTTTCACAAAGCCACATCCCGTGAGAGGATCCATTTGGAATGGGAGCGGCTTCTGCCCAGTAGGAGCAATTGTAGGAGTAGGACCCCTCAGGAAAGCCCCTCCACAAGCTACTGGCACTGGTCCACCCACTGTCTCCATATCCAGGCTGGGAAAAATTCGGGGTTTGCAAAAAGATGAAGGAGGTGGGTGGAGGGCGAGGGCTGTTCTGTGAGGACTCGATTCAGCTGAAGGGTCTGTGTTTCTCCTGACAGGCTGGAGAAAAGCTCAAACACCCCAGAACTGCCCCCTCCCACTGGCCTCAATTTTAGCTGGGCTGAGCCAGGGTGTCCATGGGCTCCCAGCCCATCCCGTGCAGGAGGTTGGTGTGATGCTGCTGGACATGCTCTGACACCTCTTCCAGCTGCTTTTTCACTGCCCAGCCAAACCCCAGCCCTACATGTGGCAGTGGAGAGGTGAAAGGTCCTTATGTGCCATGATGCTTTTTACACACCCACCCCACCTCGCCTGGATCCACTCCTGGCTGCCGGCCACGTTGCTAATGGGTCCTTAAGCTGCTCTTCCATCGTGCCTGAAGTATTAAGCTGCATGGAGAAGTGTGGCTGTCTCCCAGCCCAGGCAGGGCAAAGCAGGATCTAAACCATCCAGCAAAACCGATTCATCGGGCACGAAGCCTTCAAGGAGCTAAATCAGCTGTTTAGCCTCAGGAGACATCTTGCACTCCCAACCCATTTTTATATTCCACAAAGCTCTGTCCTCTGCCCAAGACTGCAAAACCCAGGTGATCTGAGCTCCAGACAGTGCCTGGTAATCCCACCTCGCTGGGGATTTCAGCAGACTGAGTCCTGGTGCTCAGGATGGAGCAAGGGGAAAATGGGGCCACCGGTAGTGCGGCCGGCAGGCAGATGGCCGGGATCTCAGCCCGGTGCAAATATGTGGGACCAATTATGGATGGCGAGGATGAGGATGAGCAGATAAGGAAAAGCCTTTCAAAGCCTTCATCAAGCATCTTGTCACACCACAACCCTGACCCTGGCCCTGCAAATCTTACTGTGGGCAGGGCTGGGGCCCTAAGGGCATCTCTGACGCTGCTCTTACTGAAGGGAGAGGTTAGGACGAGGCATTTTTCTGTTCCAGTTTGTCAGTGTGGGGCAAAAGGCTTCAGGCCCCAAAGGGTTCGATACCACACTGGCTTTTATCACTCAGGACACCAAGAATTTGCTCCTCATTTGATCCTGCTGTGCGTCACCCCTCCCTCTCCTCATGCTCCATGCAGAGGGGGTGGAGCTGCCTTGGGTGCACGGTCCCACTTGTCCCCAACCAAAGGGTGAGGGACAAACCACAGCTGTTCACTGTCCTGCCTGCAGCCTCCCAGGGCTGGGGACAAGAGCTCCCACGCAGAGCAGGGGCTGGACTAGCATTTGGCAGGAGTTGGGGAGATGGAGGGGAAGCAGGTGGGGAAGCATCCATGCTCCCTTCTCCCCTCCTCCCCCATCACATGCTGCTCCTAGGCACAAGGATGTGCCTCATTTGTGCTCCAACGTGCCGTGGGAGGGGCAGCCTAGCTGGGGAGCACTGCTGCAACTGCCACCACTGCCCCCCAGGACCAGGAATGGCTCAGGCTACCACTGCTCCATCCCCAGGGCTGACCGCCTCGGTCCCCTCCTCCCCTACTCCCGCACCATTTGCCTCCTGCCTTCCTCCCGCTCCTCCCAGCCACTGGGGAGGATGAAGAGGAGCGAGCAGAGAGGATGGTGAATGATGAAGCAGCATTTTGGGGAGGATTCAGCTACCCAGACTGGGAAAAACCTTGCTGCTGGTGTCCAACCTTGTCTCCAATCCTCCAGCTCACAGCTTCATGGCATGTGTGGTCCTTGAGGCAAAGAGCCCATCGGCAGTTCGGGGTGAACAACGACCTGTGACACTGGGTAAGCAGCCAGTAAAATGGCAGCCGGTATTGAATGGGGACAAACGTGGCTTTTTCCTATTTTCTTCTTTTCACAGTCTTTATAATGTGCCCCACATTACCCCCTCCCTGGAATGAGAGTTTGGAGTCACCAAATGGTCCAAGAGGCACAGGTTAAAAATCATTTGGAAAAGAGGAGCCTGTGAAAGGGAGAGTATCATTACAACCCTCTACACATCCATAATTCATGGGCTGCATTGCTGCTCTCCCTGTCTCGGAAGCATATAGCAGGACTGGAAAATGTTCAAAAAGCAACGGAGACAGCCAAGGGTCTGCTACGGCTCTTACATGGGAGTGTATAAATAGTCTGGCACCTCCGACTGGGGCAGGATTTGTGGCTCAGGGGCTTCATATTTAATAGCCCATGATGAGAGTTTTCCATTGCTGCCCGGAAGAGCGTTTTGGGGAAGAATTACTGCCCATGCAGCTTGTTCTCCTGGCAGGACCGACAAGCCCAGCACTTGAGACTAGAGGTGCTGCGTGGTCCACCACGGGCAGTGAGACACAGCTCCCACCCGGCCCACGTCCCACTGCCCATCACGGTGGCCTCGTGCCTGTGCCTGGCAGCTGGTTCTACCACGGAGGTAGGTCACATCGCAGCAGCTCCTCTCTTCCCCAGCTCTTCAAACACGAGATGTTTTCAATAAGTGGGTTGATTTGGCTCTTAAACACCTGGAGCAACATGAGCGGCTCCATGCGTGGAGCCAACTTCAACATGAGTCAACTCCAGAAGAACAAAAACAACCACAACAAAACAACAACAACGAAAAAAATCAAGCAAGCAAGAATTTGGGCTGGTGAGCAAGGAAAAGGTGAGGAACTTCCAGCCGGGGGCGTGCAGGACACTCAGCTCCCTTCACATCGGTCTGGCACCACCTCGTGGATGTCCATCTGCTGCTTCTGGCCACCACGGGGTTTTGTGGTAGCACATCTGCAGAGGTCTTGGATACCCAAATGTGGTTCATACCTGTGGGCTGGACACTCTGCGGCACGGAGGACTTCAGCCACAGCTTGTTTCCCGGGGCTTCTCTCTGCTTTGTGCTGGCTTTTCTGGGAGATGTGGGTCTGTATCACTGACTCCAAGCCTCCCGCTCCCGGGCAGGCTGTAGGAAGGGGAGACCACTGACCCCACCTTCTCCTGTGCTTCACTGAGAAGAGAGCCAGGGCTCCAGTAACACCCCAGAGCCTCGGAGCCCTCCAGCACTGAGCTCCCAGCCTCTCACAAGGCACTAACACTGGAGTAAGCCTCTAAGTAGCTTCTGAAACCATGAGCCAATTGCTGAATTAAAGGCTCTCAGGGCTACAGGGGAGGCTCCGTCATCCTCTTATCCTTAACTATGGCAGTAACTGTCTGTGTTATTCCTGTGTTCTGCAGGTGCCCATGGACTATTCCCAACCGTGGGTCACCTACACAGGTTCTTCTGTCCGGAGCAATCCTGAGGAAAGTGTTCTGCCTAGAGGAAGGTGTCCCTGCCCATGGCAGGAGGGTGGAACTAGATGGTCTTTAAGGTCTCTTCCAACCCAAATCATTCTAGGATTCTATGCTTTCTTGGCCACTTTTTAGAGAGGCAAGCAATAGGACCCCAGAGGCTCAGATTTTGGAAGGAGGGTGCCCCCACTCTGTTGCAGAAGCAGGAGATCCCTCCTGCATTGAAGGGCTGGGTGCTGACCTGGCCTGGTGCTCAGCTCTCCGGCCAGGAGGGGGTCCTGGGCAGGGGTCAGCCAGTGCATGGGTAAGACAGGGCAAAAGATGCAATATGAGGGTTTGTTTCAGCTGACAGCAGAGCCAAGGTGAGGGGCAGAGCTGGGAACTTGTCTGGAGTACAAGGCATCGGCCACAGCGTCTTACTTAGAAGGCTTTTTAGTTTAATTTAAATAAAACCACCCTGGACAGAACAGGCAGCAAATGAGGCCAGAAACGATGAGCTCCCACAAACACTGGCTCAGCACAGCTGTTACCCCTGCACTCCCAGCTGATCATCCATTGTCCTGCCATACGTTTTGCTGGGACTCCCGAAGGGACCTGATAAAAGGCTTTCAAATGGCACAGGCAGGCCAGCCCTGCTCCAGCCTGGGCAGCATCCCTGGGCCTGGCACCCTCCACGTGCTATTCCCTGCAAGTATCAAAGAGGATCTGCCAAGGGTGACCTGCACCCAGGCTTGCAGGAATCTCTTTTAAAAAATCATCTCTTGGTTTCTTGGCCACCTTGGACCCAGGAGAGGGCAGCAGCAGCCCAGGCTGCAGCCTCAGCTACCCTTGCCAAAGCTCCTCTTCATCTCTTAAGCTGCTCAGAGACAGCTGAGAAAGAAAAGCAGCGTATGGAGGGAGCAGTGAAGAGCAAAAACCCAGTGGGTGAGCTAGTGGTACTCTCCTGGGCTTCAAAATTGTTTGCTTTCGAGATGGAAGTGGAAAGAAAACAATCTTTCTTTGAAAACGTCCTGGAGTGCCAGGGCTCTCCGTGGCAGTCTTTCATTCTTTTGGTATCAGTGATCCCTAGGGATGCTCGTCATGGCACCAAAAAGCAAGGTGGTGATACTGGGAATGTTCCCAATAGAGATGGGAGGAAAACATGCAGTGTCTGCCCATCACGCTGCTGCAGAGATGCTAAAAGCCCATGAGATTCCCACTGTGCAGCTCTTATGGCTTCACTCAGAGCACTCCAGGGGGATAAAACAAGATAACCAGTGCTCCACGGGCATGCTGGCTGCCTTGCCCTTGCTGATTTTGTTGTCCCTGAAGGAACAGGAAAGGGAAGGTTGGAAATAGGGGGATTTTCTACTTGTCCACCTTGGCACCCCACACAAGGGCTCCCCCCCAGCTCGGTGCACTGCTGAACACTGTGAAGCTCAGGCTCCCCCTTTGCACTGGCAGCATCACAGGTGTAGGTCAACATCTCCGGGGGCAGCTGTGGCCTTTCCACCCAGCCAGGCTGGCGGCATCCTCCTGCCTTTCTTTCCGGGATGAGCTCACCGGGATGAGTCACGGAGCAGGTGAGTGGGAGGAGGACATCCTTACAGCCGCACCGAATTCCTGCAGTGCATTCCCAGCCACCTGCTTTGACAACAGCCAGCCTGTTGTGGAGCCAGCCTGGGTTTTGCTGAGGCAGTTCCATTTCTGCCTGGGTTGGCCTGCCCCAAGGCACAAGAGTGGCAGCGTGCCCCACTCCTGGCTCAGAGCCTACAGCTGAGCCCTCAGCCGTGTGGCCTCTGTTCTCAGTAGGGCTCAACTCATGCTTTTTTTTCTTTTTTTTTTCAGTTCACACCCTCTGAAATCACAGAAGTGCAAAATTATTGCTTACCAAAGTTGTTCTCCTGAAATGAGTCATGAAAGAAAGAGCTTTGTCACTCTGCCAGACACAGCCTGGCTGCTTCTCTAAATTGAATGGCACCAGAGAACAGCTTGCTCCTCCCTTTGGGCTTCAACCCACCTGCACCCAGTGTTACCAGCCTCCATCCAGAGCCTGGAGAGAGAATCTCCTGCATTATTCCCACCTCTTCAGACAACCAGCCCTTTGCATCCCATTTCTGAGTGAAGCTCTGCATGGTGTGGTAACATTTTGGTGAGGCCTTGCTTTGTACCAGGCTAGCAGCTTGTTTGGGGAGCTACCAGTGTGTGCACAACTCCTGCAAAATGGATCTCTTATTCAGAGAACTATTCAGCCAGTCAGTGCAGCCTTATCCATCCATCCATCCATCCATCCATCCATCCATCCATCCATCCATCCATCCATCCATCCATCCATCCTTCCATCCTTCCATCCTTCCATCCTTCCATTCCTCCCTCCCTGGTGGCACCAGGGCAGAGGCTGTGGAAGGAAGGAGCAGCAACAGCATCTCCACATCCAATGCTGTGTCCCTACCAGCTACTGAGAGACATTAAAAAATTCAAAGCCAAGGTTTGAACCTACAAGGGCCACCAGATTCATGCACTACATACAGCCCGCCTTCCTTTCTCCCCCTCAGATGATGTCTCATGCCCTGAGTCAAATAGAATGGGTTATTCTTGGTGCCTGAGAAAAGCCAGCCCACAACATCAGGTATCTTAATGCAATTTGGAATTTAGTCCCTTACCTTGAGGTTTTGATCTTCTCCTTCCCAGTATGAAAGGTGGTATTCTTTTGAAATCACTACCAGAGAAAGGAGGCAGACACGGGTCTATTGGAAATGTCCCCTGTGTCTAGTGAGGGACCAAGAGTACATCTTAAGCCAGAGCTACTTTCCATGACTGCTCTTGGCTCCTTCTGTGGTCTGGAGCTGATCTAGCCCCAAAAAGCCTTGCTAAGGTGCCTCTTGTTCACCTCCAGCCAGTTGTAGGCAGCTCACAGAAAGCTGCAGAGCACAGATCCCTGAATTTTCTTTCTTCATTCTTGTCTCTCCTCTGCAAAGACTCCCCAGACAAACCTTGGGATGGAGCCCGTGGCCTGGATACTGTGCACCTGGCTCTCAACCTTCCCTGCAGTGAAGCCTGCAAGAAGTGCACATCTCTCACGTGGGGCAGCCCATGCTCAACTTCTCCCAAGTCCAGAGATGTGCTGGCAGCAGCTGTTGGATGAAAGCAGGTATGCCTCCAGTGAGATTTGTTGGCTTCTCTCTTTTTTTTTTTTTTTTAAGCAATAAAGCAAACAGATTCCATCCATCAGGTGAGATGATTTGACAAGATCTGGCCTGATTATTTCATTTTTCTTTAAAATTGCTGCTCGTTTGCAGCACTGTTGAAACATGTCTGAGGCAGCACACCTGCAGGCAGCCAGAAAGCAATGCCCACGGAGCCGAGCTTGTCAAAGTGAACTCATAGTTTTGTCGTGGAAGAGACACCAATGGACAGGATCAGCACGGTGATCATGATTTGAAGCCTGGGGCATGGTGTGGTGAAAAATATTGTAGGTGAAAATAGTCTGGGAAGAGCAGCAGAGGCGTGGGAAGGGAGCTGAGAAGCAAAGCTCTTGCGCATCACACGTATTTCACAGCTCCAAAGCTGCCAGAATGGCAGCACCACCAACAGTGGCATCACCACCAGGAATTGCACTGTCACCACTACAGACATCACTTGGACTTTCTTAGTGCCAAAACCAGGAGCCCAGTATCAGGACACGGCCTTGGCCGTTGCTTCAGCAAACGCAGCCCGTCCCAGCCTTCAGAAGAGCAATGGTCAGCGAGCTGGAACCCCGTGTGAGCGCTGCACGGACCGGCCGCAGGCAGGCCACGGAGATGCCCGGCGTTCCCACCGCGTGCTGCTCGTTGTGACAGAGGTGTCAGGCTGGAGCGGCTTTGTCTTTAGCCTGGTTTCCAGAGGAAACAAAACTCCACCAACCGTGCTCGGTCTGTCAAACCCCACCCCCTGGCCACTTTTGAACGGTGGCTATTTTGAAAGACCTTTTCTTCTGTGGGGGAGATACAGCTCCAAAATATGAACACCCATGAGCATCAGGGAAACAGGCAGCTGGGTAAGAGGTGGAAATCCGTCTCCTCCCAAAGTCGTGGAGATGCTGCCATCTGACCACCTGGCACTACCACCTTCGAGTACCCACGTGCTGAAAAATCCTCACGGATGGTAACCCCATGCTGGGCTTGGGACACCAGCATCGGAGCTCATGGGTGGGAGGGATGCTCCCCAGCACAGGGATCCTACACTTTCGGCACATCTCCTTCCCTCTCCTGGTACAACTGTGTGGCCGTGGTGAGGAGAAGACATCCTTTGTGTACAGGCAAACACAAACAGGAGGAGGAACGTGGGTATTTGCCCCCCAGGGAGCCTGGGAGCCTGCAGCAGCTTCAGGCACCTGACTTCCTTCTGAAAAGATTGTCTTCGCTGTACTCCCACTCACCTTGCTCCACAAACTGCTTGCTGAGGCATTCTGCGCCAGACCTGAGCTCTCAGCCTTTAGGAGACACTGTTTTTGCAGATTATTATACCTTAGCTCACATAAGAAGCACATTCTTTCCACTTTTCAGCTCAGAATATTTCAGTAACGGATAATTTCTCCCAGTTTGCCATGTGGCAGCACCCGGACAAGACCCTTGGTCAAGCTCTTGGGCCTGTTGCACTTTCATCCCATTGGGGTACGATGGAAATGTTAAGAGGAATGAGATAATAAGCAAAAATACTCTTGAATTAACCAATAATAATAAGGATGCAGTAGCAGGGTAAGCCCAGGCCAGGAGGATATGGAGGCATCCAACCCCCACCAGTGCATCCAGCCCCACCAGCGCATCAAAGCTTCACCCTCTTTACTGGAGACCTGTGCAGATTCAGCAGTACTGCAGCACTGTAATGCCAATTTTACTCATAAGCAACATCTTCCAGCCACGATCTGGGTGACCAAACAAACAGCTGTAAGGGCTTGGTGGGTAGGGAGTGGTGCATTCGACCAAAAAGCCTTTAGTTTTGAGGGGAAAGGAAGGAATCTATTGCCTTCAGCAAGGAACAGAAGAAAAAGGCCAGTCTTGATGCTGTGGGGTATTTCAAGCATGGACATCAATAACCACACCCGCCTACAGGCACCAGCTGTGACCAAAAGGGGACTTTCTTCTATGCCTTTATGTCTCCCAGCCTTGAAATATTATTCTCCTGCTGTCTAAAGCACTGGAGGATCCAGACATGGAGATATTTCTCTTAATCCTACATTCATTATCTAAGCACTGTGAATGATCATGCGTTTGAATAAAAGAACATTTCCTCTGAGACAAGACCAGGCCAAGCACTGTGGGATTTTTGCAGCACTACAGTGGTTTTTGTAACCTGATTCTATGCATTCAGCCAGACACCAGCAAAGCAAGGCACCTGAAGTGTAGATTCATCCACTTCCAACCTGGCACAAGGAAGGCAGCCACCAGCAGCGCCCATGGAGCAGCCAGTGCCCTCCTGACACATGGGTGCAGTGGTGAAAGCAGTGCCATGGGAGGAGCAGTGTCCTGTAGTGCTGGAAAATTACTGGATTTCTCTAAAATGTCCATCCCTCTGTTTTGGCTGTGGGCTGAACACACCTTCTGGCACTAACAGCATCATATCCAAAGCCCCCCATTTCCAGGACTGGCTGTGTACTTTGCTCAGAGAATTTGGCTCAGTAGCTCTCTGGCCACAATAAATCATAATTCCACTCATATGAGAAACAAGGAGAGTCTGCTCTCCTGAAATGACAGGTTGGTATTTCCAGAAGTAATTTGGAAACCAAAAAATTACTCAACGTGCAGCAGGAATTAAAATTAAATATAGGCTGGAATAATTTTTTGTCTCCCAAACTAGGAGGATCTCCCTCTGTCTGGAAATAGTACCTTAAATGAGGGTAAGGATTTAATAAGAGTTACTGCAAGTGAAAGAACTTTAAGATCCAGCTGACACCAAGGTTTGGGTCTAATTACGTTGCCTTCATGAGGAAATATTGCATAGCATCCTTGCTTATCTTCTCTGTAACAGTCTTCAGAAGATATTTCATGGATTACAGGATGAAAAAGGATCGTTAGAGGGCAGGTTTAGATTTGGTATTAGGAGGCTGGTGAGGCCCTGGCACAGGTTGCCCGGAGAAGCTGTGGCTGTCCTCTCCCTGGAAGTGTTCAAGGCCGGGTTGGATGGGGCTTGGAGCAACCTGGGATAGTGGCCGCTACCATGGCAACACCACTGCCAGCATCCCAATATCCCAGCATCCCAATATCCCAACATCCCAGCATCCCAGTACCCCAGCAGGGTGGGCAGAGGGCAGAGGTGCAGGACGTAGCTGGAGGACCAGCAGCCACTCTTGAGGCTGTGCTGGCTGAGTGGTGGCAAAGAAAAGCAGGAAGAAAAGCTAAAGCGGGAATTATCAAAAATGGACACAAGTCTGTTCTTGCATCCACTTTTCTTTCTGCAGCATGGTGTTGGCTGGGAAAGCAGTGTGGCCACCATCCAAAGGGCACAAACCCCAGATTTCATTTAGGGTTTGAGTTTGTGTGGATAACTCCACTCCATGGCTTCTGCTGCATTCACAAATCCATGTTTGTACCCGCAGAAGCAGCATCCCGGGCCTGGAAAGGCAGTCCAAACTCTGCTTCCTTCTAATGTGCCTTTTTTTTTCTGGTTTGTTTAGTTTTTCAAGAGTTGCAACAGTGCCTCCTTTATTTAATGGCTTTATTTTTAGTACTTTATAGGACATACATCATCAGAGAGCCAGAGCTCTTTATTACAAACATTTCAGCAGAAAATGGACCATCTCGCTGTGTGGTGGGCAACATGCTGCTGCCTTGGAGGCCTTCCTGCCTGTGGGCATTAGGGCTGGCTGGTAGAGGCTGGAACTACAGGGATAAGGGTAATGCTTAGGTTCCCAGACTGCTTTTTGAGTCAAATACTGTATTTTCAGCAGGTTGAACTGCTACTAAAGGGGAAGACGAAGGTGTCAGGTTTTTTTCCAAACCTACTCCTTATGTTCTCCCAGGAGTGCCTGGAGAACAGGCATATTTGCAAATGTTTTTCCCCTTTTAGAGCTGTTTTTCTCAGTCTTCTGTGCACTCTTGACACTCCTGCTCCTGGAAAGTAAGGGCGGGAAGCTGGCGCCTGTAAATCCCACTTGTCTGTGCTGTGTATATACACCTCTGTCTGGGACCCAGCGGCCCCTTGAGATGGCGACATGCATGAGAGGTCTGCAGGGACACGGCCCTGGGATTTTCCCCAGCTCCTCAAGCTCCAGACTGTGGGAATCAGCATGGGAGGCTGCCCACAGCCTCCCCAGGAGAGGCTATTGCTCTCTATCACACCAGGCTCTTACAGCTGGCAAAGGCCTGACCCCTTAACCTGCCCGTTTTAAAATTGGCAGGTTAACCCTGCTCTGCTCTCTCTGCCTCCCATGAGCTGGCAAAGGCCACTTTCAGGAGCTGTCTGCCATGCAAAATGGGATTAACCATAGAACCACGGCATGATGAAGGTTGGAAAAGCCCTCTAAGATCACTGAGTCCAACTGATAGCCCAGCGCTGCCAAGGCCACCACTAACCCGTGTCTCCAAGTGCAGTATCTACACATCTTTCAGATCCCTCCAGGAACGGTGACTCCACCACTGCCCTGGGCAGCCTGTTTCAATGCTTGAACACCAGTGAAGAAACTTTTCCTAACATCCAACCTAAACCTCCCCCTCCCACTGAGGAAGAGCCTGTTTGGTCTCACCCCACCCACCATGAGTTTGGTTGGTTTACCTGCACAGGTGACTGTTCCCAAAGTGCCCACCCGACCTCAGAGAGCCCTGTTTGCCAAGGCAAACCCAGCCCAGGGCGCTGGGCAGCAGTAAGACAGAAGAACTGATTTGTCAGCATCACCTAGAGGTTTAACACAGCCATGCCCCACCTTCCCATGAGCCCCACACCTCCTCTGCACAGCAACAGGCGGTGGAGAAAGCAGCTCCCTCAAAGCACCCAGGGGAGATTGTCTTCTGTGGAGGGCAGGGATGATAAATCAGCATGGAACAGCCAACACATATTTACACCAATTTACAGAATCACAGAATCACGGAATGGTTAGAAGGGACCTTAAAGACCACCTCACTCCAACCCCCCTGCCATGGGCAGGCTCGCCTTCCACTAGACCAGGTTGCTCCAAGCCACATCCAACCCGGCCTTTACACCCAGGATTAATCAGAGAGGCTGTTTTGTGCTATCGTTTTTGTACAGAATTGCTGCAACCACATGCAGTGATGCCCCCCTGCACTTCGAGACTCCTGTGCTGGGGCACTGCTGAACCTTGACTCCCCGACGCAGCTCTCTGCCTGCCACTGACTCCCTACAGCCCCAGCTTCATCTAATTTTCATCTCAAAGCACAACCATGGGGTTTTGGACTGGATTTGGCTGAGCTGCCTTTGGTTATCTCGCAGTGCCACCAGTGAGTGCCAACATCTTCTCGTTCTCCTCTGAGCAGCTTCAACACAGGCCTGGTCCAACTCCTTGGTCTGACACTCCTGGCCACCCAAGGGACATACAAAATCAGATGGGCCCATGCAGTCTGGCACTGAGAGCCTGGGCTGGATACTCACTATTTTTTCCCAAGCATTGAAAACCAGAACTCCGTAGGTTAAAGTTTAAGTCTGCTAAGGTGGGGGAGACAGAAAGCAACTGGTTTGTGCTTGGAGGCTGTTGCTCCACTTTGGCTCTGGCAATGCCACTGCAGCAGCTCAGGAGCCTGCCTGCCTGCCTGTAGAGCTGGCACTGCCAGGAACTCCTGTCCCAAAGCCAGCCTGTCCCAAAGCCAGCACCGTGAGCACCAAACCCCTGGGGAAGGAAGAGCCTCACTCTACAGAGTCAGCCTGGGAGTGATACGCCCTGCAAATGCAGAGGCCAACTGTGCTGTCCTGTGTTATCCCAAGAGGCTGGGTCTAGGATGTTAAATCACCCCGTTCGCTGCCTTGGTTGCTCCACTCTTCCTTCTTTGCTTGGTTTCTGGTCATGGGATGGGAATGTTCAGCTCCACACATGGCAACAGGGCAGGGAGGGCCATGCACATGGCTTGCTTCCTGCAGACAAGTCACCCAGTATTTCACTCCCTCAAAGCCCGAGGACATCACTTCAAGAAGTTTCTAGAGAAAATTGGAGGCGCTTTGCTAAATCTTTCAAGTGAAAGATAGCAGGATTAAATTCCACTTTTGATATAATCCTTAACTCTCTCTTCAAGGGAAGTGCAGCTTTGCCTCCAGCCCTGGCTGGTGCCTCCATGCTGAATCACTCTGATCCCAAAGTAAATAAAGCTCTTTGAAAACGGGCAAATGTTTTCTCAGCTGCTCTTCTTCCCTTCAAACACAGCGCTGAGTGAAATTTTTATGTCTGCAGACAGAAATATATGCAGTCAACAAATGCTTCTTGCTAGGAAGCTGTCTCCACAAGATAACTGGGTTTTGGAAAGTATACTGAGAATCCATGGGATACTCCTGGACCACACTGCTCTCCTTACAGCTTTTTCTTCTCCTTTCCTTCAGTGTTGCACATTTTATGAACTCCTAGATGAGCTGATTTAAATCACTGCACGTTAATCTTCGCATGTAGACAGTTCAGGCTCCTGGTGTCCTCAAGACTTTGTTTTTGCTCAGCCCTGGAGCTGTATTCGCCGTGGGAGACAGCAAATAGAAACAGCCCTCTGTCATGAGAAGCAGCAGTGATCTGAAGGGCCAGAGCCCTGGTGGGGGGGCCAGGCTGCCTTCTCCCAGCTGCTGTGCCCTCACCCATCCCTGGGTGTCTGTGTGCTCCTTCTCCTCCAGCTCCAGTTCTGAAACCGGAGCTGAAGCCCAAAACTGACAGGAAAATCTTTCTGCCAGCTGTGATGGCAGAAAATCCAACTCAGCTGCCCCACACATTCTTGCTCCATCCAGTCTTCATCCCTGCAGAAACCCTCTCAAGGCTGTGAACCCAGTGTCAACACAAGCCATTCAACTAACTTTTGATTTTTATTAAACTGCTTAAATTTAAGCAAAGCTGCTGTACAGTTTCTCCAGTCTTCCCCCTGATGTGCTGCAGGGTTTGGGAGGGGTACCTCATAATTTAGCTCAAGCTAGTTCCAGCCTCCAGCAGGTTTATTGCCTTTAATAATACACAGCCTGGGCTTGACTCTGCAAATTCATCGCTCTCCCTCAGAGACAAAACACTAGCTTGAACACGTAAGTATTTTTAGTAGTGCTGTTCTCCTCCTCCAGTTAAGCCATAACACCCAAGGGCACAGATATTCCAAGCACCTTTTCCCAGCTTCAAGTAATCTACCATTAGCCCCAGACGACAAGCTCACGGCACGCACCGGCCACTGCGCGCCAGCGGCGTGTACCCAAACCTTGAAGGCAGCAGCCTTTCAGCAGCAGGAGAGGCTTTGAACACAATCCTTGGAGTTTGCTCCCGTTCAAAAACCAGCTGTGCTTTCTTTTTCTACCCTGTGCCAGTCCTAACAAAAGCGAAAGCATGCCAGGCAATGGGGCACAATGCCATTCAGGGGAGCACCCACCTCTGCTGCAGCCACAGGGTTGCCTTCTCTGGGGGAGAAAACAACCTGCTGGGTCAGGTGGCCATGGGGATCAGACACCTTTAGCCAGGAGCAACGCCAGTGAGCTGAGAGGGAAAGCTGACAGCGTAAGGCACAGGAGTTAGTTGGCAGAAACTTGCCAGGCTTAAAAAGGGCAGTCTGGCCATTTCTGGCCAAGGAACTGAGAGCAAAGTATGTTCTAGCAGCTTAGCGGTGATTGAATTGTTCTTTTGAAGTGCCAAGGAGATCAAAATAAAAGGCTATTTCGGGTTTTTTTAAATCCCCTTCTTAGATTACCAGAAAATCCCGGCTCAGCTCTGGTGGGAAACAGGTACAAACTGTCCCTGCAGTCACCACTGCACAGCTCCCCACTCACACCTCCACATTAGGAGTAAAATGGCAACACTACAATATTGAGAGGGCTTCAAAATCAACTTTCCGGTGGTTTTATGTTGCCTGGACAGTGTCACAGAGCACTGGGAGAATGGGTCTGCGTAGCAAGGACCAGTGCAGGATCTCCAGCTCCTGCCTAATTAGAGTTAGGTGAGACATCGTGAGGGCTGGTCCTACAAAGCAGCCCATCCTCTCAGTTCCCATCAGATTGGTGATGCTGAAGGTCCCTGGTGCTGCCCGTAGTCCTCCAAAGTCCAAACCAGTTGCCCTTGAGGTGGCTGAAAGGGACTCAAGAGCAAGCCCAGTGCGAGTCACACTCCAGCAGGGAACGGGGAATAAAAGTTTATCTTGCTCAAACACAGAGCTGAACAAAAGCAAGAGGGAAGGTCACGAGATAGGGACAGAAGTGGAAATTGGAAACAACAGGGAATTGTATTTGACACCCGTATTTGACACCAGTAGAGAAGCATAAGCAAGTCTTCCTGCAGTGATGGAGGAGACAAGCTCCCATGCTGTCTGCTGGTCTGTGGGCAAAGAGAGGACATTTCTCCCGAGTTAAAGCTCTGAAATATGCTTGTAAGGAAGCTGGAAATTCCCTTCCCAACTCCTTATTTTCTTCCTTCTCTGAGAGGGGAAGTTTTTTTTTCATCTGACCTTGCCTGGACATGGTCTGCATGTCGTGTGATTGACCCAGGGCACTCCATTTCCCACAGACTCTGCTTGAACATGCAATGCATTTCCAGGTCCTGGTGACAGTGTAAAGTTCAACTGAGGATTGC
The DNA here is from genome assembly GCA_013397725.1 of Rhagologus leucostigma. Lineage (NCBI taxonomy): Eukaryota > Metazoa > Chordata > Aves > Passeriformes > Rhagologus > Rhagologus leucostigma. Next base: position 78,782 of record VZTD01005950.1, read on the forward strand.
TCTGTTTAGCTGTGCTGGGGGCTCATAATCCCAGTGGGTCAAAATGTTTAGAGTTAAAGAGGTTACAGGCTTTTCTGAGGGAGTATTTAAACTCCAGCTGTCAAACTGCTTGCATAGAAGAAATTCGTGGACTCAGCCAGCAGGACATTAAATTGCTGTTTTCTTGTCATTAATCTAGTAGCACGCATTGTTTTCACATTGCCATAAGAGAATAATTAATCTATGGCAAATTTATGCCTATAAAATTAAAAATAGTGGGCCTAAAAAAAAAATGGCAGTGAAGAAATTCAAGGGGACACACACTGACAAGAGCCTCATCAAGAAGGCTCTTGGCAAAGCCCTTGGAATGCCTTCAGGGTCTGATCTTTTCAGAAACTCATCTAAGGGACTTGCAATCTGCTTCATATTCAGTTTAAGCATGCACAAAAAGAACCCCACTTGCACACTTTGCACATTAAAAGCAGAATTAAAAAAAAAAAGAGAGCTTTTTCTCAGGGTCTAAAACACGAGTCTGAAAACGAGGAAGTTTGGTGTTGCAATTTCCTGGGAAACCTCAATCTCACTCCCTGTCGCTATTGTTCTGTACTTTGGTCGGTAACACAGATGCAAGTCTGATAAATTAAAGGCTTCACAGACTGTTTTCTTTCCATTTGCAGGAGAAAAAGCAGTGCAGGAACACAGGTGACATCTGCTGCGAGACTGAGACCACTTTCTCTAGCTGCTTTGAAGAAGGTGAACCTGCTGCGGGTGTTTGATATGGGAGAGGTACAAGTAAGGCTGTGGTTGGGGCAAGGACATGTCTAGGACACGATAAGCACTTCTCAAATGCTTATCATTGAAACTCCCAAGCCAAGAGGGCTTTTCTGCTTCCCTCCTTCGTGATAAAGCAGATCTTTCTGTTGACTGAATGTAGGTTCACTACAAAGAAACAGAGAACGAGGTTGGCGTTGGAGGGGGAGGATGGTGGGATAATCCTTACTGGAGCAAGTTCTTCCGTGAACGAAGGCGAGCCGAGGCTCAGGTTCCCCCGGGCTCTACTCTGCTGTAACCACAGGCAAAACTCTCCTCTGCAAAACATTCCACAGCCACAAAAATACTTAAGATGCCATTTTCCCATCTCCATCCAACCCCTTCTTCCTCCTCCTGCTTCTCCCTGAGCACCTCCCATGCCGCCACCTGGCCTTGCCTCACCTGTTCCCTGAGCCCCCAGTTTTTCTGGTGGGACAGAAATGCAGGAGACAGCTAAAGCTTGGCTGGATTCTGCAAGTGCCTAACGGGGTGAGCAGTAACCATCTCTCCCCCTGCTGAGAGGAGGTTTGTCCCCTGCCCCCATGACTGCTGCCCTTCAGCAAAAGAGGATGAAACTGGGCAGTGGACTGAAAGGTCACTAGGGACAGGGAATAGCCCCCCAAGACAGCTGGTGTGTAAGTCTCACTTAGAATATTCAATGTGTGGAAAACAGCTTAAAAAAAATTAAGGCAGCTTTTACTACAAGCAGATTTCTCGAGCAGATAGTTGGAAACACTGGGGGAAAAGAATGAGATGGTTAGTTCGGGGGTTTTCAGTTTTTGATGCTGGAAGGGGAACAACAGTCAGGCTTTCAGTATGGAGGAGTGCAATAGTACTAGCCTTGGTACTTGTTTTTTTCTTGGTTTTCTTTAATACATAAATTAGATCTACGCCTAGGACCTTCACCGATCGTTTAAAAGGAAAATGTTTATTAGGGTGACAAACAACCAACCCTGATGTCTCTCATCAGGTAGGGCTGGTGAAAAGAGAAGAGGGAATAGAAAAATCACAGAGCCCCGGAACAGCTGAGATTGTAAAGGACCTCTGGAAGTACTCCAAAATGACTAAATATTACAGATAGGACTGAACACAACATAAACACTTGTCTGTATCATGCTCAATACTGTTACTTCCTAAACGCACTGTGGTGTGTGCAATTCTTTTTGCTCTGTTGTTTATTTTGGTGACAAGGCTGGTGGTGACCTGGTTATTACAGGAGTGAGAAGGGTCGAAGGACCCTCCCTTAACACCAAGTGCAAGGTGAGCAGCACACTGTTCAGGTCTGGTAAGCATTTTACAGGGACTAGCAAATGCAAGAAGACAGAAGCCAGAGCGGTCTGAAACCTATTTGAGGTGAGCTCCACCACCTCTTCATTATCAGCAGTTTCCAAGGCTGAGCCTTTGTCTGCCTCTGTAACCCCCTTCCCACCCACACACATTCCTTTCCAGCAATGCTGCTTTATTTGGCTTGTCATTATCTTTTTGTTAAATCCACTTAATTGGTGCATTTAACTCTTTGCATTCCTTAATAGATCCTCTGATATCACTTGTTTACTGAAAAAAAAAAACCCAATAGCCTTAAGTATCACACTTCAAAACAGCACCTAAATTGAGACAGGTCTTGCCAGTCCCAGCGCCGAACTGTGCTGCTCCAGCAACTCCCATACACTCCGTGAGACACAAGGCAAGCTGGACTTGATGAGCTGTGAAGCTGTCCAAGTCAAAGTCTGCACACAGCCAGGGTATTTCCAGAAATCCAAAGTCTCCTTTTCCACAAGCTCCTTCAGGACAACAAATCTGCACCCCCCTCCTAAGGACCATAAAGCTTTTAGTGCCTCTGTTGCAGACCAGAGGGAATCCTCTCTCTGCTGCTCGAAGGTGATTAGTGCAGTTCCCCATGTGTTCTGTACCTGCTCTAAATTTCCATAGCTAGATCTAACAGGAATCTAAGGAAGAAAATCCTAACAGTAAGTGATGCCAACAAAACCCCTAATGCCAATATAATTCTGCCAGGAAATTTAAAAAAAAAAATGTAAATGTTCCTTTGGCAATTTGGTTTTATCTGGGGAACTGCTGCAAGCTTTACACACGTCAAAATGCCCCAACCTTATGGCACCATCAGCTGTATCCACTCTGGGAACTTCATCAGTATAACCCACCCCAAAGTCTCCCTAGCCACTGTCCAAGGCAGCACACAGCTTTGATGTGGAATGGGAGGCTCTCTCCTTCTCAGTGAGTGTTTTGCAGTGAGTTTGAAAGATTGGGGATGGGGGAGGTTGCCCTTGAAGGGCTTTGATCCACAAGAATTGCTTTACTACTGAAAAAGTACTTGTACACCAAGCTGGCACAGCACTCTTCACTGGGGGTGTAGCACTAGGGGTACAACTGGGCTCGGCCACCATATGCCAAGGCATCAGCCAAAGTGCAAAGGGCTAGAGCAGAAGAAGCAGGAATGTGCAAGGATCTAACTCCTACACATCCTCTGCTAGGGTTTCTGCTGGTCAGAGCACAGCACTACTAACTGTGAGTACAGACCTTGCCCACAGACAGTACCCAAAAGTAAAGGTTTTGCTTTATTCTCAGACCCCTTTGTAACTCCTGGAGGAAGAGTAAATGTCTAAATGTTTGGGAGGGAGATCAGGGGAAAAAAACAGCAAAACCCCCTGTAGTGCCATATGTTCTTAATCCATGTTTTTTTCTGTGCCTAGTGCCACACTTTAGGGAGCAGGGCATTGAGCAGGGAGTCTCCAGAAGGCTTTGGCAGAGAGAAGGCTCCACAGCCCTTCCCTGCTGACGTCAGGGAGGCCCTGCATCTGTTGGTAAAAACAGCATGTTTCTGACATGGCAACAACATGGGTTAAATTCCAGGCATGACCCAGGCAAGTCGCAGTTTTAACATGTTAACATGCTCTACCAGGGGAAAAGCTGGAGTATTTTTAGCATGGCCAGAGTGTTTGCTTCTGCACTGTTCTGGCCTTTTTTGGAATTGTTAACTCTGGTCTGGTAACAAATACAATAGCCTTTGCAATAGTGAAATACCACTTATTTTCTTTTATTGTTTGCCACAAAGAAGACTACGAGTTGTACTTCAAAGAGATTAAAGGAGACACGTACATCAGCTACTTTCAGCACAGCTCCCCGCTTTTACAATGCCAGCCAGTTCACTTGCTGCTTCCCTATTTCTGCCCATGGCCCCCAGCCTTTCCCACCTACATGCTTAGCTCTGACAAAATCTCTGTGGAGAAAACATTTTTGTTCATGATGAAATGCCACCCCAAGTTGTTGCTTGAAAGCACTGCCCCTTGCTCTTCTGTTTGACTGGGGTGAGCGCAGGAAAAGGTGTCAACAAAACCTGCATTGCCCCCTCGTCCTGCCCCTCACACAGCTACTCAGACCAATCTCCAAGACATGTCACGGAGAAGCATCTGTTGACAGAACGTTTGGTTTTCTCTCGTTAAAAACCCACCCTGCTGTGCTGGGGCAGAGCCCAGCAATGGAGTTAGGGCTAAAGGAGGAGATGAAGTTTAAGCACAAATGTTAATGCCAAGAATCAACACAAGGCAAGTCTAAGGACTGAAAGGGAAACCTCACGGAGTGAAGAAGGGGCTCTCCCCCTCTCCCATTTTCTCATTCCATTTCAAATAATATTATCTTCCTCCTCCCCTCTGCCTGGTGCTAGCATAAGCATGCAACATAGCCATAAGGAGCAGCCATCTGACAGTCCCATGCTCCACATGGCTGCCATCAGCGTGCCCAGGGACCAGCAACACCTAGGCCACACATGCAAGTTACCCAGGGAAACAAGATTCTTGGAAGGATTAATGCTGAGAGAGGCTCGTGTGGCTGCAAATAGGAGACCGTGTTTGATCATCTGCTCCCAACTGATGGGAGAGGAGAACAAGCCTTTTTTTTTGTCCCAGTTCTTCTCTTCCTCCTCTTCAGAGACTGCCATTACCAATCTGGAATTACTTCTCCAGTTGCTTCTTGTTGCTTCTGGAGTGGGAGAGAAGATGGGGCAGGGGGGTTGTGCTTGGCAACTCAGACTCATCTCTCAGGCAGCAGGACGAAGAAGATGGCCTTGAGGAAGTGACCAAAACTGCAAACAGTGGCCACGAGCCAGTGGGAGCGAAGGCTGGGGTCAGTATTCACCACACATTTTGTGATGTCTGCCTAATGAGGAGAGAAGAGAGATGGTCAGAGAGAGATGCCCACGTCAGCCACTCCTGCAGGCTGTCCCAGCCCCACAACCCACGGCACCGCACCACCACTGCTGCAGCACCAGATGTTGGCTCTGACACTTCCACACACTGAAAGTTACTGCACCAGGCTCAAAAGCCCTGCAAAATACACTTTCCTAATTCCCCAGCAACGAGGCAAAGCGTTCTCCTTTTCAGCCACCCTTGGGGAAAGAAATGCTACAGGAAGATTATCCAGCACTTTCCATTTCGGATAGCTAAATACAACTTTCCTTCCCTGTTCAAAAGGTCTAGGAAGCCTTAGCAGTATCAGCATTCCCATCCTTTTCTGTAAAGCCAGATGCTTCCCAGAGGTTGTCCTGTTTAATATCAGCTCAAGTTGCTTGTACGTTTTCTCTTGCCTGAATGCTTTCTTTGGAAGACATTCAAGCAAGCCATCCCCCAATTTAAATCTAAAGCAATGCAAGCTTTGTAGCACTGTTTGTGGAAATATATATGCCAGCAGAGATGCCTCCCAGATGTGTGGGCCAGATTTAAAGATCGCTTGGGCAACCAGTTTCAAGTATTAACAAGAAGAGAAGCTGACCTGCAGTGACTAAAAATAAAAACAAACAACAAAAAAACCCTGTCAAATTGATAGAGATAGGCTCTCAGCTGGCATGGGAAGGAGAAAATGGAAAGTATCAAGAGGGTGAAGTGAATGGGACAGAGGTAGAGAGAAAAATGCATTTTCTGGTGCAGGAATCAAAATTAAAAGCTTTGCCCATGATGTAAAACTGAGTTGTGGCTAAACTCCAGCCTAGCACAAGATGTGGACTGTGGTTGTGTAACAGGGGGTGCACCGTTAGCACATCAACCCCATGTGGTTTTCAGGAACAGCTTTTGGGTGGCAAATGAGAACAATAATCACATCACAAGGATGGCAGAGGTTCACAGCCCCAAAAGCCTTTTCTTTACAAGCTTAGCTCAGCAGTCTTCCAAGTTTGCCTTCTGACAAGTCTCTCATTGACCAAGCACAGACAAGGCAGACTCTCAATCCTGAGCTGTTCCTCCCCAAAACAGGACATGAGAGACAATGAATGCTCCAATAATCTTCTCTATTCCTTCTGCCTGTTCTCAAGACATGCATGAGCCTTGCCTGACCAACCTTGATCAACACTAGAAGAAAGGAAAACGGGGCTGAAGGGACAAATCCCAGAGTCTGGTTAGTGAGTACAGCCACACTAACCAAGCCCATCACTGTCTGCAGACCAAAGCTCTGCTGACAGCAGCCTCCCACATGTTCCAGCAGTTCCTTGTTCACCATGTCTGGAGGGCTGGCACGGTGCGCCTCGCCTCGGCGCTGATCTCCTGGGAGCATCAGGAGAAGCTGAGCCCATGAATAACTGACAAGCAGAGACTGCAGGAAGAAGGAATACAGGCACACAGTGGTGGGAAGAAACAGGATGACAGGAGAAAGCTGTCAGCACCAAGGTGTGGAAATACTGCTGCCTATAGCTAAAAAACACAAGCAAACATAGCAAGCAGAACCAAGGTAGTTACCAGGAGATGCTGCAACGTGGTACTGGTGGTTACAGGTACTTTATCTGCATTGTGGAGGAAAGCAAGGTGGGTCTCCCTGAATACTTCCAGCGATGGCTTAGCACACTCACCCTATTTGCACTTGAAAAAAGTCTGAACTGATTCAACCTGTCAAATTCTAGCGACCTGCACGGGGGTCATGTTTAAAACACAGTTGTGTCACACTGTCCCTTTAGTTGAGAGAAGTCACGACCTGCAGGTACCTGCCTGCACACGTACGTTAGGGTACCTGATCCATGACAAACACAAGCTCTAACGGGCTTTAGTGCCTCATGTGAGCCAGTACAAGGCCCATACACACTGGGTTGATCACAGCTATAGAGGGTTAACTGCCAGATGAGAAAACGTGAACTCCTTAAAGCCCTGCTATGTTCTCCCAAAGGCAATGACCTCACCGCTCTAACCAAGAGGAGCTGCACTCAGAAGCACTTATGAATTTGCATGGGGCTTGCTTAGATAAGAAATTGCTCAGCTGTTTAACAATTGCCTCAGCTGTTGTTATCCAAATCAAGCCTACGGGATAAGGCAGTGGAATTGAAAACTTCAAAGTCACTTCGGTCTTTTAGCCTTGTCAGGCACTGATAAACTGTTGCAATGGCAGTTTGATGTTCTGTGTTAATTACTCAAACAAATTCAAGTCACATGCACTGCTTTGCAGCAAATGCTACTAAAAAAATTTAAATCTTCCTATTCTACTGTAAAGCCACTACTGAGACTGCAAACTCTTCCCAGGAAGAAAGGATGTCTTAAAGGTTATTTCTTGTTCCTTCTGTGAGGTCTGAGTTGGGTTTTGCCGTCTTCTCCACCCTATGGAAGCAGCATGGGAACCTGGTGCTGAATGGAGAATTTCAAACGCCTTTCCAAAGTCTCCATGGTGTCTTTTCTGGACCAGCTCAGGGCATGGGAGTTACTCTTGGCAGCCTCGACCTAAGGTGATGCATAAGAGACGGGGGCCATGTGAGCAAGGATGGCATGCCAGGACAAACCAACACGAGCCAGGCCAGGCAGTGGGTGAGAGGCTTCCACCAAAGAGCTGTTTGGTCTGGCCTGTGAGTGAACAAGGCTGGGAAATTCCTTGCTGCAGTGCCTAGATCAAGAGGAAGAACATTCAGGGAAGCACAGCACAAGATGGCAGGAGGATTAGCAGCCTTTCCCCAGACTGAAGGGACCCCTCGTTTCTAGAGGGAAAGTATTTCCTTTTCATGGCCCAGAACTGCTGATAAGGGTGTTGGAAATGGGCTGTATCAGAACAACCCACCAGCCTCCACAGTCTTGTGCTTGATGGGGGGCAGTGAAGTTGGCTTCCCTTCCTTAGGGCCAGATCCCAAGAGCAATCAGCATAGATTCAGCAACTCCAATAGGAATGTGCTGCCCATCTGAAGAGGGATGGCTGGCAGAAGGAGCCAGTGGTGGACTCATCTCCTCAGCTGCACAGAACCAGTGCTGGTCTGAGGATGGATTTTGCAGCTTGTTTGCTATGCAACAAATTTTCCAAAAATATCCTTTTGGAACTATCCAAACACTCTGTTTTGAACTCTAATGAAGCAATACAAAGTTAAAACAAGATGCTAAGTTATCAGAGCATGCAAGTTTTACCAAAACAAAGAAAAAAGTACTTGGAAACTAGAAAGAGATGCGTTCCTATGCAACATTTCTGTTTTAATGAAACTAGATCTTAAAAAAAATAGATGTTTCAGAGAATACATTTCAAGCAGCTCTACAGGTATGCAGTTAAAGTAAGCCTCAAATGATACTGAGGCACGGATTGGCATTCACAGGCAGGAACAGTGTTACTTAATCCCGGGGTATCCTCTTCACCTGCCTCGGCACAATTAATTTTTGGAATGCAAAATGAAACCGATCAGGATATTCAAATCAAAGGCTGCTTTCAGCCCAACCAAACAGTTCCTTGAGCCAGCTGGCCTCAAGGTGACACAGTTTTAGAGAGGACAGGGATGATTTACGGTAGGATTGGTACTTAGTAAGCGCAAGGGATCCAAAATCAGAACAATGATACTTTCCCAGTTCCTCTTCCCCAAAGAAGGTGTCTTCATTCCCGAAGAAATCAGGTGACTGAACCAGCTACTGACACAGCTGGGAAGTCTCAGCAAAAGGAACAATACTCAGCTTGGAAAAAGATATCCCCCTCTCTCCAGATCTGTGTTGGTGAGGAGCCTGACCATTTCCTGACAGCTCAGGAATAAATTTCACCTCTTGGAAAAGAGGGAATTTGCTGCTGTGGCTCAGTCTGGAAAGAGTGCATGCCTTGGGAACAAGATGTTCCATGAACTCAGTGGAGTCATAGGGCAATATTTTGCCCCAAGCAGCATCTGCCAAGCAGCACACTAGAGGATCCAAGGACTGACTGTGTCCCCGCCAGACAGGCACATGGAACCTGGTACATAGAGACATCACCCAGCTGCCAGCCACTAACACAGCCAGCCAGTCCTTCCAGTCTGCTGGGGACGTCGCTGGAAAGGTATCTAGCTATGCCACAGCACCAAAATAAAGTTCTTAATATGAATGATCCTCCACAGGAACCAATGCTCACACTGGGTATAGGGAGATCAAAGAAATCCAATGCTTAGAGGTGAAATGAGAATTAAGCTGGCAGGACCCATTTTTTGCCAGTTTCTGGAAAACAGCTGGCCGAGAGTATCACAGAATCAAAGAATGGTTTGGGTTGGAAGAGACTTTAAAGATCATCCAGTCCCACCCCCTGTAACAGGCAGGGACACCTTCCACTAAAACCAGCCTGCTCCAAGCTCCATCCAACTTGGCCTGGAACACTTCCAGGGATGGGGCAACCACAGCTCCTCTGGGCAACCTGTGCCAGTGCCTCGCAGGAATGATCCCTACAGTGTCCCACTATGACTGGCTGTTAGCTCTGGAGAAGATCAGGAACACAACAGGTGCTGGTGGGTCAGGATTGAATTATTACGGCTCAGATATGCAGGAAGCTGAGGACAAGAATAACTGATGTTTCTGAGGATGGGACCACGAGGCAGTAACAAAGTTATGTAAGTCTAGCACAGCTGTAAGTAGGACAGAGGTGGCCACAGCACTGTGGAAGAGAATCTCACACAGCCTCTTTCTGCACGAAGCTGAAGAAAGTGCACTCCCACTTTCATGAACTGGGATATTTTCTGGTCTGGACACGCAGAAACAAGTTCGATGAGACAGCATCTCTTACCCAGCCTCCTCTCCTTTTCAGCCATGTCACCAAGGTCTTGCGGACAAACTCTCCCAGGCAGTCAACGATGGTGTGAACCATGGCTGGCTGCGCGTGCCGCACGCAGTCCACCGCCAGCCCAGCTGCCACGGCATACAGAGACACCACCTTGCCCCACGTTATGCCTGTGAAAAGAAAAAAGGTCGTTCATATTTACACACGCACTCAGCTCAGTCTTGAATAATGACGGGAAATGAGACTGCTTCATTACATGTGCCCGTGCTGCCCGCGTGCAGCCACAGTTCTGTACGCTCTCCACATGGGGGAAAAGAAATACTAGGGGACCAGAACTGGGGAAAACTCTCCACACAGAGAAGCAGAATGAGATAATCTGACTTTGGTACGGTTTGATTGCCTCTCAGCACTGGCTGCACAGCTTTGGAGAAAGCAGCCCAAAGGCACCATTGGGATAGGGAAGATGTGCACCACCATGTTTTCTATTGCAATTGGCTCTCAGCCATGCACATACTCTCAGCCTATCACAGGAGGTGATAGAATTCAAATAGTTTGAACAACCTGGAGTTTTTGTCTTCAACAGAAATCTTAAACACTCTGAGACAAAGCGTTCCTGGTTTTTTCTAATCACTGTTCCAATGTGACACTCAAAGCATACAAAATAAGCATCTTCAGTTCTATCACGGCACAAAAGCAACAAAGGGAGGCAAAGCTACAGGGCCAAGAGGGTTCATGGAATCGTAGCTGGAACACAGGAGTCACAGAATCCTGAGCTGGATGGACCCACAAGGATCACTGAGACCAGCTCCTGGCCCTGCCAGACACCCCAACAATCTCACCCTGTGCCTGAGAGCATTGTCCAAACGCTCCTGGAGCTCTGGCAGCCCTGGAGGCATGACATTCCCTGGGGTGCCTGTTCAGTGCCCTACCACCCTCTGGGGAAGAATCTTTTCCTAATATCCAATCTAAGCCCCATGACACAGCTTCATGCCATTCCCTTGGGTCCTGTCGCTGCTCACCAGAGAGCAGAGTGCCTACCCCTCCACTTGCACTCACGAGGGCTGGCGTTCTCTTCAATGCAAGGACTAGGCCTGTCTCCACCTGAAAAACAGGTAGCTTCAAGGATTTGGCCACTCTGCCTACTTACATTGCCTATGCTAGCCCACTGAAGACAGTGCAGGGGTGGAGAATCAGTCAGTTATCTAATCTCCCAGAAGACAGCCTTCCTGCCGGGCTGACCTGCCTGCAGCAAGTGCTCCATGGAAGCTGTCCCAGCAGTAGTCATCTTCCTGTTAGTGTCAGCGAGAAGCGCGGGGGCTCAGCTCCAGGTACGAGCCAACCTCCCGGGGGCTCCCCCGTGCCTTACCAACACCACTGGGCACAAATCCTTCATGCTCAAACACTGCACTCATAAATCCTTCATGCTCAAACACTGCAGTCAGCTGCCCCTCATCAGGCTTTTATCAGGACCAGTGACCTGGAAACACAACCCTTTCGCCCCCACGCAGAACTACTGCTGCACAATGGCACATCCCCCCCGTACGTTATTACCTGTAATAGCCATATTTATCGAGCATGCTGTGGAGTGTTTTACAGCGTTAGGTCTCTATGGAATCTGTCCAAAGTCTCTCCCAAACAGAGCCAGAAGCCTGGTGAAGTTCTAATATCTAAAAACCACACGGAACTGTTCTTGGCAGGGTTGCAGCAAGAAAGAAAACAGGTGAGAGGATGGAAAAATCCGTGCAATGACTCGATCTATGGATCAGGAGGGGTTAAACACACCATTAGAAAACCAGATGTACTCGGCAAGCAAAAATATAATTTAAATGGGGTAAAGAGTCTTCCTCTTTCCTTCACTGCACTCTCAGATCCCCAGGTAGCCTGAACCAGCTCTGGGATGGAGCTCCAGCCTCCTCACAGCTGTTCTCACTGCAGCAGAATGCCCCATATTTCTTTGGAAAACATGCAGATTTCAGACATGTCACAATTCTTACACTTGGTGCTTCAAAACGGACACTCACACTAACACTTTTAGGAATTGCTTGTTTTTCTTTTCCTTAAATAAAAAAAAGAACTGAACTTTAGAGGAACTCTTCAAATGTCAGCCACAGGAATACCTTTCTAGACTGAAGAAAATCCATTTGGTGTTACAAAAAACCCCCATTTTTCATGACTAAAGTAAGATCAAAATCTACAGATGAACCTTTTGTGAGGCTCTGCAGCAAGAGTAACAGCATTAGCTCAAATCCTCTGTGATACTCTGTCCTTCCCCAGAACTATCCCCGAGATCAGAGGAAGTTATTAACGTAGCTAAAGTGACTGTTCTTCCTCTGGTTTTATTTGCTGAGCAGACCCTGCGGTGTCCCTGACACCAGCGCTGTCACTCAGGAAGTTCACTGCCTGTTTGGCATTCACACTATTTATCTGCCTTTCTCACATTGCGTGTCACCATGACAGCCAGCAGAACGAGCCAGGAAGAGTCTATGAAACCACAGAAGACTTGACAGAGGGGTTCTCCCTGCAAGAAAGGGGCTGTCCGAGTGCAGGTCAGTACAGTTCTACTTAGTGAAAGAGGCTTTAAGGGGTTGCACTCCTTGCTGATGATATCTCCAGGACTAGAGCCTCAGCTGGCTTATATTCAGCTTTAGTATAAGTCAGTTTTACAGTTCTCCATCCCTGCAGAAATGTGGTTCCTTGCATCTTGAGTTACATAACAAAAGTTACCCAGAATTCCAGGGAAGAGTTCACTGGCTTATTCCCAAGCTTTTACTGACAGCACTCTTTAAATATCTGCAGCAAGTCCATCAGCTCTGCGATATTTACATGGCAGTAACGAAGACTGACAGGACCGAAGTCACTCTGGTTCAGAAAGACAGCTCCAGTCTTGGTTAACTTCGTTTTGAACCCAAGTTTCTCCTTCCAACGGATGAAAAGTGTATCCACAACCTGTGAAAGATAAAGGCTCAAGAGACCCACGACTTCCCCAGCACACAGGAAAGCAGTTTGCTCCACAGCATGTCAGACCAGAGAGGATGGGGAGGAAGCCCTTCAGCTCCAGCCTCCCCGCCAGGATTGCTCCATAGCGGTACCTGCTGCAGGACTTGCACGAGGTGAGTGCTTCCCTGGCACACGGAGAGAACTCCTCTCCCTTTCACCAGACAGCAGAAAGAGAACGAGCTCTTGGTTAATGCTTATAATGGTGATGGATGTGGAGGGCTCAGGGGTCACATCCTCTTTCCAGAGCATGACCATAAGGGTCAAACCAATCCTTCAGTCTGCCCTTCCTGTTACTAGCAGAGCCGGTCCAGGAGGGCAGAAGAGGAAGAAATCCCTTCCTGATTTCCACTTGTCTGAAGTCCTCTTGCCACTGCTGGAGGCAGAAGATGGAGACAGCAGTCTGGGCTTCTCACTCACAACAGCAGGGCACAGCTTATGCTCTTGTTCTCACTAGGTATTGCAGGAAGCAAGGGAAGAGCAGGCATCTCCAACACCTGGGCCATGCTTGTGGCTGGGCCCCCTGCCCAGGAGGACTCCAGCAACCATCCAGCCCCAGGCAGGAGAGAGCAGGAGCAAACGCCCCAGCAGCCCTCCTCTGCAGTTTCCCAGGACATCAGCTCCATTAATTTTTCTCTCTCAAGGACTCCCTTGGCAGGGGCAGAGGAGCACAATCTACTGAGAGGGCAGTGCCTCTGTCCCCCGTGATGTCCAGGCCGGGTTCAAAGCGACACTGGTGTGATGCACCTCTCAGCATAAGCTGGAATTGCGTCTGGCCAGTGCACATGAGAAGCGAAAACACATCTTGCTCCAAATTCCTCAAAAGGCCTGGCTGTCATCCACACTGGGTGAAACGGGCACTCATCACCAAGCAAGACAATCCATTCACAGCTTCCCACTGCGTGGATTAACATGCACGGGAGCTAACAACAACAGGGAACGGAAAGTTGGTCCAAAAAGGAATGGTCAAAAGAGAGAAAGCTCTGCTCACAGACATGGAACAAAAGGATATTCAAAAAGTGAAGGGAAAAACAAGTGCTGCTTAAAAGGCATTATAAAAAATAAGAAATACAAGTTGCACTCTCTAGGCCAGTCATGGAACTGAAGGTATGTAAACACTGCTGAGCCCAGGGTAAAATGAATTAGCAGGAGAGGAATGCTCTTGAAAGCGTTCCTGCTCGTATGAGCTTGTCTGCCCCAGGGGAGAGATGAAGAAGCTATGAGACACGGCTGTGCAGTCTCAGGGCACCGCACCACCCGAGGTTATTCAAATAAACTTCCCTCTGCTCCACTCAGCATCAAAGTCTCGCTCACAAATCAGACCTTAAAGAAACATGACCCATTGCTACACTTCCACAGCTGGGAGAAGACAGCCAGACCCAATACACTCTGGTGGAGAGAAAAGCCGAGAGGGGTGTGCATAAGGCAGCAAGCTTGAGTCATAAGGCCTAAGCGATGAGGGAGCAGCAGGATGCATTTCTAACAGCATTTCAGAGAAACCCAGAATGGTCTGGCTTGGAAGGGAACTCAAAGCTCATCTCATTCCAATCCCCTGTCATGGGCACCCAGTCACTTAATTCCGGGGTTAAAACCAAGGTTCTTTTGCTCTGGGTAGATGCAAAGGAGAAAATCCCAACCAGATGTTCTCAAGAGGTAAAAAACACACAAAAGTTTACTGGCAACCTATAGAAAATTGAGGAACATTGGCAAAAGAGTAAATGCAACATAACATCACTTACCACTGCATAGACTTAGCCAACTGAACATAGAAAACCTTTAAACCCATTCAATGTCACGTTCCGTGAGAAGAGAGAATGTTGCTGCTGTACCCGGGCCGGAGATTAACGAGGCATCCAGAATTCAGGAGAATGGAATTATTTATTAATATACAGAGGGGTTTTTATATGTTAGCTCGCCTAATGTTTGCTTGAATGGCAGAAAATTATTGGACCTCTGACCAACCACCCATCAGGGTGATTGGTCAGTCCACACAACACCCATTTCAAAATATTTTTCTCAAAATATCATAACAATCCTTTGGTAAAAACAGCAGGTGTAAAGATGGAGAAATAGTTTACAAAAACCCTTAACAGTGTTTTTCATAGTTCCTGTGAGAAACATAAAGTTCTCACAGAATGCAGCAGAAAGCTGAAAAATTCCTCTGCTAAAGCTTTTCAGTGTCCACAAGAGAAGAAAGGGAGAAAGACAGGAAAGATACAGAAAAACAGACATATAGCTACCAACTCCTGGGTTCCAGTGATGTAAAACTCCAAGATGAAGGTAGGGTTAAAGGACAACGTGCTTGCCTCGTGGTCAGGCTTCTTAAAGCTTTGGCCCATGCTGGGCCTTACTCCCAGGTGGGACTTGTGGTCTCTCAGCCACTCAGGCAACACTGGGGGGCTGCCTTCAGTGTGCCATGGCTGACAGACCCTGCAAGGTTGGGGGCACAGGGGGCAGGGCACCACCTCACCAGAGCAAGGTCTGACCCACCCCCTACCACGCATTGCAAGCATCCTAAGATGTCTCAAAACAGATTACTTTTTCCAGTCTCTGACAGGCAGGGACACCTCCCACTATCCCAGGTTGCTCCAAGCCCCATCCAACCTGACCTTGGGCACTTCCAGGGAGGGGGCAGCCACAGCTTCTCTGAGCAACCTGCGCCAGGGTCTCACCTTCCTAGGAAAGAATTTCTTCCTAATATCTAATCTGAACCTACTACCTGTTAGTATGAAGCCATTCCCCCTTGTCCTGTCACTCCAGGCCCTTGTAAATAGGCTCTCCCTCCAACTTCCTTGTTGGCTCTTTGAGGGACTTGAAGGCCACAGTTAGGTCATCCGGAGCTTCTCTTCTCCAGGCTGAACAATCCCAACTCTCAGCCTTTCCTCTCAGCAAAGCTGCTCCATCCCTCCCCTGATCATCTTGGTGCCTCCTCTGGACTCTCTCCAGCAGATCCACATCCTTCCTGTGCTAGGATCCTCAGGCTGGAGGCAGCTCTGAGTGCGGCAGAGGGGCAGAACCCCTCCTCCCCTGCTGCCCACGCTGGGGGATCAGCCCAGCACATGGGCGGTTTCTGGGTCCCCGTACACAGGGCTGGGGCTCTCACCCACCAGCACCCCCAAGTCCTTCTCCCAGGGCTGTTCTTCATCTGTTCATCCCCAGCCCGGATAGATCCTGGTGGTTGCCCCGACCCAGATGCAGCATTAACACTTGGCCTTGTTTAACCTCATGAGATTCCCATGGGTCACTCCTCAAGCTTGTCCAGGTCCCTCTGGAGGTCATCTCACCCTTCAGGTGTGTCAACAGCACCCGTCAGCTTGGTGTCATCTACGTCCATTTGCTCCTGCAGGGAAAGTGCTTTCTTCTCAGAAAGCATTAACCCTACATTCCTGTTACACAGGGTTCACTGCAGCCCAGGCACCCTTGATTAAAAACCAAACCCAGTAAAAACCAGGCTGAAAGCTTTTCAAAAGCCTGCATGCCTAGCAGCTCTTACCAACAGGACAGAACTGCTTCCTTTAGGAAAGGAAAATGCCTCTCCCTTTTCTACTTCTGTTTCTCCACCAAGTGACCTCTTCCTTCTGGCATTTGTTTAGACACCTGAGGTAAATGTCAGCTCAGCCAGGCCCCAAACCAAAGCCTGTTCAAGTCAGGGGAAAGTCTCTTGTTACCTGCAGAGCAGCTTTGGACCACGCACGAGAACCAGTGGTAACATCACAGAGATGATGCTGTTGCAGATCCTTTCCCATCAAAAGCAGATCAGGGCTCTGCAGTGCTTGTCTCCACACAGATGGGCCCTCATCACCCTGAATAACTAATGAGTTGTTCGGAAACAGGGGAACAAAATACACCTTGAGCCTTACCATAGTCTCTTCCCCCAGGTGACAAGCCATGGGACAAGAGGAAATGGCCCCAAATTGCACCAGGTGATGTTTAGATTGGGTATTAGTAAAAATTTCTTCACTGAAAGAAGAGGCATTGAAACAGGCTGCTCAGGGCAGTTTTGGGCTTAGTCAAGACTTGTAGACAGTGCGGACAGGAAGTGAGCACAGACAGAGCTACACTGTGAAGACTAAAAACCAGACCAGAATGTGGAAGATAGACATGTAAAAAACTAAACAGAAAACCTCTCCAGCAAAAAAAGGGTCAAAATCCCCTGCTTCCTTGCTGGAAAGGCATTGTAAGTGACTAGTGGGGCTCCCCAAGCTGTCTAAGCACTGTAGTGTGAGACTGTACCTGTTTTCTTAATAAACTTGGTAACTGGCATGAAAACTCAGACCGAACTTGAGTGTCTGGTTTCCTTTGCTCAATAAGAGCCTCTTTCCTCTGAACTATGAAAAAAAAAGAATGAATGTCTGGCGGCTACGGCCAGCTCCAATTTGCTGGATTTATTGTTAAATGCCGAGTTTTGAGACTGCAGTGGGATCCAAGAATGTTAAAAATCAGCAAGCTCCTCTCCCTCTGCCACTCAGCAGCCTTCTACCTAGGAGAAATTCCAATAACAAGTTGATAAAAGCAATTAAATACACAACTCCCAGGAGAGATGAGAAAGAATTAAGACCAGAGCATGGAGAGCTCGGGAAAGGTTTGAATCAGCCCCTGCGCAACCAGCACACTACCAGCTGTTTCTGCAGCAGGGTGTCCCTGGAGGAGGGGCAGCACTGCCAACAGAGCTTGAGTCCAAAGTCTCCAGCATTGTCAGCCTCAGAGGGTTCTATTCTTAATACCCCGAAACCCAGGTTTAGAACTAAGAGATATGATTGCTACTTTAATTTTAAACTACCCACACATTTGGCTCCTGAGCTGAGAAGTTGAAGAACACCCAAAAAATGCAGCTCTCAATGAATTTGTCAATATACCCTGAGAGCAGAATTCCCAGGAGGCAGCAGGCTTTCTCCCCAGCATCATGGTTATGCAGCAGCGCAGCACGCACAGTCTGCTCCACCTGCAGCATTCCTGGCTTTCTGGCTTAGCTCTCTGTGTCGCTTCAGCTCTGGAGGTGGGCCAGTCCCAATGCAGTCAGCTGTAGCCATCTCAGATCACCTACTCACCTGCAATGCAAACTGCACCTGAGCCTGCCAGCTGGACCGTTGTTTTTCTGTAAGCCCTGACGCAAGCAAAGCTCAGCACTAAGTGACAAGACAGGGCACCTGCCCTTTGAACACAGCCACGCTGAGACATTCCTGCCATACTCTCCCAGCTCTTGCTTTCTGAGCTCACAGGGCCTCCCAAGCCAGCCCAGTGCAAAGGCAAGCTGCATCCCAGGCATGCTCTGAAAGGCTGTTGAGGGCTGCAGTACCAGCCACACAGTCCAATTCCATCCCTTTCCAATGACACAGCATCAATTTCCCTAAGCCAGGATGTAAAATCTGCCCTGCTCGATCTGCCAGAAGCCTCGCTTGGGCAGTCCCTCTCAGAGATCTATTTTGCCATCTGTCATGATTCTGGGGAAGATCTGTGCTCTCCACCACAATATGCTTCAGACCTTCTGCATGCCAGGGCTTCTCCAGAGTGTAGGTAGTTCCAGATAAAGAAGCACAGTTGATTGTGGGGATTAAAAGGTTTTGAGTGATGCAGCCTATTTCAAAGTACAACTGAAACCTCGACTTCTATCCTGTAGCAACTATTCCCAGTGAAAAGAGTCCCTGCATCCTGTGACACTTCCCATGCTATTGTCACTGGTTCCAGTGCTTTCACACTGCTATGCTGCTAGCAAGTTGCTTTCTTTGGGTTTTTTTTCCTTTTTTTTTTTCATTTTGTTTCCCATCTTTAACTACTGTCCCTTCCACAGACAACACAACAAGACATTGCAGAAAACCTACAACCATGTCAGAACCTGCCTGACATAAATCTGTCTAAAAGGTTTCTCTTCCCTCTAATCGCACAGGCTGCTTTTCCAGCTGTGGGCAGAGACTGTTTCCAGGAAAAGCTGAAGTTCCCTTGCAGGAACACAGCACAGGGCATATTTTTGCTTTTGACCATCATCTCTGGAACCAGTCTAACAGCAGCAGCAGAACACTCACATCTAAGCAGGGAGAAAGCTCAAAGCACCTGCTCATCTGGAACAGCCTTAAGGACCAAGACTTCCCCAGCATGAGAAAGGAGAAGCAGCAGGTCTCATTGCAATTCTGGCTGTTGATGTGGGAAAGGAAGCCAGGAGGAGAGAAGCTCCCTTGTGATGAGTTGATTCTGGCTCCCAGCACCAGCAGCGTGAGCTGGAACAAGGGAGACTCCCATGCAGTGAATCTTCTGCATTTGCCAGTGGTGAGCAAAGAAGCTTGGAATGAGTGACCTCCCCATGCAATGAGGTAACAACCACCTCCTAATGAGGAAGGGCAGGAGGTGCCTTCTAGAATGAGACAGAACCTACACAAGGATATTACAACCCAGGATATTTCCCTGCCAGAAGACAGCAGAGAGGAGCTCCCATTAAATCATTAAAGCAAGGCACACTGCCAAACTGCCCACAGCCCTTTCAGAAACCAGGCCCCACCTTCCAGGCTATCCCAGAAACACGCCTTCTCCGAGAGAGGTGGCTCCATCCTGTTCCTTCCCACCCAGCCGTGTCTGTGGATCTGTCTGGGCACCGTACCTGCGGTGAAAATCTGCGCAGCCACTGCCAGGAAGGCATCCGACACCACCGTCTCTGAGTGCAGCGAGATGTTCAGCTGGCGGGCGATATTCCGGTAGACATTGGGGCGGATGTACTCCAGCTCATCCCCTGGGAACAAACAGCCAGGAGTCAGCAAGCACAGCACCAAGTCCTGCTCTCACCATGGAGGAATTATGGTTCGGTCACTCCAGGGATGCCTTCAGTCCAAGAGTCTGAACCCCAGCTCCCCCTGAGTCTAGGCAGGCAGCAGAGTGCTTAGGGTGGTTTAGATGCAATTCTCTACCACCTGCACCCTCCTTTCCCAATATGCCCTGTGCCTGGGACTCCTAAAGGGAGCAGAGGCAGGCAGCGGCTCTGTACCCCTGGTCTGGCTGCAGTAATCCCTGATATAAATGCTGTTCCCAGGCTGGCTGCCTGCCTTTCCTCCAACACAGGAGACAGGCCTCAGATAAGCAAAGCCATGTCATTTTATTTCAGAAGTGAGAGGAAGGCATGTACATCCATGTGAGCTTTTGAGAGATACGCCCTTCCTCAGCACCCCATCGGGCTTGTACAAAAATGCCTGAAGTGCATAAGAGCAGCTCAAGAATGCTGAAGGCTGATGAAAGCCAAGGATCCACCCAGAGCTGCACAACATTAATTAAACACAGAGACTCTCAGCTATTTTATGCTCACACAGGCACTTGAGAGTCAATCTGGAGTTCTTTCTCTCCTCCAAATGGTTAAAGAGATGTTCATTTGCCTGGCTGACTGCTCAGCAGCAAGGTACCTGACACACACATGTGCTTTCACCTCCAAAGTGTTTCTGGACAGCTGGGAAATGACTGGAGGTGTTAGGCCAGCTTGAAGACCAAGACAAAAACAACAAGGACAAGCAGAGGACCCCCTCCTAAAGGACTGAACCACGGAGCTTGGGAAACAACAACTTGTTTTCCTTTGTAGCAAAACAAACCATTTTTGAGTAGTGGAATTAATAAAGCCCAGTTTCCAAGGGATTTCTCTCTCTGTAGGGGTTCATGGATATTTAATGAAGGTTGCACAGCTGCTGTAGGAGCATGACACAATGCAAACGCCGCATGGGACCAAGGCCCTTTGTGCACAGAGAGTCCTTTTTGGCTTAGCTTTAGGACACACTGTGCTCTTCTCCCGCACAAGGGTGCTCCAGGAAGAGGAAGAGCTATCCCAACAGCTTTATATCCCCTTTATATCCCACTGCAAAAACCAGGTGACTTGGCCCAGCCAGAGGGCAACTGATCTTCCTTAAAATTTCATTTATATGAGAGGTAAAAAGGAAGATGTCACTGCAATCAGGAGCTTGTTATAGAGTCATTAGCTACTGATCCTTAATTCATTTATCTGGCACTCAGCACAGGCAAAACCCAGCTCTACAGAATTCCACAGCTGAGCTCTCCCAGCCCTTTCTGAGCGTGGGATTGTCCCTGTTTGATAGCAAGAGGAAACCTGCCAACACATGGTCAGCCCTGATAAGAGGAAACCTTACTTGGACTACTCAACAGCTGTTTTCTCCTCACAGGCTGCACACAGGCTTCCCGGTAAATGTAAGGAAATGGGGATAGCCCTGGTTAGCTGAGAGGGAGGCACAGGAGGCTGGGATCAGCACTTGGTAGCCTGCCACTGCTACAACTTCTAACAAGCAGTGCCTGGAGGCCCCAGATGAGATCAGGGTTTGGTTGGAGGCACATGTGCCCTGTTCCGCAGCAAGGCACAGGGCAGACAGGAGCATCCAGGGAAGGAAAGCACAGGAAAGCATTCCCATGCTCAGAGAGCCTCCCTGCCCCAGCAGCCCCAGGACCTCTCCTGCAGTATGGTACGTTGGTGCTGGGCTCCAGTGCCCTTGTTCTGACGCCCAACTTTGCAACATTCAGAGCAATTTGGGGGCTTCTCCTCCTTCCTCCAGTGATTATGGAGGAATTAGCAGGGCAGCAGTGAGAGTTCCCATGTGCAGAAGATCAGTGCAGTGGTCAAAGGGCAGCTCCCTGGGCCTTGGCCAGAGGAAATACAAGTTCAGATAAACCAGGCCTATGACAGACACAGCAGGTTGGTCTGGGGTGCCTCATTTGGCTATACCATTAGGTTTTACCATGTCTGACTCACTAATTGCCCTAATTAGCTGCTAAGCCTCACTGAGCTGATGGAGTTTCCCTCCCTATGACTCCCGACTGCATCGCCTGTACCCAGGACCACTGCTGGCCCACCAGGCAGTTCACTGGAGTCTCTGTGTGCAAGTGGGCTAGGAAATACTCCAGCTTCACATCTCCACAGGCTTCTCAGCACTATCATGAAGGAAAAAACTGGTCTGGCTTGTTGTACTGCTTAGGAAGGGGCTAAGGATTACCATTCCTGTCAGGTGGCTGGATACCAGTTGGCCTTGTGCTGCTTGGAGCAGCAAAGGGGAAAAAAAAAGGATGGGCCATGTGGCAAGTGGAGTTTCTAAACAAACAGGACAGAAACTACTCTTCCATCTTTATCAGGAGGACTGCTCACCTTTCTGGTTGCATGGGTACCACATGGTGCTCTCCAAACAGATTTGCTCAGAGAAGGCACCAAGTTCCTGGGACTGTCAGCCAAATCTTTCCATCTGGACATGGATAAGTAACAGAAGAGTCATCCAGGAGACGCCTTCAGATCCAGTGCACCACCTGCTTGCCCTTTAACATGTTCCTGGCCGCCCACAGAAGCTTGAGTTGAAAGCAAATAAATCTCAACCCCCAACCCAGGTGGAGAAGAACGGGAGTACAAACAGGCAGTGAGACTGACAGAAGAACAAAAAAATTCCCCCAAAGACCAAACAACTACTGGAAACAAAAACAGAAGTAAAGTCAGCATAGAAGAGAAAATGGGAAAAAGAATGAATTTAAAAAAAAAAAAAAGTCAGTTAAGAGAAACACAGCTATGCCTTAAAAAGAAACTTGGGATAATATCAAACAGGTAGAAAGGGGAGAAAGTAGCGACACCAGCCCTAGTCCTGACTGTTAGGCCCAGCTAATGGTTACTTCACCAGACCTGTTTGAACTCTGATGTAATTAAATCAGATGCAAATGCTGGTGGTAGTTTCCAAGCCAGATGTTAACTAATATACCAGCCTGCAGGCAAAGAGGGATGTTGGAAGCAACTTCCAAGAATAAGGGTGTTGGGTTCCCAAAAGACAAACAGATAGACTTGAGCACTCAGGATGCTACACAACCCAAAACAAAAGGCCAGGCAACTGTCAGCGTTTAGAGAGTGCTCCTGGTACAAGCTCTAGAGCAGGTTTTCATGTCACAGCCTCCAGGCATGACCTTCAAATTGCTCTCCCTGAAGCCCCCATAGTTGCTGTGCTTTGAGGGTGGCACCGAATGGCAGCGTATGCCAGGCAACATCAAGCAACTCCTTGTTGCTCCAGCAAAAAGCAAGAAAACTCAGGTCTTGCTGAATGACTAAGGTAGACAGTTAAAGGACAATTAAACACACTGTCATTAAAAAGCAGCTTTTATAAAATCTCCAACACCACATTTTCTAAGCAACTACCCCCAAATTAAAGCTGGGTGAGCTACTGCTGAAGCCCAAGTCCAGCAGTAGCAGTGCCCTAGAAGACGCCAGATGTGGCAATCAAGTCACTCACATCTGGAGAAAACACTGCAAAACTGGTTAAAATGCCCAGCTGAGAAAGACTGCTCTAAGTACTGTGAGAACTGTTACACAGCTGGAGACCTGTGCACATAGAATCAGTTTGCTGCTGGGCTTTCTTGGACTGCACTGTGATTTTGAGCTGTTGCAAGTCGTGAGAAAAAGGCAGTTTTGCAGAAACCCTGTGCTGAGCTCCAAGAGACTGAGGAAACTCAAGCAAACGAGCTGTTTAGGGAAGATCACCAAAACCAAAACTGAATGCCAAAAGCAGAGAAGAAAAACCTCTGTATCGTCACATGAAAAGCCTCTTCCAGAAACCTCAGTCTGGTCCGAATTGCTCCGCACAATCTGAGTTCCCCCATCCCAGCAAGACTCACCCAGACGCAGCAGTATGGTGGACACCTCGGCCAGCTTACCCCCAGGCACTGGGGCGTTGTACTCGGGTTTGCTCCAGCTGATGCCCGCTTGAATCAGCCTTGAGTTTATGTAGTCTCTGCAGAGAGCCTTGGCTTGGGACACAAGCTCCTTATCAGTGGGAGACCTGTCAAAAACCTCCATCACCTCTGCGGCAAAGACTGAGGAACGACGTAGCACTTCCATCCTCGACTGCTGAACCCACACCTCTGCACGCACTGACTGGAAGGCTGAGCCAATGCCTTCGATGAGAATCTGCAGGAGTTGTCTAGTAATGCTCTGTCCTCAAGGTCTGTCAGAACTCCCAGCAGCTCTTCTCCACAGGCCAGTTTTTCATTTTAGCTGGTAAATAAAAGCATCTGTAAGCCCTCTAGCATTGCAAAGATGTGAATCAGAAGCTCAAGAATACAGTTATGCTAAAGTCAGTAGTATCACATTTGCAAATCGTTTGTCTCAGTGCATCTTACAGACAAGGGGCAAAGTCTTGCGTCTTTCAGCCACTGACTATCCCTGGCAGCATGGTCCACAGAAGGGCTGCAGTTTTGAACTCTCGAGGTGTTTCCTCTTTTCCCAATCATATTTGGCAGTTCTAGAATTACCCATCAGAGAGACTAGACAGTCAGAGCATGGAAACACTTCATAGAATGTGCAGACAATCTCAGCTTGTTTCAATTAAACTGGAAAAAAAAAAAGAACCCCAAATACCAGTTACAGTAACCTCAACCAGATGTCAACAGACATTCCAGCTCAGTAGGTCATGGATCTTTCTGAAGAAATGGCACTATTGCAAAAACAGGGATATGGGAGCATTTGAAATGTCTTGATGGAGACAGTTTACCATATGCTCAGTTTAGGTTTTGGTTGTGCCACGCTTTTTTCCCAAAGCAACGTGCATACTACTACTTGAAAACATCTAGCAATAGGAGAGAGAGCAAAACAGAAAAGTAGATTTTTAAAAAGCTTTACGCTGTGAATGCCTAAAGGGAAACGTCAAAATGCCTTCAGAGGCACCTGAATTCATCTGCTCATCTGAGTTTTTAACCCAGTGCTGCTTTTGAAGTCAGAATCAGACCAGTCTTTATTCAGATGTTAATAAATGCATTTTTCAGTCTGCAGTTTCCGACACCTACTTACAATGACAATTTTCAAACAAAATACAGCCAGTTATTTCAGTTTGTCCCAAGGAAAAATATATTTACCTCTCATGTTGCACTTTTTCCCCCTCAGTGATTTCTTTTTGGGTTTGGTTTCATGTTTCTTTAGAAGATCTGCATCACTGGACACCTGGTTTAGGATTCATAGGTTACTGTCACACTTCTCTGGAGAGCACCAGCCTCCTCTGCTGTGCTTTCCACAGGGCTCATGCCAGTGCCTCCTTCCCCATTTCCGTCAGCCCCACATGCCAGCTGCACTCCACTGGGATCCTTGGGGTTTGCTCTCCTGCTTATAAGGGACCCAGGCGCAGAGGAAAGCTTCTGGCTTTAGCCTTGTAAGGAAGATGAAATAACCGGGAGGTGGGGTTGCTATACCCAGAGAGAGACGCTTTCTCCTCCCCTTTCTTCTCTCTTAAGGAGGCTCTCTGTTGTTCTTCACTGGGCTTCGTTCAAGGACTCGACTTCAGGGTGAGGGTGGGAGCATCATTTCTGGACCAGGTTACCCCAGGTAACAGACAGTGACGAATGCACTGCTGAAACAGGAATAATTCCTGCTGGATTCCCAGAGCGGCTTTTGCAGAGTTGATGTTGGCCAGTCATTCTCGTATGGTAGCCAAGTGGGGGAATTATACACTGTCACATTCAGCCGTGGGTTAGTCCTACCAATTTAATTACCTCCATCATTTTGGACTATGTCCCTGCCCATGGCAGGGGGTTGGAAACGGATGATCTGCAAGGTCCCTTCCAAGCCAAACCATTCTGTAATTCTATGATGATTTTGTGATTAACATAGAGAGCTATAGCTCAGGGCTAAGGCAAGCAGTGCTTGCAACTCCCCCCAAACTACCAGTGGTCTGGTAAAAAAAATGAAGTGGGTTTGTTGATAGGAAACAGTTTATCCAGAATGAAGTGTATTGCAGGAACCTGCCCACTTTATCTCAATGTGTTACAAAAAACATTTAAATTAGTTCCAATATATTTATAAATTAATTTCAACGTCAACTTCTTGTTGCAACATTATCATATTGATGCCACAATGCTCAGCTTTCTTCCACATGCATGTGTTATGCCATTTCATCTCAATAAACCACATACAAATGTTGGCTTTCTGTGTTGCGATTTGAAACAAAAGAAATTTTAATAATAGAATTTTCCTGCGGCCAAGAAATTCTACCAGACCAAACACAAATTCTCCCCAGCAAATAATAGTTTGTATATTAGCAGCTGGGTACTTGGCATGTTCGAAACACAGTCCTTCTGAAAGGAGGTCAGAAGTGAGACGTAACTGTTGTCATCTTGTTGCCTTTGAGAAAAGACAGAGGCAAGTACACCTCTCCGAGGTGTTGATCACATAAATCCCTCCAGTACAACCTGCACCAGGGCTGGTCTCCAAATTGAGGGATAAAAAGGAACAAATGAATTGCATGAGAAAACCTCATTATGTGACGTATTGAACATTCTGGCCAACATCCAACACACAACTCAAGCACAGATTAACACAAAGCATGTTGGCTGCCGTTAACTGGATTGCTGGAGCCTGCTTTGCTGTCTTGGAAAAGGGCTGGGGTACCTCATACCCTTCAGCAACAGATCTTCTTTCTGAGCTGGCTTTTCCAGGGAAAGGAGCAGGGTTAAGGAGAGGTACGTGCATGCAGTTATGCCAGCTGGGACCTCGGCTCAGCTCAGTGTGATCATGGTACGATGGCAGTAGTGACTGTGCATCTCCAGCACCAGATGTGTTTGCTCCAAGGTTCTCTCAGAAATTTGTTTGTATCCACTAGCCTTACTCAAATTTAAATACAGAGAGAGGCCTGTCCCCCAGAAGCTGGAATCAAGACTCCAGAGATTCCATGCTACTGCCTATCCCTAACCCACCTCTTCCCTGCACAGTGGGCCTGATAGTGTCTTGGAAAATCGTATTTTTGCCTTTGCCATCTTGATGGCTGAAAAATCATTAAAGATTATGCCTTAGCTTCCTGCAGCAGCTGACAGCTTGACACAGGGGCCCTATCTAAACTGTCCCTATTCCGTAGGGCTGTGAAACAAAGAGGAATGCTTAAATATCAGTATTGCTTAACTAATGATAATTTTTTCCCAGAAATCTGGCAAATATGCAAGTGCCACAGTGCTTCCCAGCTCCCCGTGAGTGCCAATCTCATCCCACATGTGTTCCCTGCCCAACTGTCACAGCATGCAGCACCCCCTCAACTTCCACCCTGCAGCAAAGACACAAAAACTAGAAGCATGAGGGTTGCGTATAAAAAAACCAAGCTTTGTATTACAAAACCCCCACCCAATAGTGCATGGTATTCTACCTATATTATTTACACATTAAAAATACAGCTTCACACTGAATTATGCCTCTATAAGTAAAAACAGATGAAACCACAGCATACAGTGCTCAGCTGACCACAAAAGAAGAGGGTGTCACAATCCAAGGTGCTGTCAGTGTAATCAGAGCACCTTTTCCCATAGAATGTTTATGCTTAGGGACTTGATCTGTAACAGGAAAAACCCTGTGGCAAAGGAATGACAGGAAACAGTGCAAAAGCAGTTCTTTATCACCCCAAAACACTGTTTCCAGTGTAGCTGTTCCTGGTGTGACAGTGTTCTGGCTGGAACAGGCTCCACGCCACAGCTCCTGTCTCAGGTGGGGTGACCAAAACAGCTTAGAACACTCCTTTAGTAAAACCAGGGGACCACAAAGATATGACTGTATTTTATAAGCATGTCAAGTGGGAACAAACCCTGGAGAAGCCACATCAGCGAGAACACAGCTACAGTTTAAACGTGGACAGCTTCTGCTCAATATTAAACAGTTCAAGTGCTAGAGAAGGAAGTCTCTGGGAAGGCCTTTCAGCAGTTGTAGTTGAAGCAAAACAGCTACTGAATTGTGAGCACATTGCAGAGGGTCTCCATGACATAGATGCCTGCAAGAGCGTAAGAATAGCCCCAAAGGCCAAGGAGGTCATGCAACATTATGTTCCCACAGCCTGGCTCTGACTGCAGCTATTGTTGTGTCTCACCTCGCAGAGCCCATCCCAGCCACTTTCACAGTTCACAACTACACAGAGATCCCATGTTATAAACACCTGCAGAGTAAGGACTTCGAGAAGCAGACGGTTGCCAAAGACATACAGTTAATTTTCAGAGAGCCTGGGAACCAACCCTGCTAGCCTCTACCTGCTGTAAGAAGTTCCCCTTCAGAGACAAGATGCTCTGGCACTGTAGCCAGACTAACTCCTTCTACCAAACCAAGCCTGAACCACCTTCTGCACTGTCTCGCCCACTTTTAACGTACAATATTATGTGATTTTTGCAGCAACACTTTGAGTCTGTGTTTGTGAAGTTACCACTTACCTCTGCAAACACACAATGTCGGGTTTTGTGCTGCAAAGCTGTACAGGAGGGCAGGAAGGTTGGACAAAACACTTCTTTTTACACAGAAATATTTTGCCAGCTGCAATAGGAAAACAATACATGGAAGCAGCAGCTTAATGGGACCCAAGTAAAACACTGAGGCTTTTTGAACCTTTTTCTTGTTTCTGCAAGCCTTGATTCAAAGCCTCCTCAGAGCCATGCAGTGAGTTGAATCACTTGCTTGATAGGATCACCTTGGAATGTCACAGACCAGACCAAAGAGGCTGTGTCACAGTCATTTTCCACAGCCTTTAGACAATTCTCCTTCATGAGGATACAGATCTAGTGACTTAAACACATCAAGTTTAGTGACCAATCCAGTACTTTGGTTTCTGATATAGACTAGCACTGATACCCAATGCTTTCATCTCTTAACCCACTGCCATGCCCACTGTCACTGTAGACACAACTCCTCTGTTATCCATACGTTTTAACAAAGACAGAACAGAGATAAGGTGTACTCCAGAACTGATGTACAAACTGGGTGAAAGGGAAACAGTAGCAGGAATTTAACATTAGCTTCATAGAACATCTCTACCAATATTCCTGAATCTTATTCTGGTAATGTTGCCTGAGAAGAGTTTAACCAACTGTTGCTACTCAGGCAGCAGTTAATCAGCTGCTCACTGTAAGACAGCAGCTTCTAGCTACATCTAGGACTTTGATGAGGCTGCATCATCTGCTTCAGAACCTACTTCAGTAAATATAACTGTTTTGTTTGTCTCCTGTCTTCTAATTTACTTCAAAATGACACATTTTACTGAATGGATCAATCATCTCATATCCAAGAAGGCAGCAGACACAAATAAATAAAATTTTTAGGTTGTTCAACAACTATAGCTTTGTTTTGAAACACAAATAAAATATTTACCACCAAAAGGGAAAAGGCAGAAAACACCTAATGAGGTCACTGTCCCCAAGAGATCAGAGTTCTCTTCCCTTTCAAGCTCTCATCAACAAAGGCAGAGGGTAAGCCTTTGGCTCATTCTAGCAACTGATCACCAACAAGGTTTGGGAATCAGTTCACACTTACACATGGAATACATGGAATACATGCACATGGACAGGTGAAGACAGGCAGGTGCCTCTGCCTGCAATGATCCCAAAATCAGAGAGCCTGACGTGGGTACAGGCACTTCTGCACTGGTTCAGCAGCATTTATGAGCTCTGACGCATCCATCTGCGGCTCCAAGACATGTGCTGGCACACAGACGTGTCCTACATAGGCAAAGGGATTGCTGGATCTGATAACACTGGGCAGGACTCTACCCTGTAGAGTCTTCATGCCCTAAACATGCTCCAAGGGATTTAGACTCAAGTTTTGCATATTCAGAATGTAACCCTACTTGTAAATAAACGCTTGGTGACTTTTGGAAAGCCTCTTCAGGCTCTTCGGTCTTAGCCTCTTCTGCTGGGCGGGGCAGCAGCTATGGACTCAAAAAACCTGTCTTTTCAAGGTCTGAGACAAGGAGGTAAGGCTGACGTCTCAAGTCTGCACAGACCAAATTCGGAGTGCGCGGTTGCTTCATACACAGTATTATACCTTACAGCACCTCCATCAGGATGCAGTTCCACTCTGAGCACAGCAAAACATTTCTAAACGCTTGAAACACCTCTAGACGTTGTGGAACTCCACACTGGCAGAAGTTTTCTTCAAGGCTGCATTGGTTAACGAGAGTGACCCCTCTTACTCTGCGGAGCAGTATGGGGCTGTTTTCCTCAGCAGCAGGGTCAGCTACAGCAGCCTTCATGTCCAGCTGCTCATACCAGTTCCTAAAATGTCCTTCCAAATTGCAGTGCGATACTTTAGGGATTGCTGGCACTGTGGACTGGTTCAGGGAGCTGGTTGCTTATTTTTCACCTGGATGTGATAAACCTTCCATTCAGAGTACATCTGCAGAGATGTATTAGTACAAGCAAGGTAGTTACAAGCAAAAGGAAACAAATTCAGCTTTTCCAGCAAGAAAAATGCCCAGGAAGCTATAGTACTAGTGTTGATTGTCCACATAAAAATGCAGCTGTGGTGACCTGGAGCTTCCTAATCCACTGCAGAAGACAGAGAAATGCTGAGAAAAGGTAATCAACAGATCCTCCCGTGAGCTCAGCACGTCTGGGTTTTCCTGCATTTATAAGATGAGAGCTTTCATGGCTTCTGATGGAAGAGACCTTAACCAGAAGGAGGGGGAAGGAAAAAGAAAAAAAAAGAGATGGCAATGTTCTGTTACCTGACATCAAGGTATCCAAATCTGGCATGTACAATAGCCAGGACAAAAGCAACTCCCTCCTTCAGGCTGAAACATGAGCTTGATCAAGTACGTGTCCAAAGCAGGGTTAACTTGCATTTGTTGACCATGAGTTTCATTGTCTCCCTTACTTCACCCAGAAACCTTTGGGCTGGAGTGTTTACATGACTCTGAAAGGCAGCTGGGTGCAGAAGCTACTCTTAAGTGTTTGGGATCAGGTGATACACGTGCCCACCCATGCTCAGGGAAGAAGGAAAACCTCACCATCGTTAGCAATCCCTTCTTAGACTCCCTAGTGCATTCTGGTTGGAAAAGAACTGCTACAGGCCTTGGACCATCAGTTCAGCAAGAGCCAGGAGGCTCTTAGTGCTATGCTTCTTGCCCAGCCTGCGCATCTCCAGTGCGTCACTTTGCACGGGCATGACAAGAGAAAACATCTGGCCAGATGTTTAAAAAATTGCCAAAGGTGCTCAGGGTGGATCTACTTTAGTCAAAGTGATTCAAATCAATCTTAATCGTATTTAGGAATCAGCAAGCAGGAAATCTTGTTTTGAAGTCACTAATTTTAATCTGGGTTTATATTTGTTTCTAAGAGAAAGCGAGTCAGACTCACCTGTTTACTTGTTTCTGAACACAGCTCATTGCTATGGTTTCTCTCTCAGCAAAAAGGAGAAAAATGATGTGTATTTAAGCAATTTTACAGCTGATACCAATCAGAAATCTGAATGTGTCCAGAATGTGTTCTACTTAAGCTATTTTAACTTCCTGCTGCTAGTGTATGCACCCTTGAACATTAAAAAAATGCAATTTAAAATGCAAGGAAAATAGAAATAAAATTATGTCTTTAAATGCTAAATTAAACTATCAAACGTGAAGTTGAAAAGGGTTTTGGAATGCGGAAAAGCACTCAAGACCAAAAAAACCATAACACAACCGTTCTTATACAGGTACTGAACTGAGTCAGCTGCTGAAATGAATAAGCAGTTGGAGACCAAAAGCCTTCTCTGGGGACAAATTCAAGACTTCTGAGATGCTGCAAGCTCAGAGAAGTCTTTCTTACTGAGGAGAGTCTTTCTTAATGAGGAGCCAGAGAGGTAGAGGAAAAAAAATCTACTACATACTAGGCAAGATTAATTACTTTTCACAAAAAGCCTGAAAAACCACCTCAACATAAGCAATGCTGGTTGCTTACATTTTACAAGTCACTCAAATTTATGCCATGCTTTCAATCACTTCAGAATTTCAACAAATCCTCACAGGTCTGATATTTTTGTTTTACAGCAAAGAAAGGGCTTAAATTGGACTTGATGATCTTAAGGGTCTTTTCCAATCTAAATGATTCTATGAAATATTTACTTACCTACATGAATAAACTCTAAGTGAAAATTTGCACTAAAAGACTCCTTTAGCATTCCACAAATTTCACCTGAGCAATGAACTCATTGCCTGAACTGGCAACGAGTGTGGTGTCCCACAGGTTTAGGGGAGAAACCAGCAATACTCTAGCCAGGTTAAACCTGAAGTCTCTCAGCAGCAAGGAGGAGGTTAATAAGTAAAATAGAATTAGAGGAAGTGTTTTCAAAGAATGAAGCAGAAACTCATGAAACTACAGTTCTGGGGAAGAGAGGTATCTCATTCCAGTGACCAGTCTCAGCTGAAGCGTGGAGTTACTTCAGTACTTGCAAGTGAAGTGTTAGTGGTTTAAGGGGGAGTCAGTGCTGTTCAGCACCATTACCTGTGGCAAAGACAGTGAGAAATAACACACAATCAGATCCCACATCTAAGAACTGCTGCATTGGATAGGAGCAAGCAACGAGAGAAACACTCCCAGGTAGTTTTTCACTGCCACCAAGACCCTAGAAGCAGCTAAACGTATCTCCTTCTCCGTGAGGAAGACAAGCAGCCGCTGATCTGTCTTGTACACTTCCTGCCAAATGTTTGCTGTTTAAGGTACAGTGGTGCTCCCAGTCGAAGCCTCAAAGTAGGGTAGATGTACAGCATGAGTAATTTAATAGACAATCTTGATATAAACGAAGTAGATGCTGGTCACCGTGAGTTATCAGAGCAAAATCAGCTTCACGCAGACCTGCACAGGGTTTGTGTCTCTCACCAACTCCCAAAGCCTATCTTCACTTAAGGTCCGATTTCTCATATCCTGGAAACCACAGAGCAGTTTCTCTGGATACAAGCCAAGGCAGGATAAAATTTCTTGCTGGCATTAACGTGCATAGAGTATTTTGTTAGGAGAAATATAATCTTTGTGACTTCAGTTCTAGAAGCAGCCATGAGTTCATCAGTCTCACACTGCAGTGGCCTGGAGCAATTTACATAAATTATGACTGAACCTTGCAGAACCTCATGGGACAGAGCTGGTAATGGTGGCTTTGGCCCAGACAGCAGAGGTCAAGGAAGTATTCATGAATGAACAGAAGTCTGATGCTGGCACTAAGTCCGTCAACACAAAGAGGCCTAAAAGAGCAGGGAGCTTTGCACCTTCTTGCTTTACAAGAAGACAGAAAGCTGTTCAAAATCCTAATTCAAGCAACTATTCACTCAACCAGGTAACTGCATCTTCCTGTTTCAAAACGTTTCTGGACAAATCTAGTTGAAGATGTCCGTGCTCTTGCAGGGGTGTTGGACTAGATGACCTTTAAAAGGTCCTGTCCAACTCAAACTATTCCATGAAACAAAAGAGGAGTCTTTCACTAATTGCTAGTTTTCCCTTACACGAGGTGTGTTGGGAGTTAATGGGAGCATGAACTCAGCTCAGTTTAGTTCAGTTCTTTCCTCTGAAGTACATGAATCTGAATAATTGGTTTTATTGTTATATTTCAGTTTAATCGCTTGAAAAACTGTATTGATAAGAAAGAATGCTGTCAGAAAGGGGAATATCAGCTGTCAAGTCCTCTCAAGGTTTTTGTCCATGAGACCTTGCATGCTGAACTCAGACCCAGGGATCAGCACTACATTGGGTTTACTTCACCGTGGTTCTCCACACACAATAGAATCACTGAGTTTCTTTCCCAAGAGTCTCAAAATGGCTCGCACATGTTGGCGCTGGCCTCACAAAGCAACAGTTAAGGCAGTAGAAGTACAAAAAGTGCTGTGCGATTTTCCCAGGGGAAAGCTGGAACACAGAGGGGTCAGAAGCACCTTAGAATGAGTTAGGTGATCATTTGAATTGCAGACATCTTTGTAAACACACGTGTGACCAGACTGTGGTTTTCCCAGAATTACAGCTGAGTACTCCTTTTTCTAACTTGGACAGGCATAAGAAAGTAGGCGTTTGGCCAATCTGCACAGGCAATAGGCATGCAACCAAAACAAGTTATTTTCTCCAGCAGTTCTGGATAGTGCTATCTTTCTCCTTATTTTTCTGGGTGGGTAACTCAGAGGGGATTCAACCACATTTCGCAGCTCCAGTTTAAAAGCAGGTCTGACCACTGAAGCACAAAGCCACGCTATCAGTTCCAGCAGAGCATTTTTTCCTCTGTTTCAAGGAGCCTTTACAACAATTTTCATAGGTATGACGTGGTACCGGACAGGAGTTACCCCTGAAGTACTCAGTGAGTGCCAGGTTCATCACCCAAATAAAGCATATGCCAGTAACTATCCCTTACAGCTCAGTTAAACAGGGGTCTCCCCACTCACCTGCATACAGCTTCCAGGGCAGCCAGAAGAAACTAGAAGGAAAGCAAAAATCTCTCCAGAATCACATTAGCCACATCCATTCCCGCCTCTGCACACCACAGAGGCCTGCAAGAACCCAGAATTCAGCTCAATCCTCTTGAACTGCCTGCTACCACTACCCAGAAACAAGACTTGGAAAAACAAGCATTCCATGCTCTCGGCTTGGAAGAACGTTCATTTATTTTAGGGATTAGTCGCTGTGGGAAGCAAAGGGTTGCTGAGCCAACAGGAGTGTCAGCTGCACTCTGAGCTTTACAGCTGCGAGTATCACTCTCGCTTATTCCACTTTGCCAGCAGGATTGAGAGATAAAGGCTCTTTTCTTTGCTCAACACTCAAGACAGCCTTAAGAGCCACAATATCAGCAGAAAATCAGCCCTGTGCAGTCAGTATTGCAAGATTTGTAGTGATACAGTCTGAAAGCAGGAAGGAGACTGATGTAGCTTTAACAGCCTGCTGCAGTCTCCATACAAGCACAGATCTGAAGAGCCATCGTCAGAGCCAGTGGATTTCCACAGTACCAGCTCAGACTGATCTATCTTGTAAGGGTATGGATTTCTCTTCAAATTCTCCCTGGCTTTCCTACAATGAGCACCATTTAAGGCCTGGAGCAGGACGTTACTGCCAAAACAAAGCAATCACTTTATTCTTAGCAATAGCTGTGATGCACTCAAATAGAGTAGAACTACTACATCCTATGCCTTACACCAAAGGGAGGAGCAATTTAGATTTAGAGTGCTCTCTGCTCCTCCTTTCCTTTGCTGAATTCAGGTAAGGTACTGCTGCACTTCAAAATCTTCACCAAAAAGAAAGGTGACTAGGGAGAACACCCCCATTTAAAACTGTCAATGTAGGTTGCAAGCTCAGGCAGAGACTGTTTTGGCATGAGTTTGAGTAGCATCTGCTATACAGAAGCTCAGGGGCCAAGTCCAGACACAAACTATAAACCACAGCAAAGAGTAAAACTGCCAGTGAGTCCAGCTCTTGCTTCTTTCTGTACAAATGCATTTTTTCCTACGGCTTGAAAGCTCCACTTTGCACTGGGTAAAACCACATGCCTCGGGAACGTGACAGATTCAAAAGGATGCTTGTCAAGAAGATAACCTGCCTTCTGTTTCTGTAGTGGTACTGCTTAACTGCATCACGCAGCAATAGTGCTCTTCCACATCACTGCTCTCCACAATACCACTCCAGCCACAAAATCACTCCAGCCTCTTGGTATCCAAGTGAAGCCAGAAATAGCTCCTCTCCAAACAAGCACCGCAGCACCAAGAGAGTTGTTCTGCAGCACATTTTACAGGAAAGTTTGACCCCCATCTATCCCGCTAAGTAATTCTACCTTTAGGGAGAGCACTTAACACCCAGCTCTCAGGCTAACCACTCTGCTCCACAGCTCTGTTCATGCTAGGAAAGTGCTATCGCTTTTCAGGGCTCACCAGGTGCCTAAGCTGCTGCTGCAAATAATTGTAGAATCATAGAATGGTTTGGGTTGGAAGGGACCTTAGAAGTCATCTCGTTCCAACCCCCCTGCCATGTCCCTTAGTGACTCCAAAGCTAAGGTGCCATAATATCACCCAGCCACCACGCTCCCAGTCACTTGGCGGCTGTACCCATCTCCCTGCACAGTTACTGTCACCCTCCATGATACACTCCACTCTCTGTTGGCTTACCCTCACCGTGCCTGAATTTTTAATGTGGTACCCAGGCCAGACGGAAGAAACTGAACCAGACTTGGCCCCAGTCACACAGCTCAGAGTCCCAGGACAGAGATCCAGGCGCAGGCCACCACCCGCCCTGCTCCCCAGCCTGCTGCTCCCTCCTTTGGAAGTGAAATGTCTGCTTTAAGGCTGAGTGAACGGCTTTGAGTTCCTGGCTTTGAGCACCGCTTCATGCACCGGCACGAAGGGCTGCAAGACCCACGCAGGAAAGGGATGAGCAGCGACAGAGCAGCGGGGATTTGGCAGGAGCAGCGCAGCCTTTTGTTGCGAGGGACCGAGTTGGGGCTGCCGGGTGCTGCAAGGAGCCGGGGCTGCAAGGCGCTGTTGCCACCTGCTGGCACCAACACGGAGCAAACCAGGCTGACTTCCAAAAACCTCTTACCTGCCCCAGAGCCATCAGTGCTCCCTGACAGCACGGTCAACATGGCCAGGGCGCTAGGAGGGCTCTCCAGGTCTGCCGCACATGTGGGGAAGGGGGGAACGGGGTGGAGAGGCCTGAGCTGCTGCAGGCTGAGCAGCCCCAGGACTCAGCACCAGGCTCGTGTCCTCATCTCAAACACGGACCAGCTGCCCCATACCCCAAGGACATTTCACAGCAGGCCGTACCACACTGCTCTGCCCAGCTCTCCCAGGGATGCCTGCACAGCCTCTCCGACAGCAATATCATGACAAGTTTCTCAAGAGGGACAGAACAACGTAAATCCGGGTATTTTGAGTAATTCATACCGAAAAATCTATCAGTGCTTGAACCAACCATGAAGATTTTTGGAAGATTTCACAATCCAGAGCAGGTAGGATGTAAAGCACTAGCTCTTGAGGTCCTTTCCTCATGGTTTGTTTTGGCCATAAATAGCTAGAGCAAGCCTGCAGTGCTACTAGACACTGTCTACTGAGCAGCATTCTTTGCTTTTATCAGTTCATGGGGCTCCAGATTAACCTTCCCTGAGAGGAGCATGTACAAAGAGGGGGCAATGGAGCTGGGGAAGTGTCTGGAGCACAAGTTTGATGAGGAGCAGCTGAGGGAGCTGGTGGGGGCTCAGCCTGCAAGGAGCTCAAGCAGGACCTTCTCTCTCTTTACAACTCCTTGACAGAAGGGTGGAGCCAGGCGCGGGTCGGGCTCCGCTCCCAGGGAACAAGGAACACGACAAGAGGAAACGGCCTCAAGTTGTGCCAAGAGAGGTTTAGATTGGATATTTAGGAAAGCTTTTTTCCCCAAAAGAGTGGTCAGGCACTGGCACAAGCTGCCCAGAGTAGTGGCGAACTCACCATTCTGGAGAGATAGTGTAGATGTGGCACTTGGGGACAGGGGTTGGTGCTGGGCTTGGCAGTGCTGGGGGAACAGCTGCACTCGATGGTCTGAGTGGGCTTTTCCAGCCTATAGGATTCTGTGATTCTGTGTCTTACCACACATTTTCGTACCCACCCACCCCCTCACCCCTTTTCTGTCTGACCCAAGCAGGTATACAACAGATGGGAATACAGTAATACAACTGCAGCATTTTACTTTCAAGCAGGGAGGCAACTCTGAGGTATCTTGCTGAAAAGTTTCTTGTTCTCAAAAAAGCATTAGCAGAGGGTAGGGAGCATCAGGAGAGAAGGCTATAGGTCCTCTTGCAATTCACTCCACACTTCCTAGCAAAAAGCAAAAGCTGAGTTACTTTATTGGGACATTTAAGAATACGTCAGTCAAAGCTTCCTGTAACTATTCACACTCTTCTCTGGAGTTCACAGAAACAGAGCCAGGTGTGTCAGCTCATTGGGCAAAAGCTTGACCTGGGTCAAGATTTCTCTTTTATGTGAGAATTACAGGGGTTGTCTCAATCAATGTTTAGTCCACTGTCAGCAGAAAACATCAATTTTTTGAAATAATTATCTTTTTACAGAGAGAATATTTAGCAATTTTGACTAACACATCTCCCATAAAGGCACCAGTTCTGTGGAGAGGAACAAAGCAGACTCCATGGGCACACAAAACTTGCCATGGGAATGGGGACTGCAGAACAGCTTACTTGTAAGTAGCTTTCATAACTGATGTGGGGTTTAGGGGCCGGGTGTTGAGCAGAAGACTTGATTAAATACCACATTTTTATGTCACCAGCTTTTAACCTAATTTTTTGTTTCTTCGGGAGGTTTATCCCTTTGCTTTAACAGGAAGAACTAGAAAAGGGAGAAGAAAAAAATTAACAATCTTATCCTCTTGAAAATATAACAACAGAGGAGACATAACTTCTAAAAAGCAAGAAGAAACCCCAACAACAGAAGAAATGCCATACAACAGATGCCTTTGGTTTTCAGCCTGATTTCCCCACAGCATCAAGGCTCAGGCAGCCACTCAGCACACACAGCAAATATGTGAGCTTACAGGAGTAGGTATTTGACTTGTCCCTACTCAAAGCCCTTGACCAATTTTAAAAAGCATTGGAAGAGGAGTAGGAACCCCGAAAGCATGAAGATCCTAAAATTTTGTGAAGCAAAAGGTAAGAACAGGTAAGAACTTACTAACACTGCCATGAAGGCAAAGGCTAACCAGCAGCATCACAAATAGCATAGAAGAAAGGGACAGCAGCAGGGCTGGCTCAGCTCTGAGGGCCGCCTGCTCCATCAGCAACAGGGGACTCCCTGTCATCCCCACCTGCTCCAGGAACAAGGTAATCCTCCATACCACCCCAAGACACCCAGGAGGAACTTACACTGACAGCCAGAGCCAGGAGACAACACAGTCCTGCCCAAAGCTCCCTTTCCAACAGCCCTGTTTCCCAGGGCCAGCTGAAAGCTGTGACCCTGAATACTCAGTAACTGAAGTCTTGTAGGCTTAGGCACTCCAGCACGTAATTAACTCTCTGGTGCTTTCCTCTAGCTGAAATACCTTCTCTTTTGCACTTTTTAGC
Organism: Rhagologus leucostigma; assembly: GCA_013397725.1. Lineage (NCBI taxonomy): Eukaryota > Metazoa > Chordata > Aves > Passeriformes > Rhagologus > Rhagologus leucostigma. The sequence goes on from VZTD01005950.1 coordinate 117,291, forward strand.
TGGCTTTTCCCAAATACAGATCTCCTGGAGGCAGGGACTGGGTTTCTTTCAGTGGAGGCAGATGGTGCAATGCGCAGGTAACTTTGAAGTAAAAATTATATATATATATATATAATTATATATATATATACATAGACCACTTGTAGTATGATCGTTCTGTAGTCACAATTGCTAATGTTAAAATAAATGAGAAAACAAAAAGAGAGAACTAGCCTGCTAGGAATACAGCACTGACTGAAAACCAGGGAGCAAGACTTTGGCTCTAGTTGGTATATTCCAGGAATCAAATGGAGGTGGTGATGGATACAAACACGCCATGGACAAACACGGAGAAGTCAGGGACACCTGCTTCCCCAGGGTCAGCATTTGTTTCTGCATTCTTCTGAGCACGTTAATAATCCTCTCCCCTACAAAACAGGCCAGAAATAGCTGCCTGACAACAGAGCAATCTCCAAGCCCTGTTCCCCAGCTTGTCCAAACCAAAGTGTCCAAAGTGATCAGCTACTGATCCATAAATGGTTTCTTCCAGGTGGTGGCCAGACCAAAACCCCACACACAGTCTCTCCTGCCCATCCATGGAGCAACAGGCTACGAAGCAGGCTGTCTGTGGATCACAGATGAGGAAAACCACCAGCCCACATTTGAACCCCTCTGTCTCCTGTGCTCCTGAGCCAGCTTTAGCAATTTCAGAAGGAAATGCCATGCTAATCCCACGTGACAATCACCCTTATGAAAGACTTATCCTGAAGTGACAAAACAAATTAATTGCTGCTCCTGTGTGTATGTTCAGACTTGGCACATTAATTAACATACACGGTTTTTGGTGAGACTTCTGCCCTTCAGCCTCATGCCAACAGTGGCTAAATTAACAACTGCCCATGTGACAAGAGGTGGAGAGCTGAGGCATTGGGGTGAAATGATCATTAAGTAACACACATTGGAACTCGAGCAGGGAACAGTTCACGCCTTGGTCCTTGCTACACTGGAACCAGAGCAGGACTTCATTCTCCTTCCTTTCCCGCTTCTCAAGAAGCTTTGATTTCTGTCTGTTCGTAGATCTCCTAAGTCAAGGTGTCATGGTGGAATAGGGCTGTTTATGAGGCAAGATGATCCAATTTTGTGGGGCGAGAAGGCTGGTCCTACAGGTATAAACTCAAAGCTCCAGCAACTCAAGGATCAGGATCCTACAGGCAAGACCTTTGTGAAAACCTTCCAGTGAGGTACAGTTGATTTAAATACAAAAATAGAATCTCGTTGCAGGAGTTTTTGATACCTGTGCTCTACCTAATTGATGTTTTCACTCAAGTACCTCAAAGTGGTGGCTGATTTGATCAGGGGCAGTGAAACAGTGGGAAGGTAGATGGATGGGGGAGGCAATGAAGGAGGGAATAAGAGGACTGTGGGGGAACTGCTGGCTGCTGCCCAGACCCATCTGTTCATGCAGTGACAGCTCCCAGGGTTGCTCCTCTTGCTACAACTCACCTGTGCTACAGAGCAGCACCAGCTCACCATTAGAAGCAGCAGGTTGTGACAAAGGCGTTGTGTGTCAGCGCCCGGGAAAAGCTGTGCCTGGTTTGTTCAATGCAGGAAGGAAATGTAGGGCCAGCGTTAAAGCTGCCTGGCAAGAGGCTGAGAAAATTGTTTTGCTGGTTTTTCTTTTTTCCCTTTGAAAGCGTGAATCAGTCACTGATATTACAGCACGTGAAGGAAAACCCAACCCCGCGGATGCAGCCCTAAGAACGAGGCCATGAGGGAGCTTCCGTGCCCTCGCCTCTCCTCCTCCCGCTCTGCCGGCTCCCCCGAGGGCCTGGCGTCCCGCGGCGGGGTGGGGGGCACCGGCAGTCCCCGGGGAAGCGGGGAGAAGACAGCCCCTCACCCTAATGGGGAGCGCCGGGCAGGAGAAGAGCTGAAGGCAGGCCTGCCTAGCGTGACCCGGGGGACTCACGGGCACAGTCCCGTAAGGGCTGGCGAGAGGAAAGCCCCGGGAGGCGGGGCTGGGAGAACAAAAGCGACTCCTCCCGCCACCTCCGGCCGGGTCG